>BNST01002854.1:0-121813 GCA_019650275.1 Xylocarpus granatum
GTCTTCTATCCAACATATCCTTATATATATTAGTTAACCCGAAGGACAGCTTAGGGGACATAAATATAAGAAAAGAACTCAAGGATCAAATGGGACAGCAAGTTAGGAAGGATTCTAGTAGGCGTGCTGACCCTAAGGTGTAGAAAAGTTGGGGAAAAAAATCGGGACCCCAACAAATTGGTGCTCTCATTGAGAGATCAGCACAATCACCAGTTGGAGATAGCATGATCATCCCAACAAATTAGTGCTCTCAGCTGAGACAGACAGCACAGACACCAGTCAATTGCAAGGCATCAAGGTTACCATGACATCTAGGCAGCATTCACCCACACCACAAGAACAGACTGGGGAAGATTTCTTAGCCACCAACATGGAAGAATCCTTGCCTTAGAGAGAGAACCAGAATGCAATCAATGACCAGGTAGGTGATATCAAGCAGACCTTTACTATCCTCTTATATCATTCCTATTCTCTCTCACAAGTGAAGAGAGACACGAACAGCGCAGTAAAACGTATGAGAGTGCGATCAACCCGAATGGCTGGGCGGAAACAAGTCCATGCACTGAGCCAGGCAGAAACAGCCACCTACCGCAAACGTCTAGAGGCTTCAATCCAGAAATCATCACAACACTCAACTGCAGCTATGGCAGCGAGAAGATTCTACATGTCATGAGCAGCTTCCTCTCAAGAAGAAAAGGGTGCACATGAGTTTGCGATGCAGGAGGGAGACTTCACCGAAACGAACACCTGCACCGATGATCGCTACAATGATTATGGCGACGATGAGGGGGTGCTGGACTTCATGCGTGTCCTGCTAATGCTGGTGTCCTTCTTATATAATAAAGGAACTGAAGAATCAAATGCACAGCAAGTTAGGAAGGATTCCAGTAGGCATGCTGACCCCTAAGGTGTAGAAAAGTTGGGGAAAAAATCGGGACCCCAACAAATTGGTGCTCTCGTTGAGAGATCAGCACAATCACCAGTTGAGAGGTAGCACGATCATCCCAACAAATTAGTGCTCTAGTTGAGACAGCAGCACAGACACCAGTCAATTGCAAGGCATCAAGGTTACCATGACATCTAGGCAGCATTCACCCGCACCACAGGAACAGACCGGGGAAGATTTCTCAGCCACCAACCGCGGAAGAATCCTTGCCTTAGAGAGAAACCAGAATGCGATCAATGACCAGGTAGGTGATATCAAACACCAACTATCCTCTATCATTCATTCTCTTGAACAGTTGAAGAGAGACACACCCTGAGTGGCCGGAAAACAAGTCCAAACCGAGCAGGGCAGAAACAGCCACCTACCACAAACGTCTAGGAGGCTTCAATCCGAAATCACACGACACCAACTGCATGAGGAAGATTCTGACCAGGAGCAGCTTCCCTCTCAAGAAAGGGGGAAAAGGCGCACAAGTTTGGGAAGCAGGAGGGAGACTTCACCAAACGAACACCTGCCCCATGATCGCTACAATGATTATAGCGACGATGAGGAGGTGCTGGACAGAAGGCCCACATCATGGCAACCAAGAAGGGTACGAAATCACCCTGAGGCAGAACCATGGCGCACCACAAGGAGTGAAGATTGGCACTATGACAGCCCAAGCCATTACACACGGCCTAAGGTAAAAATCGAGTTCCCTACCTTTGAGAAGGGAGATCCAACTGAATGGATCTCCAAGACTGAATTTATACTTTGAGAAACAAGGTATTGAAAGAGGTGAAAGGGTTGAGTTTGCATCCTATCACCTATGTGGGAGAGCCAACCAATGGTGGCGTTGGCTTAAGGCCACCTATGGCCGAGAAGGGAGAAGGATAGGCTGGACAAGGTTCACACAAGAGCTAGTGAACAGATTTGGCCCGTCTAGCATGACAAACTATGAGGGACAGCTTGCCAAGATAAGGCAAGAGGGATCTCTAGAAAGCTACCTTGAAGAATTCGAGAGGTTGGCCGAATTGGTAGGACATTGGCCAGATAGTGCACTAATTGGCACTTTTCTAGATGGCCTTGTACCTTGGCTAAGCCAAGAAGTGAAGATGAGGGATCCAAACTCTCTCACTCAGTGCATTCGGTTAGCAAGACTCATCAATGATGGGAGAAGCATCACCCGCAGCACAACCAAGGTCATCAAACCCTCGGACAAACTAGGTAAGGCACCCTTATCAAGTAAGACAGCACCCCCAAAAACAAAGGACCCTCTCAAACTATCCACCGAAGAAATCAAACAGGAGGATTGAAAGAGGCCTATGTTTTAGGTGCAACGATAAGTGGCAAGTTGGCCACAAGTGCAAGAAAGGGCTGTTCAACATCATCCCGTAGACTGACGAACGCGCCCAATGCCTCTGCTGTGCCTACGGGGATGTTCTGGTCACTCCCAGAAGTTTATCCCGTGCACTGCCCAGTGCATCCGATGCCTCCGCCGTAGCTGCAGTGATGTTCCAGTCATTCCTGGAAGTTCATTTCCCGCACTGCACAAAGCGTCCGATGCCTCTTCTGCTCCCGCGAGGATGTTCTGGTCACTCAAGGAAGTTCGTCCAGTGCACTACTGAACGTATCTGATGCCGCCGTGCCCCCGGGAATGTTTAGGTCGGTCCCAGAAGTTCGTCCCGTGCACTTCCTAAAGCACCCCATGCCTCTGCTGCGCCCACAGGGATGTTCCAGTTGCTCCCAGAAGTTTGTCCCTGCACTGGTGAACACGCCTCGACACCTCTACCGCGCCCGAGAGGATGTTCTGATCGCTACCAGAAGTTCATCTGGTGCACTGCCCAAAGTTCCTGAAGCCTCTGCCGCGCCAGTGGGGAAGTTTTAGTTGCTCCCGTAAGTTTGTCTCGCGCACTGCCAAATTGTTGGGGTCCCGATTTTTTCCCCAACTTTTCTACACCTTAGGGGTCAGCACGCCTACTGAAATCGTTCCTAACTTACTGTCCCGTTTGATTCTTGAGTTCTTTTCTTATTTTATATCCCCTAAGCTGTCCTTCGGGTCAATTTCTAGTGCCTCCTTGATTTCTGTCCATACATTCCACTCCGCTCCGCTAATGGCAGTGAGGCATGCGTCATTAGGCTCATATGCTGTCCAAAGCGCTTGACCTCCATTGCTTCTAGACAATGCATCTGCCACTTTATTTTCCTTGCCTGGTTTGTAGATTATTTCATACTCGTAACCCAGCAATTTGACAAGGAACTTTTGCTGCTCCGGGGTGGTAATTTTCTGCTCCATGAGGCTTCTCAAGGGTTGTTGATCTGTAATGATCAGGAATTTCCTCCCAAGAAGGTAAGGTCGCCATACCTTGACTGCATGGATGATGGCTAACATCTCCTTCGCGTATACTGACCATTCCTTTTTCATGGGCCCTAAGACTCTGCTCATGTATGCAATAGGTCTTCCAGCTTGACTCAGGACAGCACCTATTCCATCTTGACATGCGTCAGTGTGAAGCTCGAAAGTTTGGTTGAAGTCAGGCAGTGCTAACACTGGCGTCTCACACATAGCTTGCTTCAACAACTTGAATGCGTCTTCACTCTTCTCTGTCCATAGGAATCCGTCTTTCTTTAGCAAATCCGTTAGTGGTTTTGCTATGGCACCGTATTTGTGAACAAATCGGCGATAGTAGCCTGTCAAACCTAGAAATCCTCTAAGTTCTGTGACATTCTTTGGAGTTGGCCATGTTTGCATGGCTCCTATTTTTCGTTGGTCTACCTTCACTCCTTCTTCGGATATAATGTGACCGAGGTATTCAAGCTCCTCTTGCATGAATGTGCACTTGGATGGCTTGATGACAAAACGATTTCTTCTTAACACTTCTAGCACTTTTGCTAAGTGTTCTATGTGATCATTATGGTTCCTAGAATAGACCAAAATGTCATCGAAGAAAACTAAAACAAACCTGCGCAAGTAAGGTTTGAAGATGTCGTTCATGGCCGCTTGAAAGGTGGAGGGTGCGTTGCATAGTCCAAACGGCATGACTAGGTACTCGTAGTGTCCACTATGAGTCCGAAATGCTGTCTTCTGCACGTCCTCTTCTTTCATGCGTACTTGATGATATCCGGCCTTGAGATCCAGCTTGGTGAACAGCTTTGCTCCATGTAACTCGTCCAGCATATCATCAATTGTTGGGATCGAAAACGATCCTTGATAGTTGCTTGGTTGAGTGCCCGATAATCGGTGCAAAACCTCCAAGTTCCATCTTTCTTTCTAACAAGTAGAACGGGAGAAGAAAAGGGTGAGGTGCTAGGTCGGATAATACCTTGCTGTAGCATCTCCTCCACTTGTCTTTCGATCTCATTCTTTTGGAAGTGTGCATACCGGTAAGGTGCTACATTAATCGCCTTGGTTTCGTCGATTAATGGGATGGCATGGTCGTAATGTCTTGAGGGTGGTAGTCCTTGTGGCTCTCCTAAGACATCTCTGAATTGCTCCAAAAGATCCCTTACTCCTCTTGGTATGTCTTCGTGTGTAAGATGTTCGGCTATGTTTTCCTCTTTTGTGTTCAATAGAATTGCAAAACATTGTGCCCTTTTTCTGTATAATCGTTCAAGGGTACTTACCTCACAATGATGCGCTGCATTAGTGGTGGATGCTTCCCATGTGCAGTCCCTTCCCTTCCATTGAAAGTGCATGGCCATGGATTCATAGTCGAACATTATCTTGCCTATGGTTTTAAGCCAAGCATTGCCTAAAACCACATCAAGACCTGCCAGTGCTAACACATGTAGTTCCGCCTCTATTTTGACTCCTTGAATCTGCATAGCTACTGGCTGGATTAATTGTGCACACTTGAGCTTCTGTCCGCTTGCCACTCTTACCTCAAAGGGTGTAATCTTTTTCGGATGTAGCTGAAGTGTTTTGACCAATTTTGAATTGATAAAGTTATGAGTAGCTCCACTATCTATCAACACTAAAACGTTTTTTCCGTTAATGGTTGCGAATAACCTCATGGCAGTAGGCTTGGTGGTTGCCCCTACTGCATGCAAATTGATTTCGCCTTCTTCCGCATGATCTAGGGAGTGTTCTGACTCTGCTTCCTCCTCGCTGTCCATGCGGCTGTCTTGTTCTTCCTCGCTGTTTTCCTCATGTTCTTCATCACTTACTACTTCAATGATGTTGAACAATCCTTTCTTGCACTTGTGGCCAACTTGCCACTTATCGTTGCACCTAAAACATAGGCCTCTTTCGATCCTCCTGTTGATTTCTTCGGTGGATAGTTTGAGAGGGTCCTTTGTTTTTGGGGCCTCTGTCCTACTTGATGAGGGTGCTTTACTTAGTTTGTCCGAGGGTTTGATGACCTTGGTTGTGCTGCGGGTGATGCTTCTCCCATCGTTGATGAGTCTCGCCAATCGAATGCACTGAGTGAGAGAGTTTGGATCCCTCATCTTCACTTCTCGGCTTAGCCAAGGTACAAGGCCATCTAGAAAAGTGCCAATTAGTGCACTATCTGGCCAATGTCCTACCAATTCGGCTAACCTTTCGAATTCTTCAAGGTAACTTTCTAGAGATCCTTCTTGCCTTATCTTGGCAAGCTGTCCCTCATAGTTTGTCATGCTGGATGGGCCAAATCTGTTCACTAACTCTTGTGTGAACCTTGTCCAGCCTATCCTTCTCCCTTCTCGGCCATAGGTGGCCTTAAGCCAACGCCACCATTGGTTGGCTCTCCCACATAGGTGATAGGATGCAAACTCAACCCTTTCACCTCTTTCAATACCTTGTTTTTCAAAGTAAAATTCAGCCTTGGAGATCCATTCAGTTGGATCTCCTTTCTCAAAGGTAGGGAACTCGATTTTTACCTTAGGCCGTGTGTAATGGCTTGGGCTGTCGTAGTGCCAATCTTCCCTCCTTGTGGTGTGCCATGATTCTGCCTCAGGGTGATTTCGTACCCTTCTTGGTTGCCATGATGTAGGCCTCCTGTCCAGCACCTCCTCATTGTCGCTATAATCATTGTAGTGATCATGGGGCAGGTGTTCGTTTGGTGAAGTCTCCCTCCTGCTTCCCAAACTTGTGCGCCTTTTCCCCCTTTCTTGAGAGGGAAACTGCTCCTGGTCAGAATCTTCCTCATGCACTTGGTGCCGTGTGATTTTAGATTGAAGCCTCCTAGACGTTTGTAGTAGGTGGCTGTTTCTGCTTGACTCGGTTTGGACTTGTTTTCCGGCCATTCGGGGTGTGTCTCTTTTCAATTGTTCAAGAGAATGAATGATAGATGATAGTTGGTGTTTGATATCACCTACCTGGTCATTGATCGCATTCTGGTTTCTCTCCAAGGCAAGGATTCTTCCGCGGTTGGTGGCTGAGAAATCTTCTCCAGTTTGTTCCTGTGGTGCGGGTGAATGCTGCCGAGATGACATGGTAACCTCGATGCCTTGCAATTGACTAATGTCTGTGCTGCTGTCTCTACTAGAGCACTAATTTGTAGAGGTGTTTGTGCTGATCTCTCAACGAAAGCACCAATTTGTTGGGGTCCCGATTTTTTTCCCCAACTTTTCTACACCTTAGGGGTCAGCACGCCTACTGGAATCCTTCCTAACTTGCTGTCCCGTTTGATTCTTGAGTTCTTTTCTTATTTTATATCCCCTAAGCTGTCCTTCGGGTTAACTAATATATATAAAGATATGTTGGATAGGCAAGACAACTCTTAAACCTATCACAACTTGCCTTGGTTGAAGAAGACAACTCTTAACTTCAACCTTAGCTCTTAAGCAAGGAAGACAACTCTTAACCTTAACTTAAGCCCAAGTTATCTCAAGACAACTCTTAAAAGATAACCGAAATATAAACAAGAATAGAAGCAAGAATGCTTACCTTTGATTCTTGATTAATGAATGAGAAAATAACAAAATTCGTAGCTTATGAGCTCCTTACAAATAATGGGCTGTATTTATAGTCCTAAGACAGCCTTATCCTAATTTAACTAGTACTTAGGTTCCTTATCCACTTAGGATATGTTTTCCTAAGTCAACAAGCTTTTCTAAGTCAAATAAAACATTATCAAGATAGACCTTATCCTTTGTGTCCTAATCCTACTAGGATTCTTGGTCTTTCTTGAATTCCTACTTAGACTAGAATTCCTACTTTATCTTGTTTTCTACAGCAGCTGGACTTCCTCTTGACTTATCCTTCTAGGGACTAGGACTCTCAATAATTATCCTTCTGCCCTTAGAATTCTTCTTGTCGCAACTATCCTATTTGATATGCCTCAAGGATCTTCAATGGTGAATCAAGATCTAATGGGTATATTTTTTTAAGGGTTTTATGGATGGAAAAAGGTGCTGGTATATAGTATAGTTGTTGGGTGGATGAAAATTCGTAATTGGAGTAAGTTACTGGGTCTGTAGGGGTGTTTTAAGAAAGCGGAAGGGTTATGTACGAATTTTGAAGTAGGAATGTGATAGGGATAGCCTATGAAAAGTTTAATAGGAGAAAACTAGTTAATCAAGTTTGATAAGATGTAATTAAACAGTTTGAGAAATAAGCGAAATTTTGCTTCGTTGCATCCAAATTCTTATCTAAACAAATTCCTTTGTTTAGTGGCGAATTCTATCGATTCTTATCACTCTTGAAAAATAAATCAGCAATATGTCTTGTGGCACGGAATAAAATGAGACATCTTGGAAAACCGATCAACAACGACCATAACTGAATCCTTTCCCCTCTGCGTTCTAGGCAAACCAAGAATAAAATCCATGCTTAAATCTTCCCACGGTTGGTCTGGTACAGGCAATGGCATGTATAACCCTTGTGACATCTCCTTACTCTTAGCTTTCTTACATATCACACATCTTTCTATGACTCTTTTAATATCTTTGATCATGGTTGGCCAATAAAAGTGTTCCTTGAGTGCTTCTAATGTCTTCTTTTCTCCAAAATGACCAGCTAAACCTCCACCATGAGTTTCCCTCACTAAGTGCTCACGAATTGAACAATTTGGGATGCATAATCTACCTTGCTTGAACAGATAGTCATCATGTCGATAAAATCCTTGCATGGCTCCTTTCTTGCACTCCTCATATATTGATGCAAACTTTGGGTCATTTTTATACTGATCTACAAGCATCTTAAAACCCATTAGTTTAACATTTAACATGGAAATTAACGAGTACCTCCGAGATAGTGCATCAGCCACAATGTTCACATTTCCTTTCTTGTACTTGATCACGTAAGGAAAAGACTCTAAGAATTCCACCCATTTTGCATGCCTTCTATTCAGCTTGCTTTGCCCTTTTAAATGCGTAATCTTGTTGATTGCCCTACTATCCACACACATCCGCATGGTTCCATCCTTCTTCGGCACCAACAAAGCCGGTACGGAACAAGGACTCATAGATTCCCTAACATATCCTTTATCAATCAGCTCAGAAACTTGTTTTTGCAACTCTTTAGTCTCTTCTGGATTGCTTCTATAGGCTGGTCGATTTGGTAGAGTTGCCCCTGGTATGAGATCTATTTGGTGCTCAATTCCTCTATTTGGTGGTAACCCTTTCGGTATGTCTTCTGGAAATACATCAGCAAATTCCTTTAAAATTGCTTTCACTTGAGTCGGCAGAGTAACATCTCTATTTTGAGTTGCTTCTTTGACTACCAGAATAAAGATTGACTCTTTATCAAACAAAGCTTGCTTTACTACTCCTTTGTTGACAAACAAACTTTCTTTCTTTTTCTTCTCAAATTCAATTTTATCCTTCTGAATCTGTTGTGGATTAAGAGGCGCTAACACAATCTTTCTGCCATCCTTAACAAAGGAATATGTATTCTTATAACCATCATGAAAAGCTCTCCTATCATACTGCCAAGGTCTTCCCAGTAAAAGATGACTTGCATCCATAGGGACGACATCACACAACACTTCATCTTTGTATCTACCAATTGAAAAAGGCACCAAAACTTGCTGAGTAACCTTCACATCACCATTATTATTTAGCCACTGTAATCTATAAGGTTGTGGATGTTTTAGAGTAGTTAAATTTAGTTTTTCTATTAAGGTAGTGGAAGCCACATTTGTACAACTACCTCCATCAATTATAACTCCACACACCTTATTCTGAATTGCACACCTTGTATGGAAGATATTCTCACGCTGCTCATCTTCCGTTTTTGCTTGTGTAGTCATGGTGCGGCGAACTACAAGCATTTCTCCAATTTCAGCATGTTCTTCTTCTTCCTCGCCGTCTTCCACTCCCTTTTCTTCTGTAACCTCGTCTTCACTCTCTAATTCTCCTTGGGAGTCCGTAAGCACCATTACTCTCCTATTTGGACATTCAGAAGCGATATGCCCATGTCCAAGGCATTTAAAGCATTTAATGTCTCGGCTCCGTTTTAGAGGAATGGTTTCTGCCACCTTCTCTTTTCCTTTATCAATAGCTACTACCGACTTGCTAGGACCACTTTTTTCTACTGACTTTGCTATCTTCTTTGAAAGGGAAGTCGAATAAGTAGATGATGAATTAATATTTTTGGTAGAACCTGATCTATACACTCCCCTCATTAGTTGTCTCTCCACCTTGATAGCAAGTTTAATCACATCTTGCAAAGAAACATATGGTTGCAATTCTGCCCTACTTGCAATTTCATACTTTAACCCGCCAAGGAACCTTGCAATCGTTAGTTCTTCTGGTTCTTGCAAGTTACATCTCATCATAAGCATCTCATACTCTTTGACATAATCTTCCACACACATGCCCCCTTGCCTTAAACTTTGAAGCTTAAAGTACAGTTCTTGTTTGTAATATTCTGGCAAAAATCTTCTCTCCATTAATCTCTTCATGACTCTCCAACTTGTCACCTCACCTAAACCTTCTCTTCTTCGCCTAGTTTTCTCGTTTTCCCACCATAAATTGGCATAATCATTGAATTCAAGAGCTGCCAACTTGCACTTCCTTGGTTCAGAATAATCATAGTACTCAAATACTTTCTCTACTTTTTGCACCCATTCTAAGTACTCCTCGGGTGAACTTGTTCCTCGAAATGCCGGAATCTTTAGCTTAACATCAATTCCATTATCCCTTATATTTCTTCTCTGCCATCGTCTCTCCCCAGCTTCATCATCTATTTCTGGCTCATCAAGCTCATCCTCTTCATAATACTCAGGCCCTCTAGTTGCTCGCTGCCCTTGTCGTTCATGTCTTCTGGGTTGTGGCTGAATGGTATTCCTTTCTACGGCTTGAATTAAACGGTCAATTTGCTCCCTCATCTCTGCTTGCTGGTGTTCAAGTGCTAGGATCTTAGCTTGATCCAAACTCAATCCTCTTTGGAACATGAGGAGTTTCTTCTTCTCCAGACATAATTCGTCCTGAAATTTTCAAGTGAATGAATTTCTTGATTCAAAGAGGCTCTGATACCAAACTGATATGCCTCAAGGATCTTCAATGGTGAATCAAGATCTAATGGGTATATTTTTTTAGGGTTTTTGTGGATGGAAAAGAGGTGCTGGTATATAGTATAGTTGTTGGGTGGATGAAAATTCGTAATTGGAGTAAGTTACTGGGTCTGTAGGGGTGTTTTAAGAAAGCGGAAGGGTTATGTACGAATTTTGAAGTGGGAATGTGATAGGGATAGCCTATGAAAAGTTTAATAAGAGAAAACTAGTTAATCAAGTTTGATAAGATCAAATCGCCACAAACAAGATTACTAGGTTGATTCGCCACACTCTAAGATAGAAAGAAGGAAGAGTGATAAGAATCGATAGATAATTCGCCACTAAACAAGGAATTTGTTTAGATAAGAATTTGGATGCAACGAAGCAAAATTCCGCTTATTCTCAAAACTGTTTAATTACAAGCACTAATGCCGTATTTATAGTAATGACAGATATTTTCTGCTGCTGCTGGAATTCTTCTTGGCATGGATATCCTTTGTTAATGAGGATTAATCTTTCTTGGATGGCAGTAACTTCATTTTCATGATTGAGCACATCACTATTGTTACAGGAATTCATCATGTGTTTCCTGCTGCTGCCTCTCTTGCTGCCTGGCGCCTTGCGCGCATTCTCTCACGCTCCCTTTGCCTTCTAAGGTCCTCAACACAAATGCACCTGACGCCTCTGTATGCTCACAGGGATGTTCCGGTTGGTCCTGAAGTTCGTCTCGAGCACTGCCGAACATGTCCGACACCTCTGCCGAGCATGCAGGGAATTTCCAGTTGCTCCTGGAAGTTCATCCCATGCATTGCCAAATGTACTCGACAGCGCTGCCAAGCCTGTGGGGATGTTCCGCTCAAAAATTCATCCTATGCACTAACGAACACACCCGATGCCTCTGCTGTGCGCTTCTGCGAGGATGTTTGGGTTGCTCCTAGAAGTTCGTCCTGCACACTACCGAATGATCCGGTGCAACTACCGCTCCCATGGGGATGTTCCAGTCACTCCCGGAAGTTCATCTTGTGCACTGCCGAGCATGCCCGCACCACTGCTGCGCCCACGCAGATGTTTCAGTCGCTCCCAAAAGTTCATCCCGCACACTATTCAATGCACACGACACTTCTACCGCGTCCGCGGGTATGTTCCTGTTCCCCCAAGTGCTGCCCTACAGCACTGCTGCGCCTGCAGGGATGTTCCTGTCGCTGCTAGGAAGTTCATCCTGTGCACTGACCAACATGCCTAATGCCTCTGCTGTGCTGGCGGGGATGTTCTGGTCACTCCTTGAAGTTCGTCTCGCGCACTGCCAAACATGCTCATTGGCTCTGCCCTCCCTGTGGAGATTTCCAGTCACTCCCGTGAGTTCATCCCGCACACTGCCAAATGCACCCAAAGCCTCTGCCACCATGGGGATGTTCCGGTTGATCCCAGAAGTTCCTCCCACACACTGCCCAATGCACCTGAAGCTTCTGCTGTGCCTGTGGGGATGTTCTGGTCGCTCCAGAAGTTCATCTTGCACACTGCCATATGTGTCCAATATCGCTTCCGCACCTGCGGGAAAGTTATGGTTGCTCCTGGATGTTTTCCCATGCACTGCCAAATACCCCGATGCCTCCGCCACGCCTGCAGGGATGTTCCAGTCGCTCTGGGAAGTTCGTCCACTGCACTGCCCAATGTGCCCGACGCCTCTGCTGCACCAGTGGGGATGTTCCAGTCGCTCCTGGAAGTTCGTTCTGTGCACTGTCAAACATGCTCGACACCTCTGCCCTGCCTGCGGAGATGTTCCGGTCGCTCCCAGAAGTTTGTCCCAACACTGCCGAACTGTCCGATGCCTTTGTTGAGCCCGCAGGGATGTTTTGGTTGCTCCTGGAAGTTCACCCCGTGCACTGCCCAACACGCCCAAAGCTTCTTCCGCACCCATAGAGATGATCTGGTCGCTCCCGGAAGTTTGCCCCTGCCACTGCTGAACACGCCGATCCTTGCTGCACTGCGGGGATGTTCCGGTCACTCCCAGAAGTTCATTCCGCACACTGCCAAATGCACCCAAAGCCTCTGCCGTACCCGTGGCGATATTCCGATCATTCCTAAAGTTCATCCCTGCACACAGCCCAACATGCCCAAAGCCTCTGTCGTGCCCTGCAGGGATGTTTCTGTTGCCCCTGAAGTTTCGTCCCATGCACTGCCGAACGCACCGACACCATTGTCATGCTCACGGGGATGTTCCAGTCGCTCCCAGAAGTTTCGTCCCACACCTGTTGAATGTGTCCAAAGCCTCTGCAGTGCCCGTGGAGATGTTCAGGTTGCTCCTGGAAGTTTGTCTGTGTGATGCTGCTCGACCCTGCAGGGAATATTCGAGTCGCTCCCTGAAGTTCGTCCTGTACACTGCTCAATGCTCGCAAAGCCTCTGCCGTGCCCACGGGGATGTGCTGGTCACCCCCAGAAGTTCATCCCACACACTTCCCAACATGCCCGACACCATTGCTACACCAGTGGGGATGTTCTAGTCACTCCAGGAAGTTTGTTCCGTGCACTGCCGAAGGTGTTCGATGCCGCTGCCTTGCCTGCATGGGATGTTTGAGCTGCTCCTAGAAGTTTGTCCCATGCACTGCTGAACACGCCTGATGCCACTGCAGCACCCGCGGGGATGTTCTGGTCGCTCCCTGGAAGTTCATCTTGCGCACTGCCGATCGCAGCCAATGTGTCTACCACACCCTGCGGGTATGCTCCGATTACTCCCAGAAGTTTGTCCCCAGCACTGCTGAACATGCCTGATGCCTTTGCCATGCCCATGGGAATGTTCTGATCACTCCCGAAGCTCTCCTGCCACTGCCTAACTATCCGATGCCTCTGCTGGACCCGTGGGAATGTTCCGTAGCTCTCAAAGTTAATTCTGCACACTGCCATATGCTTCCAATGCCTCTGCCGAGCCGCGCAGATTTTCAGGTCGCTCCCAGAAGTTCAGCTCGACACAGTGGCCCTCCGCAGCAATGTTTCGGTCACTCCCAGAAGTTTGTCCCCAGCACTGCGAACACGTCCGATGCCTCAGCCAAGCCTGCGGAATGTTCCTGTCCCTCCTAGAAGTTCGTCCCTCACACTGCCAAACACGCTCGAAGCCTTTGTCGTGCCTGCGGGGGATGTTTCAGTCTCTAACGCTTCTTTTTGGAAAAAAAGATTTGTTGCAGGATTGCACAAATTCTTTAGTGACAGAATTCTCAAAAAGTTAGTTGAATTCACGAGAGGTGCTTCAATCCCATGGAATTCAATAACTTATGGTCAACTCTTTGCATTTGTCAAAAAAGAAGGTTTAGCCCTCTATCAAGAACAAAAGGAAAAATGAAAACTAATAGTTTTCTTTCAATCAAGTTGTGGGAAATTTATGTGCCCAATATGGATTAATCAATAGTCTTCTTGAAGGGATTGAAAGGATTGAAATATTGAATATTGATTTTAAAAATTAAAGATTGATTATGAAAATTGAAAATAAGTATTGAAATTGAAAATTGAAATTAAATTGATTAATTTTGGAACACAGAATTGTTTAAAAAGATTTTTATTGAAATCTTGAAATAGTACAAAACTTATGCTTAGTTTTCCAAGAGTTGTTCCAAATTTTGCCTCCCTCGAGTAACTAAACTTGAACTCTAATTTATATAAGTCCTAAAGCTAGATTGAACACTATTACAATAATTGAGCATCTACTTTTACAAAAGTTGGACAGCTGAAGCTTCTTCAGGACAACTTTACTTTTCCTTCGAAAAGTAATTTGTCTTCTTTTGATCATGATTCTTCGCCGAAAGAAGAATTGTCATCACTTGATCATTGAGCTTCTTTTCCTTTGCACTGAAAGAAGCTTTGTCTTCATGTGGTAGTGGAGCATCTTATGTGGGGCCTAGTGTCTCCCACTTTTGACCTTGAGCAATAATACAGATTCTTTTGATTAAAAATAAAAGGATCGTGGTTGGCAAAAGGGTTATCTTTAGGGTTGGAACCTGTGGATGTCATCGGGTTTTTTTTTAATAATCTCATAACAATTTCTCAAAACATTATGAGACAAGTTTCTTTAATTGCAAATTCATATTATCAGTCTAGATGTGGGAACGCCTGGCTTACCAATGGTCTCATTGCCTCCCTTAGGTTTTACTACGAGGAACACCTTAAGACTTACCAACGCATACATAAATTTTAACCTGTTACCTTTCTGATCTTCAAAACTTGTAATCATAGAAAATTGTCTACACTTTGTTTTGTGGCCTTGATGCTAAGATTGTTGTTTAAAACTATAATTCTAATAATAAAGCTTACTATACATCATACTTAAATATTTTGATCATAATTGTTGATATAGTAGTTGATCTCATGCTGATCCGTCAGTGAATAATGTATTGTACCCTTAAGAGTACAAAAATTCCTGATGGATTCTTGATTGTATACTATCTTGTAGTGTTCTGGTCGCTCTCGGAATTTCATCCCACTCACTGCCAAATGCGCTCGAAGCCTCTCCCACACCTGTGGGAATGTTCCAGTCACTCCCAGAACTTCTTTCCGCTCACTGCCGATCGCGCCCAACACCGCTGCGTGCCCGCAGATATTTTCCGGTTGCTCCCGAAAGTTCGTCCCACACACTGCCAAATGCATTCGAAGCCACTGCTGCACCTGCGGAGATGTTCTGGTCGCTCCCGGAAGTTCGTCCCTGCATTGCCAAATGCACCCGAAGCCTCTGCTGCATTTCTAAAGATGTTCTGGTCGCTCCCAGAAGTTCATCCCGCACACAACACACTGCCAAATGCGCCCTATCTCTCTGCTGAGCCCGCGGGGATGTTCCGTTGCTCCCAGAATTTCATCCTGCACACTGCCGAACGTGTCCGACGCCGCTGCTGCGCCCGCGAGGTTGTTCAGGTCGCTCTCCGAAGTTCATCCCACGCACTACCGACGCGCCTGACGCCTCTGCCGCACCCGGGTAAATGCTCCGGTCGCTCCTGGAAGTTCGTCCTGTGCACTGCTGAACGTACCTGACTCGTGTGCCACATCCGCGTGGATGTTTTGGTCGCTCCCAGAAATTCGTCCGATGCACTGTTGAACGCACCCGACGCCTCTGCCACACCCGCGGTGATGTTCCGGTCGCTCCCAAAAGTTCATCGCGGGCACTACCCAATGCGCTCGAAGCCTCTGTCGAGCCCGCAGGGATGCTCCGGTTGCTCCTGGAAGTTCATCCCGCACACTGTCGAATGTGTCCCCCACCGTTGCTGCTCCTCAGGGATGTTCGGGTCACTCTGGGAAGTTTGTCCTGTGCAATGCCAAACACGTCTGACGCTGATGCCATGCCTGCGGGGATGTTCGGGTCACTCCTGGGAGCTAATCCAGTGCACTGGCCAACGTGCCTGAAGCCTCTGCCATGCCTGCAGGGATGCTCCATTCACTTTCAGAAGTTCATCCCGAGCACTGCCAAACATGTCCGAAAGCCTCTGCCGGGCTTGCAGGAATTTTCTGGTCACTCCCGGAAGTTCATCCTGCGTGCTGCCGAATGGACCTAAGCCTCTGCAGCGCCCGAAGGAATGTTCTGGTCACTACTGGAAGTTCGTGCTGTGCACTGCCCAACATGTCCAAAGCCTATGCCGCACTCCAGGGATGTTCTGGTCACTCATGGAAGTTCGTCCCTGCGCACTGCCAAACGTGCCCAACACCGTTGCCGCACCCATGGAGATGTTCCCGTTGCTCCAGAAAGTTCGTCCCATGCACTGCTGAGCATGTCCAACGCCGCTACCTGCACCTGCGGGGATGTTCTGGGTCACTCCCAGAAGCTTGTCCCATGCACTGCCCAACATGCCAAAGCCTCTGCCATGCCCGTGGAGATGTTCTGGTTGCTCCCAGAAGTTCGATCCATGCAGTGCCAAACGCACCGATGCCTCAGCCGAGCCTGCAGGGATGTTTCGGTCGCTCCTGGAAGTTCATGCCGTGCACCGCCGTACATGTCCGATGCCGCTGATGCGCCCACGGGGATATTCGAGTTTCTCCCAGAAGTTTGTCCCGTGCACTGCCGAACGTGCCCGGTGCCTCTGCCACGGCCGCGGGGATGTTCCAGTCACTCCTGGAAGTTCATCCTGTGCACTGTTGAATGTGCCCGAAGCCTCTGCCATGCTCGTGAGGATGATCTGGTTGCTCCAGTAAGTTCATCCTGTGCACTGGTCAACATGTCTGATGCCGCTGGTTCACCCGTGGGATTGTTCCAGTTGCTCCTGAAAGTTCATCCGCACACTGCTGAACACGCCCGATGCCTCTGCCATGCCGTGCCTGCAGGGATGTTCCGGTCGCTCTTGGAAGTTTGTCTTGAGAACTACCAAACACGCATGACAGGTTGCTCCCGAAAGTTCGTACTGCACACTGCCAAACGCGCCCGATACCTCTGCCATGCCCGCGGAGATGTTCCGGTCGCTCCAAAAAGTTCATCCCGTGCACTGCCCAACACGCCAAAGCCTCTGCCACGCCCGTGAGGATGTTCCCATCGCTCCCTGAAGTTTGTCCAGCTCACTTCCAAATGTGTCCAACGCTGCTGCCGCTCCCACGGGGATGTTCGGGTTGATCTCGGAAGTTTGTCCTGCACACTCTCGAATGCACCCAATGCCTCTCCCATGCCTGCGGGGATGTTCCGGTTGCTACTTGAAGTTCATCCCAAGCACTGCCGAATGCGCCAATGCCGCTGTCGCGCCCACGGGGATTTTCCAGCTTTCGCGCCTGCAGGGATTTACCGGTTGCTGCTGGAAGTTTCGTCCCGAGAACTGCCAAACTTGTCCGATGCCTCTTCCGAGCCAGCATGGATTTTTGGTCACTCCCGGAAGTTCATCCTGCACACTGCCCAACACGCCCAAAGCCTCTGCCATCCCAGGGGGATGTTCTGGTCGCTTCCGGAAGTTCGTCTTCCGCACTGCCAAACGCAACTGACACCTCTGCTGTGCCCACGGGGATGTTCTGGTCACTTCTGGAAGTTTGTCTTGTTCACAGCCCAACGCCCCTGACACCTCTGCCATGCCCTGCGGGGATGTTCAGGTCACTCCAAGAAGTTCATCCCAACACTGCCCAACGGGCCTGAAGTCTCTGCCGCACCTGCTGGGATGTTACAGTCACTCCAGGAAGTCCCTCCTGTGAACTGCCAAATGTGCCCGAAGCCTCTACAGCACCCATGGGGATAATCCGGTCACTCCAGGAAGTTCGTCCCGTGCACTGTCGAACATGTCTGAAGCTGCTGCTGTGCCTGCGGGGATGTTTTGGTCGCTTCCAGAAGTTCATCCTGAGCCTTGTCGAACTCATCCAACGCCTCTACCAAGCCCAACAGTGATTTTTTGGTCACTCCTGGAAGTTCGTCCCACGCACTCCCAATGTGCCTGAAGCCTATGCTGCACCTAAGGGAAGCCATGCCAAGGCTTCGGGCGCATTGGGTGTGCATGGGTATGAACTTCTGGGAGTGACCAAAAAATCACCGTGGGCTCATAGAGGCTCGGTAGAGGCATTGGATGAGTTCGACAAGGCTCAAGATGAACTTCTAGGAGCAACCAAAACATCCTCTGCAGGCAACAGCAGCGTCGGACATGTTTGGCAGTGCAGACTTCTTGGAGCGACTAAACATCCCAGCAGGTGTGGCAGAGACTTCATGCCCATTTGGTAGTGCACAACATGAACTTCTAGGAGTGACCTGAAAATCCCTGTAGGCTTGGCAGAGGTGTTAGATGCGTTCAGAGGCACTTGGGATGAACATCAACGACCGAAAGACAACTTAAACCTATCACAACTTGCCTTGGTTGAAGAAGACAACTCTTAACTTCAACCTAAGCTCTTAAGCAAGGAAGACAACTCTTAACCTTGTCTTAAGCCCAAGTTATCTCAAGACAACTCTTAAAAGATAACCGAAAACATAAACAAGAATGTGAGCAAGAATGCTAAGCTTTGATTCTTGATTATTGAATGAGAAATAACAAAATTCGGAGCATATGTCCTCCTCACAAATAATGGGCTGTATTTATAGTCCTAAGACAGCCTTATCCTAATCTAACTAGTACTTAGGTTCCTTATCCACTTAGGATATGTTTTCCTAAGTCAACAAGCTTTTTTAAGTCAACTAAAACATTATCAAGATAGACCTTATCCCACTGTTTCCTAATCCTACTAGGATTCTTGGTCTTTCTTGAATTCCTACTAAGACTAGAATTCCTACTTTGACTAAGTCCTTCTATCCTTATCTTATCTTCTTTCCTACAGCTGCTGACTTCTTCTTTGCCGTTTCCTTCTTGGATTAGACTTCTGCTGTGGCGTCCTTCCTCTCCAAGACTTCTCTTTGGCGTGGTCATCTTGCTGAAGTAAACCTTTCAAGACGTCCTGCTGCTGCTGGAGTTCTTCACGCCGTCACTCTCCTTCTCCTGCTCGGATTGCTTCCTGTGTGTCCTGCCAATGCTGGTCTTCTTCTTGGCTTTGATTTTCGCAATTGATTAGGACTGTGTCAGAACCTGGCCATGCTTCACTGCTTGCTGCGTGCAGGCTTGTTGCGCACACTTGCTGGCCTGTTGCTGCCTCTCTTGCTGCCTGGCGCCTTGCGTGCATTCTCTCATGCTCCCTTTGCCTCCAAGGTCCTCAACAGTTCGGCAGTGCACGGGACAAAACTCCGGAGCGACCAGAACATCCCTGCGGGAGCAGCAAAGGCTTCGGCATGTTGGGCATTGAACGGGATGAATTTGCGGAGTGACCAAAACATCCCTGTGGGAAAGGTACAGGCGTCGGTTGCATTCAGTACCCATGGGCAAACTCGGGAGATCGAACATCCTCAGCGCAGAGTCAGGCATTTGGCAGTGCTGGGACGAATGTGTGGGAGTGACCAGAACATCCCCATGGGTGCGCAGAGGCATCAGACGCATTCGGCAGTGCTTGGGACAAACTTCCAGGAGCAACTGGAATATACCCATGGGCATGGCAAAGGCGCAGGTTGCGTTCGGCAGCGTGTGCTGCAAACTTCGGGAGCAATTGGAAACATCTCCGTGGGGCAAGGCAGAGTCATCTGGCGCGTTCGGCAGTGCATGTGACGAACTTCTGGGAGCAGCCAAAAACATCCCAGCGGCATGCGGCAGAGGCTTCAGGCGTGTTGGGCAGTTTGCCAGACGAACTTCCAGAGGTGACCAAAACATCCTGGCGGGCGCAGAAGAGGCACTTGGCACGTTTGGCAGTGTGCAGGATGAACTTCCAGGAGCGACCGGAGCATCCCTGCAGGTGTGGCAGAGGTGTCTGATGCATTCAGCAGTGCTCAGGACGAACTTCTCGGAGCGACCAGAACATCACCATGGGCATGGCAGATGCTTTGAGCACATTTGGAAGAGCGCGGGACTAACTTCCAGGAGTTAATGGAACATCCCTGCAGGTACAGCAGATGCTTTGGGCGCATTTTGCAGTGCGCAGAACGAACTTCTGGGAGCGGCCGGAACATCCCCGTGGGTGCAACAGCAGCATTGGACACGTTCAGCAGTGCGCAGGGCAAACTTCTGGGAGCAGCCGGAACATCCCGTGGGTGCAGCAGAGACGTCGGGCATGTTTGACAGTGCATGGTACGAACTTTGATGAGCGACCGTAACATCCCTGTGGGCACAGCAGCGGCATCAGACACTGCAGTACTGTGCAGCAAGAACTTCAGGGAGTGACCAAAACATCCCCACGGGCGTAACAGAGGCATTGGGCACATTTTTCAGTGCAGGGGATGAACTTCCGGGAGCGACTTGAACATCCCCGTGGGCATGGCTGCAGTGTCTGACATGTTTGGCAGTGCACAGGACAAGCTTCCAGGACTGACCAGAACATCCCCGTGGGCATGGCAGAGGCTTTGGGTGCATTGGGCAGTGCACGGTACAAACTTCTGGGAGCGACCGGAACATCCCCACAGGTGCGGCGGAGGTGTAAGGCACCTTTGCAGTGTGTGGGATGAACTTCCGGGAGCTAGCGGAACATCCCCCTGGGCACGCAGAGGCTTCCGGGTGCAACTTTAATCCCCCAGGCGAGACAGTGGCATCGGGCACTTTCGGCAGTGCATGGGACGAACTTCCAGGAGTGACCGGAACATCCCCGCAGGCTCAGCAGATGCATCGGCAAATTTGGCAGTGCACGTGACGAGCTTATAGGAGTGACCAAAACATCCCCACGGGTGTGGCCGAAGCTTCAGTGCATTCGGCATTGTGTGGGATTAAATTTCAGGAGCTTCCGGAACATCCCTGCAGGAGTGGCAGAAGTGTCAGGCATGTTCGGCAGTGCGCGGGACGAACTTTCAGGGAACGACTAAAACATCCCCGCGGGTGCAGTAGAGGTGTTGGTCGCATTTTGCAGTGCATGGGACAAACTTCAGGGAGCGACCGGAACATCCCCACTGGCGCAGCAGCATCATGAGGTGTGTATGGCAGTGCATGGGATGAACTTCCGAGAGCGACTGGAAAATCCCCCGGTGCAGTATCAGCATCGGGCACGTTCAGCTTGCAAGGGATGAACTTCTGGGAGTGACTGGAACATCCCCACAGGGTGTGCATTCGGCAGTGTATGGGACAACTTCTGGGACTGACCGGAACATCCCCGCGGTAGCAGCAGCGGCGTTCAGTGCAATCATGTTGGGGTCCCGATTTTTTTCCCCAACTTTTCTACACCTTAGGGGTCAGCACGCCTACTGGAATCCTTCCTAACTTGCTGTCCCGTTTGATTCTTGAGTTCTTTTCTTATTTTATATCCCCTAAGCTGTCCTTCGGGTTAACTAATATATATAAAGATATGTTGGATAGGCAAGACAACTCTTAAACCTATCACAACTTGCCTTGGTTGAAGAAGACAACTCTTAACTTCAACCTTAGCTCTTAAGCAAGGAAGACAACTCTTAACCTTAACTTAAGCCCAAGTTATCTCAAGACAACTCTTAAAAGATAACCGAAATATAAACAAGAATGAAGCAAGAATGCTTACCTTTGATTCTTGATTAATGAATGAGAAAATAACAAAATTCGTAGCTTATGAGCTCCTCACAAATAATGGGCTGTATTTATAGTCCTAAGACAGCCTTATCCTAATTTAACTAGTACTTAGGTTCCTTATCCACTTAGGATATGTTTTCCTAAGTCAACAAGCTTTTCTAAGTCAAATAAAACATTATCAAGATAGACCTTATCCTTTGTGTCCTAATCCTACTAGGATTCTTGGTCTTTCTTGAATTCCTACCTAGACTAGAATTCCTACCTTATCTTGTATTTTACAGCAGCTGCACTTCCTCTTGCCTAATCCTTGTAGGACTAGGACTTTGAATGCATATCCTTCTGCCCTTAGAATTCTTCTTGTCGCGACTATCCTATTGCTACTGGAACTCATCATGAGTGTCCTACTGCTGATAGAATTCTTCTTGGCATAGATGTCCTGCTGCTGCTGGAATTCTCCTTGGCATGGATATCCTGCTGCTGCTGGAACTCTGCTTGGCGTAGATGTCCTTCATTAATTAGGATTAAGTCAAATACTGGTTGGGCTTCACTGCTGGGCTGCATACTTTCTGTTGCCATTCTTGTTATGCACATTTTCTGGCCCATGCTCTCCTTTGTTGCCCCATTTTCTGCCCATTGCCTTTCCTGCATACTTAGGTTCTCAACAATCCCCCTTTCTTGAAGACTCACCTTGTCCTCAAGGTGAAAGTTGGAAAACTGCTGCTGGATGTTATTATAGTCTTCCCAAACTTGTACAGGGTAATGGCAAAGGTTGTAGCAATCCCTTGGTCTTGCCATCTTCTGGTTTTATCCATGGGCAAATGTCACAACTGCTGTTTTTCTTCTTACCTTTTGCCTTGAATGTTTTCGACCAAAAGTATAGCTTGATCCGCATGTAATGTCCTCCTTCCCGTGAGGTTTGGAAGTGATTCAATATCTTTCCTCTCAGTCCTGGTATGTTTGGTACATACACCTGCTGGTTGTGCCAAATATATCCATTCTTTAGGGTGAATTTACTAACCTTAGGGTCAAAATTCTTGATCTTCTTGGCATGCTCTTGTCTTTGAGGATCAATCTCCATTGCCTCTTTGATTTCTGTCCATACATTCCACTTCGCTCTGCTAATGGCAGTAAGGCATGTGTCATTAGGCTCACATGCTGTCCATAATGCTTGACCTCCATTGCTTCTGGACAATGCATCTGCCACCTTGTTTTCCTTGCCAGGTTTGTAGATTATTTCATACTCGTATCCCAGCAACTTGACAAGGAACTTTTGCTGCTCTGGTGTGGTAATTTTCTGCTCCATGAGGCTTCTCAAGGGTTGTTGATCCGTAATGATCAGGAACTTCCTCCCAAGAAGGTAAGGTCGCCATACCTTGACTGCATGGATGATGGCTAACATCTCCTTGGTATATACTGACCATTCCTTTCTTTCATGGGCCCTAAGACTCTGCTCATGTATGCAATAGGTCTTCTGGCTTGACTGAGGACAGCACCTATTCCATCTTGACATGCGTCAGTGTGAAGCTCGAAAGGTTTGGTTGAAGTCGGGCAGTGCTAACACTGGGGTCTCACACATAGCTTGCTTCAACAACTTGAATGCATCTTCACTCTTCTCTGTCCATAGGAATCTGTCCTTCTTTAGCAAATCCGTTAGTGGTTTTGCTATGGCACCGTATTTGTGAACAAATCGGCGATAGTAGCCTGTCAAACCTAGAAATCCTCTAAGTTCTGTGACATTCTTTGGAGTTGGCCATGTTTGCATGGCTCCTATTTTTCGTTGGTCTACCTTCACTCCTTCTTCGGATATGATGTGACCGAGGTATTCAAGCTCCTCTTGCATGAATGTGCACTTGGATGGCTTTGATGATGAAATGATTTCTTCTTAACACTTCTAGCACTTTTGCTAAGTGTTCTATGTGATCATTGTGGTTCCTGGAATAGACCAAAATGTCATCAAAGAAGACTAAGACAAACCTGCGCAAATAAGGTTTGAAGATGTCGTTCATGGCTGCTTGAAAGGTGGAGGGTGCATTGCATAGTCTGAAGGGCATGACTAGGTACTCGTAGTGTCCACTATGAGTCCGAAATGTTGTCTTCTGCACGTCCTCTTCTTTCATGTGCATCGGGCACGTTCGGTAGTGCACGGGGCTGACTTTTAGGTGCAAATAGAACATCCCTGCAGGTGCGGCAGCAGCGTTGGACATGTTGGTCAGTGTGCAGGACAAACTTCCTGAAGCGACCGAAAAATCCCAGCAAACCTGGCAGAGCTTCGGGCGCATTTGGCAGCGCACAGGATGAACTTCCAGGAGCGAACAGAACATCCCTGTAGGCACGGTAGAGGGGTCAGGCACGTTTGTCAATGCACAGGACAAACTTTGAAGAGTGACTGTTACATCATCATAGACGTGGTAGCGGTGTGGGACACATTTGGCAAAGTGTGGGATGAAATTTCAAAAGTGTCCGGAACATCCCAGCGGGTGCAGCAGAGGCTTCGAGCACGTTGGTAGTGCATGGTTTGAACTTTCAGGAGTGACTGAAACATCCACGTGGGCCTGGCAGAGGTGTCAGGCATGTTCAGTAATGCACAGGATAAACTTCTAGAAGCAAACAGAATATTCCCGTAGGTGCAGCAGCGGTAATGGGCACGTTCTGCAGTGCTTGGGATGAACTTCCGGGATTGATCAGATCATCCCTGCGGGCACAGCAGAGGCTTTGTGTGTGTTTGGGATTGCGCGGGATGAACTTCCAGGAGTGACTGGAACATCTCTGCTAGCATGGCAGAGGCTTCGAGTGTGCTGGACAGTGCATGGCACGAACATGTGGGAGCAACCGGAACATCGCTGCAGGCTCAGCAGAGGCATCGGATGCATTCGGCAGTGCTTGGAATGAACTTCTTGTAGCTACCAGAAATTCCCCACAGGCACGGCAGAGGCTTCAGGCGTGTTAAGCAGGACACGGGGCGAACTTCCAGGAGCAGCCAAAACATCCCTGAAGGCAGGGTAGAGGCGTCTGCCCAACATGGCAGGTTTAACTTCAACAAGATGATCACATCAAATAGAGTCTTGGAATGGAAGGACACGCCATATGGAAGTCCTAATCCTAGAAGGAAACAGCAAGATGAAGGTCAGCAGCTGTAGGAGAGGAGATAAGATAAGGACAGAAAGGTTTAGTCAAATTAGGAATTCTAGTCTAAGTAGAAATTCAAGAAAGATCAAGAATCCTAGTAGGATTAGGAAACATTGGGATAAGGTCTATCTTGATAATGTTTTAGTTGTCTTAGAAAACCTTGTTGACTTAGGGAAACATAACCTAAGTGGATAAGGAACCTAAGTACTAGTTGAATTAGGATAAGGCTGTCTAATACTATAAATACAGCCCATTATTTATGAGCAGAAACATATGCTCCGAATTTGTATGCTTTCATTCATTAATCAAGAATCAAGGTTAGCATTCTTGCTTCTATTCTTATTTATATTTCGTTACCTTTTAAGAGTTGTCTTGAGATAACTTGGGCTTAAGACAAGGTGAAGAGTTGTCTTCCTTGCTTAAGAGCTTAGGTTGAAGTTAAGAGTTTTCTTCTTCAACCAAGGCAAGTTCTGATAGGTTTAAGAGTTGTCTTGCCTATCCAACATATCTTTTATTTATTAGTTAATCCCTGAAGGACAGCTTAGGGGACGTAAATCTAAGAAAAGAACTCAAGAATCAAACAGGACAGCAAGTTAGGAGAGGTTTTAGAAGTCGTGCTAATCCCTAAGGTGTAGAAAAGTTGGGACAAGAAATGGGGACCCCAACAATTCGGCAGTGCATGGCACAAACTTCCAGGAAAGACCGGAACATCCCCTTAGTCGAGTCTGAGGCTTTGGGCATGTTGACCAGTGCACGGGATGAACTTGCGAAAGTGACCGCAACATCTCCGTGGGCGCAGCAGAGGCTTCGGGTGCATTGGTCAGTGTGCGGGATGAATTTCCAGTAGCGACGGGAACATCCCTGAGGGCGTGGCAGTGGTGTTGGGCGTGTTCGGCAGTGTGCAGGACGAACTTCCGGGTGAGGCAGAGACATCGGGCAGGTGAGGCAGAGGTGTCGGGCACGTTCGGCAGTGCGCGGGATGAACTTCTGGGAGCGACTGGAACATCCCCATGGGTGCGGCAGCAGCATGGGCGCATTCTGCAGTGCGTGGGATGAACTTCGGGAGCAACTGCCAAATCCCCGTGGGCTCATTAGAGGCGTCGGGTGGGTTCAGCATTGTACAGGATGAACTTTCGTGAGCAACCAGAACATCCCCGCGGGAGCGGCAGCGGCATCAGACATGTTCAGTAGTTGGTGGGACGAAACTTCTGGGAATGACTGGAACATCCCTGCAGGAATGGCAGAGGCTTCAGGTGCATTGGGCAGTGCACGGGACGAACTTCCGGGGGCAACCGAACTTCCCCGCGGGTGCAGCAGAGGCATCGGCCGTGTTTGGCAGTGTGTGGGATGAACTTCCAATAGTGACCGGAACTTTCCTGCAGGGTGTGGCAGAGGCATCGGGCACGTTGGGCAGTGCGTGGGATGAACTTCCAGGAGTGAGCAGAAAATCCCTGCTGGCTCGACGAGGCATCAGATGTGTTCGGCAGTGCACTGGATGAACTTCCGGGAGCACCGAAACATCCCTGTGGGCATGGCTGAGTTGTGGTGTGTATTTTGCGGTGCACAAGACGAACTTTCAGGGCCAACCGTAACATTCTCGTAGGCACAGCAGCATCAGACATGTTTGGCAGTGCGCTAGATGAACTTCCTGGAGTGACCGGCACATCCCCTCGGGTGTGAAAGAGGCTTCAGACGAGTTGGGTATTGTGGGGGACAAACTGCCAGGAGCAACCGTAACATCCCTGCAGGCACAGCAGAGGCATCAAGCATGTTTGGCAGTGTGCAGTATGAACTTTGGGGAGTGACCGGAACATCCCTGCAGGAGCAGAAGCACTGTTGGGTATATTCGGCAGTGCGCGGAACGAACTGCTAGGAGTGACCGAAAAATCCTCATAGATGCAGCAGAGGTGTCAGGCGCGCTCGGCTGTGCTCAGGACAAACTTCCAGGAGCAACCAGAACATACCAACGGGCGGGGTAGTGGGTCGGGCGCATTCGGCAGTGTGCGGGACAAACTTCTAGTAGCAATCGGAACATCCCTGTGGGTGTGGCAGAGGTATCGGGCGCGTTCAGCAGTGTGCAGGACAAACTTCTGGAAGCAACCGTAACATCCCCTCAGGCAAGTCTAAGGCTTCAGGTGCGTTGGACAGTGCATGGGACAAACTTCTGCAAGCAACCGGAACATCTCAGCAGATGTGGCAGAGGCTTTTGGGCACGTTAGGCAGTTCGTGGGATGAACTTCCGGTAGGTTTGTATGTTTGTATTTCGGTTATCTTTTAAGAGTTGTCTTGAGATAACTTGGGCTTAAGACAAGGTGAAGAGTTGTCTTCCTTGCTTAAGAGCTTAGGTTGAAGTTAAGAGTTGTCTTCTTCAACCAAGGCAAGTTGTGATAGGTTTAAGAGTTGTCTTGCCTATCCAACATATCCTTTTATCATTAGTTAATCCCGAAAGACAGCTTAGGGACAAGAATCAAAGAAAAAAACTCAAGGATCAAACGGGACAGCAAGCTAGGAGAGGTTTTAGAAGTCGTGCTAACCCCTAAGGTGTATAAAAGTTGGGACAAGAAATCGGGACCCCAACAAATTGGTGCTTTCATTGAGAGGTAGCATGATCACCCCAACAAATTGGTGCTCTCATTGAGAAACCAGCACGGACACCATTCAACTGAAAGGCATCACGGTTACCATGTCATCTAGGCAGCATTCACCTGCACCACAAGAACAGACCGGGGAAGGCTTCTCAGTCACTAACCGTGGAAGAATCCTTGCCTTGGAGAGGAACTAGCATGCGATCAATGACCAGGTAAGAGATATCAAACACCAACTATCATCTATCATTCATTCTCTTGAACAATTAAAAAGAGATACAACCCGAGTGGCTGGAAAACAAGTCCAAACCGAAACAGGGCAGAAACAGCCACCTACCACAAATGTCTAGGAGGCTTCAATCAGAAATTACACAGCACCAAGTGCATGAGGACGAATCTGACCAGAAGCAGCTTCCCTCTCAAGAAAGGGGGAAAAGTTGCATGAGTTTGGGAAGCAGGAGGGATACTTCACCAAACGAACACCTGCCCCATGATCGCTACAATGATTATAGCAATGATGAGGAGGTGCTGGACAGAAGGCCCGCATCATGGCAACCAAGAAGGGTGCAGAATCACCCTGAGGCAGAACCATGGCGCACCACAAGGAGGGAGGATTGGCACTATGACAGCCCAAGCCATTACACACGGCCTAAGGTAAAAATCGAGTTCCCTACCTTTGAGAAGGGAGATACAACAAAATGGATCTCCAAGGCTGAATTTTACTTTGAGAAACAAGGTGTTGAGAGAGGTGAAAGGGTTAATTTTGCATCCTATCACCTATGTGGGAGAGCCAACCAATGGTGGCGTTGGCTTAAGGCCACCTATGGCCAAGAAGGTAGAAGGATAGGCTGGACAAGGCTCATGCAAGAGCTAGTGAACAGATTTGGCCCATCTACCATGACAAGTTACGAGGGACAGCTTGCCAAGATTAGGCAAGAAGGGATTTCTAGAAAGCTTGTACCTGCTGAGAGGGATGAGATCCCTCTCGACGAGGTTGGCACGACATCAGTAGGGAAGCATCACCCGCACACAACCAAGTGCACTAAACCCTGGCACTAGTTACTAGATAGGCTTGTCCAATACTGTAAATAAGCCAATATTTGTGGCAAGATATATGCTCCAAATTTGTATATTTTCATTCATTAATCAAGAATCAAGGTTAGCATTCTTGCTTCTATTCTTGTTTATATTTTGGTTATCTTTTAAGAGTTGTCTTGAGATAACTTGGGCTTAAGACAAGGTGAAGAGTTGTCTTCCTTGCTTAAGAGCTTAGGTTGAAGTTAAGAGTTGTCTTCTTCAACCAAGGCAAGTTGTGATAGGTTTAAGAGTTGTCTTGCCTATCCAACATATCCTTTTATCATTAGTTAATCCTGAAGGACAGCTTAGGGGACAAGAATCAAAGAAAAGAACTCAAGGATCAAATGGGACAGCAAGCTAGGAGACGTTTTAGAAGTCGTGCTAACCCTTAAGGTGTATAAAAGTTCGGCAGTGCGTGGGATGAACTTCCGGGAGCAACCGGAACATCCCCACGCTCACGATTGTTGGCAGCGGGTGCATGCTCGAGAATTGCACGTGTATGAACTTCTGAGAGTGACCGGAACATCCTCTCGGGCATGTTTCGCATTGCGTGGGATGAACTTCCAGAACCAACCGGAACATCCCTGCAGGTGCTGGCAGCGGCGTCGGGCACATTTCAGCAGTGCGTGGGACAAACTTCCGGGAGGACTGGAACATCCCCACGGGGGCAGCAGAGGCGTCAAATGCATTTGGCAGTGCACGGGATGAACTTAGGGTTGGGCCGGACAATCCCTGCGGGCTCAGCAGAGGCCTTGGACATGTTCTGCAGTGCATGGGATGAACATCCGAGAGCGACCGGAATATTCCAGCAGGCATGGGACGAACTTCCGGGAGCAACCAGAACATCCCCACGGGCGCATTCGGCAGTGCACATGATGAACTGTCCGGGAGTGACCGGAACAACCCCACAGTTGTGGCAGTGGTGTTGGTCGAACTCGGCAGTTCGCGGGACGAACATCCTGGAGCAACTGGAACATCCCCGCGGGTGTGGCAATGGCATCGACCCATTCGGCATGCACCGGACAAACTTTCAGGAGCGACTGGAACATCCGCATGGGCTGGCAGAGGCGCGAGCATGTTTCGGCAGTGCATGGAATGAACTTCAGGGAGAGACAAGAATCTCCCCACTGGTGCAGCGGCAGCGTTGGTCTTGTTCTGCAGTTCACAGGATGAACTTCCAGGAGAGACCAGAACATCCCCGTGGGTGCGTTCGGCAGTGCGTGTGACAAAGTTCCGGG
This sequence comes from Xylocarpus granatum, assembly GCA_019650275.1. Lineage (NCBI taxonomy): Eukaryota > Viridiplantae > Streptophyta > Magnoliopsida > Sapindales > Meliaceae > Xylocarpus > Xylocarpus granatum. Next base: position 29,344 of record BNST01002854.1, read on the forward strand.
AGTGACCAGAACATTCCCATGGGTGCGGCAGTGGCATCGGTGCGTTTGGCAGTGCGCAGGACGAAGTTCTGAGAGTGACCAGAACATTCCCGCTGCCACGGCAAAGGCATTGGGCACGTTGGGCAGTGTGTCGTACGAACTTCTGAGAGAGACAGGAACATCCCTGTGGGCGGCAGATGCATCGGGTGCATTCGGAGTGCAGGGATGAACTTCCCTGAGCAGCCGGAACATACCAGTGGGCGTGGCAGAGTCGTCCAGCATGTTAAACAGTGTGTGGGATGAACTTCCAGGAGCAGACGAAACATCCCCGTAGGCATGGCAGAGGCATCAGGCGCATTCAGGTGTGTGTGAGATGAACTTCCAGGAGCAACTGGAACATCCCCGTGGGTGTGGCAGTGGCATTGGGAGCGTTCGGTAGTCATGGGACAAACTTCTGGGAGTGACCCGAACATCCCGCGCGTGCGGTTGTGACATTGGATACGTTCGACAGTGCATGGGACGAACTTCCAGGAGCGACCAGAACATCCTTGCAGGACTGGCAGCAGCATTGGCCATGTTTTGGCAGGGCATGGGACAAACTTCTGGAAGCGACCGTTTGGCAGTGCGCAGGATGAACTTTGGGGAGTGATCTCAACACCCTTGCAGGACTGGCAGCAGCATCAGCTGCGTTCGGTAGTGCACGGGATGAACTTCTAGGAGTGACTGGAACATCCCCATGGGCACAGCAGATGCGTTGGGCACATTCAGTAGTGTGCAGGATGAACTTCTGGGAATGACCCAAACATCCTTGCAGGGCTTGGCAGCGCCATCAGGCATGTTCGGCAGTGCGCGGGATGAACTTCTGGGAGCGACCGGAACATCCCCGCAGGCATGAATGAGGCTTCTGGTGCATTGGGTAGTACGCAGGATGAACTTCCAAGTGCGACCAGAACATCCCCACAGGCACAGTATAGGCTTCTGGTGCATTGGCAGTGCACGGTATGAACTTCTGGGAGCAACCGTTAATTCCCCGCGGGCTCGGCAGAGGCGTCGGATGCATTTGGCAGTGCTCGGGACAAACATCCAGGAGCAACCAGAACATCCCCAAAGGCGTGGCAGAGGTGTTGGGTACGTTCGGCCATGCCTGCGGGAATGCTTCCAGTCGCTCCTGGAAGTTCATCCCTACACTGCCGAACGCGCCCTGATGCCTCTACTGCACCCACAGGGATGTTCTGGTTGCTCATGGAAGTTCGTCTTGCATACTGCCAAATGCTCATTATGCTGCTGCCGCACCCACGGGGATGTTCCAGTTGCTCCCTGAAGTTCGTCCCATGGACTGCTGAATGCAACCGACTACTCTGCCACGCCTACAGGGATGTTCCATTTGCACTCAGAAGTTCATCCCGTGCACTGCTGAACGCACCCGAAACCTCTGTCGAGCCTGCAGGGATGTTTCAGTTGCTCCCAGAAAATTTTTCCGGCACACTGCCCAACATGCCCAAAGCCTCTGCAGTGCCTGCGGGGAATTTTTGGTCGACTCTGGGAAGTTCGTTCTGAGCACTGCTGAATGCATGTGATGCCTCAGCTGAGCCTGCTGGGATTTTCCGGTTGCTTCTGGAAGTTCATCCCATGCACTGCCGAACACGCCCGACGCCACGGCCGTGCACACGGGAATGTTCCGGTTGCTCCCCAGAAGTTTGTCACACACACTGCCAAACACGCCCGACGACTCTACTGCACCTGCAGGGATGTTCTGGTTGCTCATGGAAGTTTGTCCCGTGTACTGCCGAATGCTCCCAACGCTGCTGCCATGCCTGCAGGGATGCTCTGGTCACTCCCCAAAGTTTCGTCCCGCAGACTGCTGAATGCAACCAATTCCTCTGCTGCACCCAGCGGGGATTTTCGGTTGCTCCTGGAAGTTTGTCCCCACACACTGCCAAACGCGTCCAACGCCGCTGCTGCACCCGTGGGGATGTTTGGGTCACTTCCGGAAGTTCATCCCATGATGCACCCGAAGCCTCTGCCATGCCCACGGGGATGTTCTGGTCAATCCAGAAGTTCATCCTGCACACTGTCGAACACGCTGAATGCCGCTGCTTCGACTGAGGGGATGTTCCAGTCGCTCCTGGAAGTTCATCCCACACACTGGCGAATGCCGCTGCCGTGCCCGTGGGAATGTTCTGATCACTCCTGGAAGTTTGTCCCACACACTGCCAAACGCAGCTGACGCCTCTGCCATGCCCGGGGGATGTTCTGGTCACTCCAGGAAATTCGTCTCGAGCACTGCCGAATGCGTCCACACCTCTGCCGAATGCATCCACGCCTCTGCCGAGCCCACGGAGATTTTCTGGTTTCTCCTGGTAGATCATCCATTGCACTGCCAAACGTGCCGAAAGCTGCTGCCACACCCATGGGGATGTTCTGGTTGCTTCCGGAAGTTCGTCCCACACACTGCCGAACGTGTCCAACTCCGCTGCTGCACCTGCAGGGATGTTCCTATCACTCCCAAAAGTTTGTCCCATGCACTGCTGGATGCGCCTTAAGCCTCTGCTGAGCCCACAGGGATGTTACAGTCACTCCTGTAAGTTCATCCCGCACGCTGCCAACTGCGCCCGTAGCCTCTGCCAAGCCCGCTGGGATTTTTTGGTCACTCTTGGAAGTTCATCCCACGCACTGCCAAACGCGCCAACACTCTGCCGAGCCCGCAGGGGATGTTCTGGTCGCTCCCAAAAGTTTGTCCCATGCACTGCCGAACATGTCCGATGTCATTGCTGTGCCCGCAGGGATTTTTGGGTTGCTCCTGGAAGTTCATCCTGCACACTGCCGAACATGCCTGACGTCTCTGCCATGCCGTGGGATGTTCGGTTGCTCCCAGAAGTTTGTCCCATGCACTGCCGAACGCATGCAGTGCCGCTGCCACGCCCGCAGAGATAATCCGGCTGCTTCCGGAAGTTAGTCCTGCACACTGGTGAACACGCCGAATGCATCTGCTGCACCCACAGGGGATGTTCTGGTTGCCCTTGGAAGTTCGTCCCGTGCACTGCCGAACACGCCCGCAGCCTCTGCTGTGCCCATGTGGTGTTCCAGTTTGTTCTCGGATGTTTATTCCATGCAGTGGCCAATGTGCCTGATGCCTCAGCTGCGCCTGTGGTGATGTTCCAGTCGCTCCCGGTAGTTTGTCCCAAGCACTGACGAACATGTTCGACGCCGCTACCATGCCTGCAGGTTTTTTCCAGTCGCTCCCAGAAGTTCGTCCCAAGCACTGCCAAACTTGTCTGGTGCCTCTGCTGAGCCAGCGGGGATGTTCATCCTGTGCACTAATGAACACACTTGACACCTCTTCCACGCCCGCAGGGATGTTCAGGTCACTCAAGGAAGATTGTCTCATGCATTGCCAAACATGCTTGAAGCCTCTGCTGCACTCACTGTGATGTTCCGGTCACTCCTGGAAGTTTGTCCCATGCACTGCCAAACACGGCCCATGACCCAGCCGTGCTCACTTGGATGTTACAGTCACTCCCAGAAGTTTGTACCTCACATTGTCGAACACGCTTGACACCACTGTCATAGAATGCGCTCGACACCTCTGCCGTGCCTGTGGAATGTTCCAATCGCCCCCGAAGTTTGTCCAAGCACTTCCAAATGTGTTCGATGCCTCTGCCGAGGATGCAGGGATTTTTCAGTCGCTCTCGGAAGTTCATCCTGTACACAGCCAAAAGTGTCTGACACCTCTGTCTTGCCCACGAGGGATTTTCTGGTTGCTCCCAGAAGTTCATCCCGTGCACAGCCCAACCCAACTGAAGCCTCTGCCACGCCTGCGGGGATATTCTGGTCGCTCCCAGAAGTTCATCCTGCACACTGCCAAACGCATCCAATGCCTCTGCTTGTGTCCAGAGGGATGTTCTGGTTGCCCCCACAAGTTTGTCCCGTGCACTGCCGAACGTTCCCGACACCTCTGCTGTGCCCAGGAGCGATTTTCCAGTTGCTCTCAGAAGTTCATCCTGTGCACTACAGAACATGTCCAATGCCGCTGCCACGCCCGGGGGGATGTTCCGGTCGCTCCTAGAAGTTCGTCCCCTGCACTGCTGATCACACCTGACACCTCTGCCATGCCCTCGGGAAAGTTCTGGTCACTCCCGAAAAGTTCGTCCAGCAGGTGCGTTTGGCAGTTCACGGGATGAACTTCCTGGAGTGACCAAAACATCCCACGGGTGCAGCAGCGGCATCAGATACATTCGTGTTGAGGACCTTAAGAGGCAAAGGGAGCGTGAGCGAATGCGAAGAGGCACCAAGCAGCAAGAGAGGCAGCAACAGGCAAGAAAGTGCGCACAACAAGCTTGCACGTGGCATGCAGTGAAGCATGGCCAGGTTCTGACTCTGTCCTAATTGACCACGGACATCCAAGTCAAGAAGGACACCAGAATTGGCAGGATATGCATGATGCAATCCGAGCAGGAGAAGGACATGTACGGCATGAAGAACTCCAGCAGCAGCAGGACGTCATGGCAGGTTTAGCTTCAACGAGATGATCACGTCCAGGAGAAGTCTTGGAATGGAAGGACAAGCCATATGGAAGTCCAAATCCTGGAAGGAAACAGCAAGATAAAGGTCAACAGCTGTAGGAGAGGAGATAAGATAAGGACAGAAAGGTTTAGTCAAAGTAGGAATTCTAGTCTAAGTAGAAATTCAAGAAAGACCAAGAATCCTAGTAGGATTAGGAAACATTGGGATAAGGTCTATCTTGATAATGTTTTAGTTGTCTTAGAAAACCTTGTTGACTTAGGAAAACATATCCTAAGTGGATAAGGAACCTAAGTACTAGTTGAATTAGGATAAGGCTGTCTAATACTATAAATACAGCCCATTATTTGTGAGCAGGGTCATATGCTCCGAATTTTGTTATTTTCTCATTCATTAATCAAGAATCAAGGTTAGCATTCTTGCTTACATTCTTGTTTATATTTCGGTTATCTTTTAAGAGTTGTCTTGAGATAACTTGGGCTTAAGTCAAGGTTAAGAGTTGTCTTCCTTGCTTAAGAGCTTAGGTTGAAGTTAAGAGTTGTCTTCTTCAACCAAGGCAAGTTGTGATAGGTTTAAGAGTTGTCTTGCCTATCCAACATATCTTTTATATATTAGTTAACCCGAAGGACAGCTTAGGGGATATAAATCTAAGAAAAGAACTCAAGAATCAAACGGGACAGCAAGTTAGGAAGGATTCAGTAGGCGTGCTGACCCCTAAGGTGTAGAAAAGTTGGGGAAAAAATCAGGACTCCTGGAAGATTGTCCCGCGCACTACTGAATGTGCCCTATGCCTCTGCCGTGCCTGCAGGGATGTTTTAGTCACTTCCAAAAGTCAACCCATGCACTGCCGAATGCGCCCGCTGCATCTGCCGCACCCACAGGGAAGTTCGTCCCACACACAGCCCAATGCACCGGAAGCCTCTGCCGCAACAGGGCGGATGTTGCTGTAGCTCCCAGACATTCATCCCGTGCACTACAGATTGCACTCAACACCTCTGCCGTGCCGGTGGAGATGTTCCGGTTGCTCCCACAAGTTCGTCCCGCACATCGTCCAATGCACCGAAAGCCCCTACCACACCCTGCGGGATGCTCTGATAGCTCCAATAAGTTCATCCTGTGCACTTCTTAATACACTGGTGACACCTGCTGCACCTGTGGGGATGTTCCGGTGACTCTCCAAAGTTTGTCTTGTGCACTGCCAAACCTGCCCGACACATCTGCTGTGCCCACGGTGATGTTCTGGTCACTCCCAGAAGTTCATTCTGCGCACTTGAGTTCCTTATCTACTTAGGACAAGTTTTCCTAAGTCAATAGTGTTTCCTAAGACAACTAGAACCTTATCAAGATTGACCTTATCCAAAGGTATCCTAATCCTACTAGGATTCTTAACTTTCTTGATTGTAAAACTCTACCTAGACTAGAACTCCTATCCTATCTTGTTTCCAACAGCTGCTGGACTTTCTCTTTGTGTATCCTTCTAGGACTAGGACTCTCAATGCATATCCTTCTGCCCATAGAATTCTCCTTGGCCGTGAGTATCCCATTGCTACTGGAACTCATCATGCGCGTCCTGCTGCTGCTGGAATTCTTCTTGCCTTAGACGTCCTTCTTTAGCTAGAACTTCTCCATGCGTGTCCAACTGTGGCTGGAGTCCTTCTCAGCTTAGATGTCCTTGTTCAATTTGGACAAGGTCAGATTCTGGCCGGGCTTCACTGCTGGGCTAGATGCATGCCGTGTCCAAGCTTGTTGTGCACACGTTCTGGCCCGTAGCTGCCTCTCTTGCTGCTTGGCGCCTGTCTTGCATCCTCCTATGCTGCTCACACTCCCTTTGCCTCCTAAGTTCCTCAACATGAACGTGCCTGATGCCTCTGCTGCACCTGCAGGGATGTTCCGGTCACTCCAGGATGTTCGTCTCAAGCACTGCCGAATGTGGTCGACGTCCTCTGCCAAGCCTGCATGGGATATTCCATCTGCTCTCTGGAAGTTCATCCCACGCACTTCCCAATGCACCCGAAGCCTCTGCTGCACCAGCATGGATGTTCCAGTCGCTCTCGAAAGTTTGTCCCGTGCATTGCTAAACGCGCCTATGCTGCTGTCGCTCCCTGGAATTTTGTCCCACGCACTGCCAAATGTGCCTGACGGCTCTGCCATGCCTGCGGAGATCTTTCGGTCACTCCCAGAAGTTCATCCCGTGCATGGCTCAATGTATCTGACACCGTTGCCATGCCCGTGGCGATGTGCCAGTTGCTCCTGGCAGTTTGTACTGCACACTGCTGAACGTGCCTGATGCCTCTTTTGCTCCCACAGGGATGTTTTGGTCGCTCCCAGATGCTCATCCCTAGCACTATCGAATGCGGCCAATGCCTCTGCCGTGCCTGCAGGGATATTCCGGTTCATCCTGGAAGTTCGTACCGCGCACTGCCTAATGAGCCGGAAGCCTCGGCCGCGCCAGGGGGGGATGTTCCAATACCTCCCGGAAGTTCTCCCACGCACTGCAGATCATGCTCGAGGCTTCTGCCGCATGTACGGGGATGTTCCAATCGCTCCCAGAAGTTCATTCCGTGCTCCACCCAATGCGCCGGAAGCGCCTGCCACGCCTGCGGGGGATGTTCCGGGTAGCTCCCGAAAGTTCATCCCGCATGCTGCTGAACTGTTGAGAACCTAAGTATGCAGGAAAGGCAATGGGTAGAAAATGGGGCAGCAAAGGAGAGCATGGGCCAGAAAATGTGCACAACAAGCCTGGCAACAGCAAGTGTGCAGCCCGGCAGTGAGGCCTGGGCGTTCCTAATCAATGAAGGACATTCATGCCAACAAGAGTTCCAGCAGAAGAAGGATATTTGCATCAAGAAGAACTCCAGCAGCAGTAAGACGTTTATGCCAAGCAGAGTTCTAGCAGCAGCAGGACATCCATGCCAAGAAGAGTTCTATCAGCAGTAGGACACTCATGATGAGTTCCAGTAGCAATAGGATAGTCACGACAAGAAGAATTCTAAGGGCAGAAGGATATGCATTCAGAGTCCTAGTCCTACAAGGATTAGGCAAGAGGAAGTGCAGCTGCTGTAAAATACAAGATAAGGTAGGAATTCTAGTCTAGGTAGAAATTCAAGAAAGACCAAGAATCCTAGTAGAATTAGGAAACATTTGGATAAGGTCTATCTTGATAATGTTTTATTTGACTTAGAAAAGCTTGTTGACTTAGGAAAACATATCCTAAGTGGATAAGGAACCTAAGTACTAGTTAAATTAGGATAAGGCTGTCTTAGGACTATAAATACAGCCCATTATTTGTGAGGAGCTCATAAGCTACGAATTTTGTTATTTTCTCATTCATTAATCAAGAATCAAAGGTAAGCATTCTTGCTCACATTCTTGTTTATATTTTCGGTTATCTTTTAAGAGTTGTCTTGAGATAACTTGGGCTTAAGTTAAGGTTAAGAGTTGTCTTCCTTGCTTAAGAGCTAAGGTTGAAGTTAAGAGTTGTCTTCTTCAACCAAGGCAAGTTGTGATAGGTTTAAGAGTTGTCTTGCCTATCCAACATATCTTTATATATATTAGTTAACCCGAAGGACAGCTTAGGGGATATAAAATAAGAAAAGAACTCAAGAATCAAATGGGACAGCAAGTTAGGAAGGATTCCAGTAGGTGTAGAAAAGTTGGGGAAAAAATCGGGACCCCAACATGAACGCGCCTGACGTCTCTGCCATGCCCATAGGGATGTTCAGGTCACTCCCAGAAGTACGTCCCATGCACAGCCAAATGCGCCTGGCATAGGTACCGTGCCCGCGGGGTTGTTCCTGTCGCTCTCCGAAGTTCGTCCCGCACACTGCCTAACGCGCTCGATGCCTCTGCTGCACCCGTGGTGATGTTCCAGTCACTCCCAGAAGTTCGTCACGTGCACTGCCCAATGCGCCTGATGCCACTGCCATGCCGGCCAGGTTGTTCTGGTTGCTCCGGAAGTTCATCCCGTGCACTGCCAAATAGCCCGATGTCGCCGCCGTGCCTGCGGCGATGTTCCGGTTGCTCGTGGCAGTTTCTCCCATGCACAGCCCAATGCGTCTGAAGACTCTACCGTGCCTGCAGGGATGTTCCAGTGGCTCAAGGAAGTTCTTCCCATGCACTGCCCAATGTGTCCGACGTCACTGCCATGCCCACGGGGATGTTCCAGTCGCTCTCGGATGCTCATCCTAGGCACTACCGAACGTATGCGATGCCGGTGCTGTGCCCGTAGGAAGGTTTCGATCACTCCAGGATATTCGTCTTGTGCACTTCCCAATGCACCTGAAGCATCTGCCGTGCCTGCGTGGATGTTCCAGTCGATCCTAGAAGTTTGTCCCGCACACTGACGAACATGCCCGACCCCGCTGCAGTGCTTGTGGGAATGTTCTGGTTGCTCCCAGAAGTTTGTACTGTGGACTGCCTAACGCATCTGATGCCTCTGCCGTGCCTGCGGGGATGTTCCGGTCGCTCACAGAAGTTTGTTCCATGAACTGCCGAATGCGCCCGACGCCTCTGCTGCACCCGCGGGTTTGTTCCGGTCGCTCTCGGCAGTTCATCCCACACACCGCCAAATGTGCCTCAACGCCTCTGCCGTGCCTGCAGGGATATTCCGGTTGATCCGGAAGTTCGTACCACGCACTACCTAATGCGCCGGAAGCCTCTGCTGTGCCAGGGGGGATGTTCCAATACCTCTCAGAAGTTCATCCCACGCACTGCCGATCGTGCTCGAGGCCTCTGCTGCACGTGCGGGGAAGTTCCAATTGCTCCCAGAAGTTCATCCTGCGCTCCGTCCAACGTGCCAGAAGCACCTTCCACGCCGGGGGGTGTTCCCGTAGCTCCTGAAAGTTCATCCTGTGCACTGCCGAACTGCCCGACGTCTCTGCCATGCCCATAGGGATGTTCATGTCACTCCCAGAAGTACGTCCCGTGCACAGCCGAATGCACCCGACGTAGCTGCCATGCCGCGGGGTTGTTCCTGTCAGTCTCCGAAGTTTGTCCCACACACTGCCTAACGTGCTCGATGCCTCTGCCGCACCCGTGGTGATGTTCTGGTCACTCCCAGAAGTTCCTCCCGTGCACTGCCCAATGCACCTGATGCCACTGCCACGCCGGCCAGGTTGTTCCGGTTGCTCCCGGAAGTTTGTCCCGCACACTGTAAAATAGCCCGACGCCGCCGCCGTGCCTGTAGCGATGTTCCGGTCGCTGGTGGCAGTTTGTCCCATGCACAGCCCAACACGCCTGAAGACTCTGCCACGCCTGTGGGGATGTTTCCGGTGGCTCCAGGAAGTTCATCCCATGCACTGCCCAATGTATCCGACGTCACTGCCATGCCTGCGGGGATGTTTCGGTTGCTCCCGAATGCTTGTCCCACGCACTACCAAACGTATCCGATGCCAGTGCTGTGCTGGTAGGAATGTTTCGATCACTCCAGGATATTCGTCTTGTGCACTTCCCAATGCACCCGAAGCATCTGTTGTGCCTGCATGGATGTTCCAGTCGGTCCTGGAAGTTTATCCTGCACACTGAAGAATGTGCCCGACGCCACTGCAGTGCTTGCGGGAATGTTCTGGTCACTCCCAGAAGTTCATCCTGTGCACTGCCTAACACACCTTACGCATCTGCCGCGCCTGCGGGGATGTTCCGGTCGCTCACAGAAGTTTGTTCCATGCACTGCCGAATGTGCCCGACGCCCCTGCCGCACTCGTGGGTTTGTTCCGGTCACTTCCGGAAGTTCATCCCATGCACTGCCAAATGTGCCTCAAGCCTCTGCTGCGCCTGCTTGGATGTTCTCGTTGCTGCCGGAAGTTTCGTCCTGTTCACTGCTGAATGTTTCCAACACCGCGGCCATGCCCATGGGGATGTTCCAGTTGCACCCAAAAGTTTGTCCCCCGCACTGCACAACGTGCCCAAAGCCCCTACCATGCCTGCAGGGATGTTCCGGTCGTTTCGGGAAATTTGTCTTACGCACTGCCGAACATGCCCGATGCCACTGGCGCGCCCGCGGGAATGTTCTGGTCGCTCCTGGAAGTTCGTCCCACAGACTGCCTAATGCGGTCGATGCCTCTGGTAACCCTGCAGAGATTTTCCGGTTGCTCCCAGAAGTTCATCCTACGCATTGCCGAATGTGCCCGACGCCTATGCCATGCCTGCGGGGTTGTTCCAGTCGCTCCCATAAGTTAGTCCCCCACACTGAGCAACACATCCGAAGCTTCTTCCGCTCCCGCGGGGATATTCCGGTCACCCCAGGAAGTTCATCCTGCACACTGCCACACGTGTCTGACACCGCTGCCACGCCCCTGGGAATGTTCTGGTCACACCCGAAAGTTCATCCCGCGCACTGCCAAATGCCCCCACGCCTCTGCTGTGCCTGCCGGGATGTTCTGGTCGCTCTCCTAAGTTTCGTCCCATGCACTGCGAATGTGCCCGACACCTCTGCCGTGCCCAAAGGGATGTTCCAGTCGCTCCCTGAAGTTTGTCCTGCTCACTGCCAAATGCGTCAGATGCCTCTGCCGCACTGGGAAGTTTCGGTCTCTCCTGGAAGTTCGTCATGTGCAGTGCCGAATGTGTCCGACACAGCTGCCATGACCGCGGGAATATTCTGGTCACTCCCAGAAGTTCGTCTTGCACACGACACCTCTGCCGTGCCTGGGCGTCGGGCGCATTTGGTAGCTCTCAGGACGAACTTCTGGGGGGCACCAGAACATCTCCGAAGGCACAGCAGAGTCGTTGTGTACATTTGGCTCGTGCGCGGGATGAACTTCTGGGAGCAACCAGAAAATCCCCGTGGGCTCGGCAGAGGCATCGGACGTGTTTGGCCGTGCTCGGGACAAACTTCTGGGAGCAACTGGAACATCCCCACGAGTGTGGCAGAGGTTTCTGGGGCATTGGGTAGTGCACAGAGATGAACTTCCAGGAGCGACCGGAACATCCCTGCAGGTGCGGCAGCAGCGTTGGACACGTTTTTCAGTGCACATGATGAACTTCCAAGCGTGGCAGAGGCTTTGGGCGCATTGGGCAGTGCGCGGGACAAAATTCTTGGAACCTCTGGAACATCCCTGCGGGTGCAGCAGCGAGCGAGCGGAACATTGCCATGGGTCCAACAGCAGTGTCAGGCACGTTCGGCAGTGTGTGGGATGAACTTCCGGGTGCGACCAGAAGATCCACATGGGCGCAGCAGCAGCATTGGATGTGCTCTACAGTGCATGGGACGAACTTCCAGGAGTGACTGGAACATCCCCACTGGTGCTGCAGAGGCTTCAGGTGCATTGGGCAGTGCACGGGAAAAGCTTCTGGGAGCAACAGAAAAATCCCAGCAGGCTCGGCATAGGCATTGGACGCATTTGGCAGTGCTTGGGATGAACTTCCAGGAGCAACCAGAACATCTCCACATGCGTGGCAGAGGCAGTGGGTGCTTTCTGCCGTGAACAGGATGAACTTTTGGAAGCGACCGGATCATCCCTGCAGGCTTGGCAGAGGCGGCATACGTGTTCGGAAGTGCTTGGGATGAACATCCGAAAGCGACCAGAACATCCCGCTGGTGCGGCAGAGGCGTCGGGCTGTTCAGCAGTGCGCGTGACGAACTTCTGGGAGCTACTGGAACATTACCGTGGGCACAGCAGGAGCTTCGAAAACATTCGGCAGTGCTCATGACAAACTTCAAGGAGTAGCCAGAACAACACCGTGGGCAAGGCAAGGCGGCGGGTGCAGTGCGCGGGGTGAACTTCTGGGAGCAACCAGATCATCCCAGTGGGCTTAGAAGAGGCGGCGGACATGTTCGGCAGTACTCGGGACGAACATCTGAGAGTGAACAGAGCATCCCCGCAGGCGTGATGGAGACATCATGCGTGTTCAGTAGTGCGCAGGATGAACTTCCGGGAGCAACCGGAACATTCCAGCAGGCACAGCAGCAGCACCTGACGCCTTTGTTGTGGCCACAAGGAAGCTATGGTCACTCCCAGAAGTTCATCCCATGTACTGCCCAATGCACCCAAAGCCTCTGGCGCGCCCTAGGGGTTGTTCTGGTCACTCTCGGAAATTCATCCCTGCACACTGCCTAACATGCCCGAATCTCAGACATGCTTGCTGGGATGTTCCGGTCACTCCTGGAAGTTCATCTCTTGCACTGCCAAACACACCTAAAGCCTCTGCCACACCCACGGGGATGTTTTGGTTGCTCTCGGAAGTTTGTCACAAGCACTACCAAACGTGTCCAATGCCTCTTCCGGGCCCACGGGGATTTTCCAGTTTCTCCCGGAAGTTTGTCCCGTGCACTGCCAAACGTGCCCAACATCGCATCTGCACCCTGCGGGATGTTCCAGTTGCTCCTGGAAGTTTGTCACGTGCCAGTGCGACCGGAATATCCCAGCAACCGGAACTTCCGGCAGACATGATGGCGCGTACTACAGTGCACAGGAGGAAATTCAGGCAGCGACCAGAACATCCATGCGGGCATGGCAGAGGCGTAGGGCATGTTCAGCAGTGTGCAAGACAAACTTCCAGGAGCAACCAAGAACACTCCTGTAGGGGTGGCAGCAGCATCAGACAGTTTGGCAGTGTGCAGTATGAACTTTCGGGAGCAATTGGAACATCCCTACAAGCACAGCAGAGGCATTGGGCGAATTCGGGAGTGCCCAGTCTAGAAGCACAAACCTTCTCAGCAAAAAGGTCGACCCCGGAGAAACATCACTTCGCTATTGGCGCCCTGGGCGATGTCCGGTTAGTGGCATCAGCGGGAGCACTTGGCAGAGGCCAGCGCATGCATGAAACTGTTTGTACAGCAATGTGCACGGGTTGATCATCACTTCCAGGGCGTGATCGGAATCATCCCCGCAGGAGTAACCCACTTTACAAAAATTCCGACCTTTGCCCCTCTGTAGGAAAGGGCGCAGCAGGCATACCACACATTTGCGCAAGCGTGTGGGTCCGAACTTCTTCCTTGGGGTGTAGCCACACGCTGAAAAACCCACTGCTGGCTTGGCGAGGTGTTGGATGCATTCTTGCAGTGCTTGGATGAACTTTTGGGAGCGACAAGAACATCCCCGTGGGAGCATAAGTGGTGTTGGACGTGTTCAGCGGTGCTCAGGACAAACTTCTGGGAACAACTGGAACATCCCTGCAGGTGCAGCAGCGGTGTCGGCCACATTCGGCAGTGTGCGGGAGGAACTTCTGGGAATGACCGAGACATCCCTGCAGGTGTGACAGCAGCATGGGGCACGCTCGGCAGTGCACGGGATGAACTTCGAGGACCGACTGGAACATCCCCGTGGGTGTGGCAGAGTCATCAGGCGCGTTCAGCAGTGCACGGGATAAACTTCTAGGGGCAACTAGAGCATCACTGTAGGCACGTCAGAGAATTCGGGCACAATCAACAGTTTGCAGGACGAACTTCTGTGACCAGAACATTCCCGTGGGCATGGCAGCGGCGTTGGACATGCACGACAGTCTCGGGATAAACTTTTGGGAGCAACCAGAACATCCCTACTAGTGTGGCAAAGGCATCAGGAGCATTTGGCAGTGTGCAAGACAAACATCGGGGAGTGGCTGGAACATTCCCGCGGGGGCAGCAGCGGCATCAGGTGGCATTGGGCACGTTCGGCTGTGTGCGGGATGAACTTCCAAGAGCGACCAGAACAACCCCGCGGCACAGCAGCGGTGTTGGACACATTTTGCAGTGCTCTGGACGAACTTCCGGGATCGACCAGAATATCCATGCGGGCACGGCAGAGGCTTTACATTCCGGGAGTGACTGGAACATCCACATAGGTGCGGCAGAGGCTTTGGGCGAATTTAGCAGTGCATGGGATGAACTTTTGGGAGTTATCGGAACATCCCTACCGCCGTGACTGCGGCATCGGACACGTTTGCTAAACTGCGGATGAACTTTCAGGACAACAGGAACATATCCGTGGGTGCAGAAGAGGCATCGGGCGAGCTTGGAAGTGCGCGGGACGAACTTCTTGGAGTGACCAGAACATCCCCGTAGGCGTGGCAGCAGTGTTGGGTGTGTTCGGCAGTGGACAGGATGAACTTTCGTGAGCGACCGGAAAATCCCTGCAGGCTCGGCAGAGGCATTGGACAGGTTCGGTAGTGCTCCGGACGAATTTCCGGGAGCCACTAGAACATCCCTGCAGGCCCGGCAGAGACATCAGGCGCGTTCACTAGTGTGCAGGATGAACGTCCGGGAGTGAACTGAACATTCCCACGGGCACAGTAGCGGCTTCAGGCACATTCGACAGTGCACAAGACCAACTTCCAGGAGCGACTGAAACATCCCCGCTGGCGCGGCAGAGGCTTTGGCCATGTTGGGCAGTGCACATAGTGAACCTCTGCGAGTGACTGGAACATCCCGGTGGGCACGGCAGCATGTCAGGCGTGTTCGGTAATGCACGAGACAAACTTCGGGAGCTACCGGAACATCGCCGCTGGCAAGGGAAAGGCGTCGGGCGCGCTGGGCATTGCATGGAATGAACTTTGGGGAGAGACTGGAACATCCCCGTGGGCATGGTAACATCATTGATTGCGTGCTGCACTGCAGGGGATGAACTTCCAGGGGGTGACAAGAACATCCCCGTGGGCACAGCAGAGGCATCGGGCACGTTCGGCAGTGCGTGGGACAAACTTACGGGAGCGACCAGAACATGCCTGCAGGTGTGGCAGCGGCGTTTGACGCATTCAGCAGTGCTCAGGACGAACTTCAGGGAGCAATAGGAACATCCCTCCAGTCATGGCAGAGGCATTGGTCACGCTCGGTATGAACTCCAGGGAGCTACCAGAATGTTCCCGCGCATGCGATAGCAGCATCGAGACATTCGGTAGTGCGCGTGATGAACTTCCAGGTGCAACCAGAACATCGAAGCAGGCACAGCAGAGGCTTCAGGCGCATAGGGAAGTGTGTGGGATGAACTTCCGAGAGCAACTGGGACATCCCCGCGGGCCCGACAGCAGCATTCAGCATTGTGCAGAACGAACTTCTAGGAGCAACCAGAAAATGCCCGCGGGCTTGGAAGAGGCGTCGGACGCGTTCTGCAGTGCTCGTGATGAACTTCTGGGAGCAACCGGAACATCCCTGCAGGTGCGGCAGAGGCATCGGGCGCATTCGACCATGTGCGGGACAAACTTTGAGGAGTGACTGGATCATCCCTGCGGGCTCGTCAGAGGCATTGGACACACTCGCAGTTCTCGGGACGAACATCCAAGAGTGACCGGAACATCCCTGCAGGTGTGGCAGAGGCATCGGGCACGTTCGGCAGTGCACGGGATGAACTTCTGGAAGTGACCGAAACATGCCTGCAGGAGCAGCAAAGGCTTCGGGCCACGTTAAGCAGCGCTTGGGATAAACTTTCGGGAAAGACCGGAACATTCCCGGGAGTGACGGGCTCATTCAACAGTGAATGGGATGAACTTCTGGGAGCGACTGGAACATCCCCGTGAGCACGGCAGCTGCGTCGGGGCGTTCGGCAGTGCATGGGACGAACTTCTGGGAGCAATTGGAACATCACCGTGAGTGCCGCAGCGGCATTGGATGCATTTGGCAGTGCCCGGGATGAACTTCCGTGGGCCACTGGAAATCCCTGCAGGGTTGGCAGAGGCATTGGACACATTTGGCAGTGCTCGGGATGAACTTCCGCGAGTGACCGGAACATCCCAACTGGCACGGCAGTGGAGTCGGGCACATTCGGCAGTGCACGAGATGAAGTTCTGGGAGCGATCAAAACATCCCTTCGGGCACGGGAGAGGCTTCGGGCATTTGGGCAGTGCATGGGATGAGCTTCCAGGAGTGACCGAAACATTCCCGCGGTTACAGCAGATGCATCAGGCGCGCTCATGTTGAGAACCTAAGTATGCAGGAAATGCAACGGGCAAAAAATGAGGCAGCAAAGGAGAGCATGGGCCAGAAAATGTGCACAACAAGCATGGCAACAGCAAGTATGCAGCCCAGCAGTGAAGCCCTGACCAGTATTTGACTTAATCCTAATCAATGAAGGACATTCATGCCAACAGCAGTTCCAGCAGAAGAAGGATAATCCCATCAAGAAGAACTCCTGCAGCAGTAGGAGGACATCTCATGCCAAGAAGAGAATTCCAGCAGCAGCAGGACATCTACGCCAAGAAGAGTTCTATCAGCAGAAGGACACGCCATAATGGAAGTTCTAATCCAAGAAGGAAACGGCAAGAAGAATGTCAGCAGCTGTAGGAGAGGAGATAAGATGAGGACAGAAAGACTTGGTCAAAGTAGGAATTCTAGTCTAAGTAGGAATTCAAGAAAGACCAAGAATCCTAGTAGGATTAGGAAACAGTGGGATAAGGTCTATCTTGATAATGTTTTAGTTGACTTAGAAAACTTTGTTGACTTAGGAAAACATATCCTAAGTGGATAAGGAACCTAAGTACTAGTTGAATTAGGATAAGGCTGTCTTAGGACTATAAATACAGCCCATTATTTGTGAGGAGGAGATATGCTCCAGGCTTTGTTTTCCTAGGAACAGGCCAGGAACAGCAACCTGCCACAAACGTCTAGGAGGCATCAATCAGAAATCATGTGGCACCAAGTGCATGAGGACGAATCTGACCATGAGCAGCTTCCCTCTCAAGAAAGGGGGAGAGTGCACATGAGTCGAGGGAGCAGAAGGGAGGTGTCACCGAATTTACACCAGCTGCACGACCCCTATGATGAATGCAGCGACGATGAGGTCTTGGATCGAAGGCCAGCAGTATGGCAGCCAAGGAGAATGCAGTGTCATCATGAGGCAGAACATTGGCGGACAAATAGGAGAGAGGAATGGCAGCACTACGACAGCCCAAGCCACTACACCCAACCAAAGGTAAAAATTGAATTCCCTACCTTTGAGAAAGGAGATCCAACTGAATGGATCTCCAAAGCTGAATTCTACTTTGAAAAACAAGGTGTAGAAGGGGTGAAAGGGTTGATTTTGACATCCTATCACCTATGTGGGAGGGCCCATCAATGGTGGTGTTGGCTTAAGGCCACCTATGGCAGAGAAGGTAGAAGGATTGGCTGGACAAGGTTCACACAGAATTGATGGACAGATTCCCATCCAGCATCACAAATATTTGCTCCGAGTTTGATGGGAACCAAGTCTTTCCTTCATCAAATCCGGAGAGTGCTGCACCAGTTCAGAACTTGGAATACTCATCTCTGCCTCCTGAGATGCCAATCTGGAGAACAAGCGAAGACATTTCATCACCAACAATTCCAGCTGATGACAGTAGAGGAAAAGAATTGTGCACAGAAAGATGCGTATGCATGTCAAGTGAAGGCCACACTAAGGACACAAGTGCTCCAGGACAGGACTTGGTGTGTCCGAATGCCAAGATAAAGATGCAGATGTCTTGTGATGAGTTGAACAATGCATCTGCCAAACGTCCTGATTCATCTATTCAGGTTTATGCTACTACTTCTACATCTTCTTTAGCACTACCAAGAGTGGAAGAACAGCAAATTAAAGTGGATGCAGAATCAATGGATTTTTTGATGGATTACAAGTGCATGCTTCTACAAATTATCCACCAGAAAATACTCCAACAAGGACTATGCAGGACCAATCTGCCTTGTTGGCTAAACCTGGATCAGAAGACAAAGTTTCTAATCATATTCTGTCCAGATTGAAGGACTTGCTGATCTTTCACAGACAGCTTCACAAGCTGCAAGAGATCAGACCTTTAGACCATTCATTGTTCAAACTGCAGCGGAAAATATGCATAGCATGCAGCATGTTTCGCAAGGCACAAATATTGATCAAACGCCATCATCTGCATCTGTTTTAGATTTTCAATTCTCTGGACAGAATGATGATTATCCATGTTACAGCTTGAACACTGAAGATCTAGACATTCCCTGCAACGTTAAGGATTTCTCTAGAACTCAAAAAATTAGCAAAGGGGATCCATAGTGATGCAGGAAGAACAAGAAAGCCGCATGGTCAGCAAGGAGGAAGTAGAGGCAGTACACTCCCCGGATCATGCGGAAGAAGGCGAAATCAACTTGCATGCAGTAGGGGCAACCACCAAGCCTACTGCAATGAGGCTGCTCGCAACCATAAACGACAAAAATATTTTGGTGTTGATTGATAGTGGAGCCACCCATAACTTCATCAACACAAAACAGGTCAAAACACTCCAGCTATGTCCGAAAAGGATTGCACCCTTTGAGGTAAGAGTGGCAAGCAGACAGAAGCTCAAGTGCATGCAAGTTATCAAGGCAGCAGCAATGCAGATTCAAGGAGTCAAAATAGAAGCAGAACTGCATGTGTTAGCCTTGGCAGGCCTTGATGTGGTTTTAGGCAATGCTTGACCTAAAACCATAGGCAAGATAATGTTCGACTACGAATCCATGGCCATGCACTTCCAATGGAAGGGAAAGGACTGCACGTGGAAGGCATCCACCACCAATGCAGCGCATCATTGTAAGGTAAGTACCCTTGAGCGACTATACAAAAAAAGGGCACAATATTTTGCGGTTCTCTTGGCCACAAAGGAGGAAAACACAGCCGAGCATCATACACATGAAGACATACCATCAGCAGTAAGGAACCTACAGGAGCAGTTCGGAGATGTCTTACAAGAGCCACAAGGACTACCACCCTCAAGACATTATGACCATGCCATCCCATTAATCGACGAAACCAAGGTGATTAATGTAGCACCTTACCAGTATGCACACTTCCAAAAACGAGATCAAAAGACAAGTGAAGAGATGCTACAGCAAGGTATTATCCAACCTAGCACTTCCCCTTTTTCTTCCCCCATTCTACTTGTTAGAAAGAAAGATAGAACTTGGAGGTTTTGCACCGATTACTGGGCACTCAACCAAGCAACTGTCAAGGATCATTTTTCGATCCCAACAATCGATGATATGCTGGATGAGTTACATGGAGCAAAGTTGTTTACCAAGCTAGATCTCAAGGCTGGATATCATCTAATATGCATGAAAGAAGAGGATGTGCAGAAGACAGCATTTTGGACTCATAGTGGACACTACGAGTACCTAGTCATGCCCTTTAGACTATGCAATGCACCCTCCACCTTTCAAGCAGCCATGAATGACATCTTCAAACCTTATTTGCGCAGGTTTGTCTTGGTTTTCTTTGATGACATTTTGGTCTATTCCAAGAACCATGATGATCACCTAGAACACTTAGAAAAAGTGCTAGAAGTGTTAAATTGAAATCGTTTTTCATCAAGCCATCCAAGTGCACATTCATGCAAGAGGAGCTTGAATACCTCAGTCACATCATATCTGAAGATGGAATGAAGGTAGACCAACGAAAAATAGGAGTCATGCAAACATGGCCAACTCCTAAGAATGTCACAGAACTTAGAGGATTTCTAGGCTTGACAGGCTGCTACCGATGATTTGTTCGCTAATATGGCACCATAGCATTCTTGCTTTTATTCTTGCCTATCCAACATATCTTATATACATTAGTTAATCCCAAAGGATAGCTTAGGGGATGAAAATCCAAGAAAAGAACTCAAGAATCAAACGGGATAGCAAGTTAGGAGAGGTTGTAGCAGGCGTGCTGACCCCTAAGGTGTAGAAAAGTTGGGGAAAAAAATCGGGACCCCAATAGCTCGGCACTGTATGGGACAAACTTCCATGGGCCACTTAAATATCCCTGCAGGGTCGGCAGAGGCATTGGATGCATTCGGTAGTGCTTGGGATGAACTTCTGCCATGGGCCACCGAAATATCCCTGCAGGGTTGGGCCCGTTAGGCGTGTTCAGCAGTGTGCGAGACAAACTACTAGGAACAACCAGAAAATCCCCGCAGGCATGGCAGATGCTTTGGGTGTGTTTGGCAGTGCTCGAGATGAACTTCCAGGAGCAATCATAAAATCCCTGCGGCTGCAAAAATGGCATCATTCGCATTTGGCAGTGCAGAGTATGAACTTCCGGGAGTGACCAGAATATTCCCGTGGGCACTGCAACAGGTCGGGTGCTTTCAGCAACGTGCGACTCGAACTTCTGGGAGTGACTAGAACATCCCCCCAGCCCTGGAAAAGGCTTCGTGGGCACTGGGCAATGCATGGGATGAACTTTTGGGAGTAGCTGGAACATCACTACAAGCAGGGCAGTGCCATTGAGCTCATTCAATAGTGTGCGGGACAAACTTGTGGTAGCGACCAGAACATTCCAGCGGCTCAGTAGAGCCATCGGACGCATTCGGTAGTGCTTGGGATGAGCTTCCGGGAGTGACCAGAACATCCCTTCGTGCACGGCAGCGGTGTAGGACATGTTCGACGGTGCATGGGACTAACTTCCAGTACTATTTAGAACATCCCTACGGGCACAGCAGAGGCTTAATGTGTGTTGGGTAGTGTGCAGGATGAACTTTCTAGAGCGACCGGAGCATCCCCGTGGGTGCAGCAGAGGCATCAAGCACGTTCAACAGTGCACTGGGATGAACTTTCGAGAGCAACCATAACATGCTTGAGGGCCGGTACTAGAGTCAGATGCATTCGGCAGTGCTTGGGATGAACTTCCCGGAGAAACTGGAACATTACCATGGGCATGCTAAAGGCATTGGGGGCATTTGGCTTTTGCATGGGATGAACTTTTGGGAGTGACCAGAACATCCCCGCGGGCGCAGCAGTGGCATTGGACATGTTTGGCAGTGGCGGGATGATTTTTCGGGAGCGACCGGTACATCCCCATGGGTGGCAGAGGCATCAGCTGCGTTCGGTAGTGCCTGGGACAAACTTCTAGGAGTGACCGGAACATCCCCATGGCCGTGGCAGAGGCATAAGGTGCACTCGGAAGTGCTCAAGTTGAACTTTTGAGAGCGATCAGAACATCCTTGTGGGTGCAGCGGCAGTGTTGGATGCGTTTGGCCGCCTGCAGGATAAACTTTCAGGAGCGACCACATCATTCCCGTGGGTACAGCAGTGGCATCAGACACGTTCAGCGGTGCACGGGACAAACTTCTGGGGGCGACCAGAACGTCCCCTCAGGTGCAGCACAAGCTTCCGGTGCATTGGGCAGTGTTCGGGATGAACATCTGGGAGCGACCGGAATATCCTTGCAGGCATGGCACTGACATTGCACGCATTCGGCAGTGCACGAGATGAACTTTCGGATCGACCGAAAAATCACCACAAGCTTGGCAAAGGTGTCAGACGTGCTTGGCAGTGCACGGGATGAACTTCCAGGAGTGACCGGAACATTCCCGCGGGCACAGCAGAGGCTTCGAGCATGCTCAGCAGTGCTCGGGGCAAACTTGTGGGAGCAAGTGGAAAATCCCCAATGGTGCAGCGTAGGTGTCAGGCAGGTTTGTCAGTGCACGGGACGAACTTCCTGGAGAAACTGATACATTCCTGTGGCTGCAGTAGAGGCTTCGGTCACATTCGGCAGTGCAGAGATGAACTTCAGGGTGCGACTGGAACATCCCCGCAGGTGCAGCACCACCATCGGTCATTTTCGACGGTGCACGGGATGAACTTCCAGGAGCGACCAGAACATCCCCGCGAGCTTGGCAGCCGTCAAGCACACTGGGCAGTGCATGGGATAAACTTCCAGGAGCAACTGGAAATTCCCTGCGTGCTTGGCAGAGGCATCGGACACGTTCAGCAGTGCTTGGGACAAACTTCCAAGAGCAATTGGAACATCCCTGTGAGCATTAAGAGGAGTCAGGTGCATTTGGCTGTCCGTGGAATGAACTTCTGGGAGTGACCGGAACGTCTGTGTCGGGCACGTTAAGCAGTGCGTGGAATGAGCTTGCGGAAGCAACTGATACTTCCCCACGGGTGTGGCAGAGGCTTTGGGCAGTGCACGGGATGAACTTCTGGTAGCGACCAGAACATCTTCTTGGGCGTGGCAGAGGCATCCAGTGTGTTCACCAATGCAAGGGACAAACTTCCGGGAGCAACTGGAACATCCCCATAGGCATGGTAGAGGCATGCGGTGGTTTAGGAAGTGCATGGGATGAACTTCTGGAACCGATCTAAACATTCTCAGGGCATGGCGGCAACAGACACGTTCAGCAATGTGCTGGACAAACTTCCTGGAGTGACCAGAACATCCACGCGGGTGCAGAACAGGCTTCAGGCGTGTTGTGCAGTTCGGGAAACGAACTTCCGAGAATGACCGAAACATCATTGCAACTATGACGGAGGTGTCAGATGCATTGGACAGTGCATGGGATGAACTTCCGGGAGCGACCAGAACATCCCCGTAGGCACGGCAGAGGCGTCAGGCGTGTTTGGCAGTCTATGGGGTGAACTTCGTGGAGCGACTAAAAAAACCCCGCAGACATGGCAGGAGTGTCAGGCACATTCGGCAGTGCGCGGGACGAGCTTTCTGGAGTGACAAGAACATTCCTGCTGGCACAGTAGAGGCAACGGGCACATTCAGCAGTTCGTGTTGCACACTGCCCAACTTGACCGAAGCCTCTGCCATGCCTGCGGAGATGTTTTGTTTGCTCTTACAAGTTCGTCCCACAAACTGCTGACTGTGCCCGTCACCTCTGCCACACCTTTGGGGATGCTCTGGCCGCTCCAGTAAGTTTGTCCCATGCACTGACCAATGCACCCGAAGCCTCTACCATACCCACGGGGATGTTCTGGTTGCTCCCGGAAGTTCATCCTGTGGACTGCCCAATGTGCCCAAACCCTTGGCAGCGCTGGCAGAGATTTTCTGGTCACTCCCAGAAGTTCATCCCACACACTGCCGAATGTGCCAGCGGGGATGTTCCACCTGCTCCCGGAAGTTCATCATATGCACTGCAGAATGTGTCCGACGCCACTGCCGCGACTGCAGGGATGTTCAGGTTGCTTCCGAAAGTTCTTCCCACACACTGCCCAACTCGACCGAATCCTCTGTCACACACATGGGGATGTTCCGGTTGCTCCCAGAAGTTCGTCCCGTGCACTGCCGAACGTGCCTGACACCACTGCCATGCTCATGGGGATGTGCTGGTCACTCCCATAACTTTGTCCCATGCACGGCTGAACACGTCCGAAGCCTCTGCCGTGCCCATGGAGAAGTTCTGGTCGCTCCTGGAAGTTCATCCTGAGCAATGCCGAGCGCATATGATGCCTTTGCTGCACCTGCAGGGATGTTCTGGTTGCACCCAGAAGTTTGTCCCACTCACCGTTGAAAGCGCCCAAAGCCTCTCCCACGCCCTCAGTGATGTTCTAGTCATTCCGGGAAGTTCGTCCCACGCATTGCCGAACGTATCCGATGCCGCAGCCGTGCCCGTGGAGATGTTACGGTCACTCCCAGAAGTTCATCCTGAGCAATGCCAAACGCATCCAATGCCTCTGCCATGTCTGCAGGGGTGTTTTGGTCACCCCTGGAAGTTCATCCCTAGCACTGCCAAATGTATCCGACGCCTCTGCCGAGCCCACAGGGATTTTCTTGTCACTCCCAGATGCTCGTCCCGCGCACTGCCAAACTGTTGGGGTCATGATTTCTTGTCCCAACTTTTTTACACCTTAGGGGTTATCACGACTTCTAAAACCTCTCCTAACTTGCTGTCCCGTTTGATCCTTGAGTTCTTTTCTTTGATTCTTGTCCCCTAAGCTGTCCTTCGGGATAGATTAATGATAAAAGATATGTTGGATAGGCAAGACAACTCTTAAACCTATCTCAACTTGCCTTGGTTGAAGAAGACAACTCTTGACTTCAACCTAAGCTCTTAAGCAAGGAAGACAACTCTTCACCTTGACTTAAGCCCAAGTTATCTCAAGACAACTCTTAAAAGATAACCAAAATGTAAACAAGAATAGAAGCAAGAATGCTAACCTTGATTCTTGATTAATGAATGAAAACATACAAATTTGGAGCATATGTTCCTGCTAACAAATAATGGGCTGCATTTATAGTATTGGACAGCCTTTTCCTAATTTAACTAGTACTGAAGTTCTTTATCCACTTAGGACAAGTTTTCCTAAGTCAACAAGGTTTCCTAAGACAACTAGAATCTTATCAAGATAGACCTGATCCAAATGTTTCCTAATTCTACTAGGATTCTTGGTCTTCTTGATTGACTAATCCTATTTTGACTAAACCTCTTTATCCTTATCTTATCTTATCTCCTATATCTGCTGGTCTTTATCTTGCTGTTTCCTTCTAAGATTGGGACTTCCATATGGCGTGTTCTCCTGTCCCAAGACTTCTCCTTGACGTGAACAACTTGTTGAAGCTAAACCCTTCTTGATGTCCTGCTGCTACTGGAGTTCCTCATGCCATACACATCCTTCCCCTGCTCGAATTGCACCATGCGTATCTTGCTGATGCTGGAGTCCTTCTTGTCTTGGATTTGTTCGAACTCTCCTTGACATAAACGTCTTACTGCTGCTGGAGTTCTTCTTGATGTGAATATCCTTCTTCTTCTGGAACTCCTGTTGGCATGAATGTCCATTGATTAGGATTAAGTCAAATACTGGCCGAGCCTCACTGCTGGGCTGTACACTTGCTGTTGCCATGCTTGTTGTGCACATTTTTTGGCCCCTGCTCTCCTGTGCCGCCCTATTTTCTGCCCATTGCCTTTCCTGCATACTTAGGTTCTCAACAATCCCCCTTTCTTGAAGACTCACCTTGTCCTCAAGGTGAAAGTTGGAAAACTGCTGGTGGATGTCATTATAATCTTTCCAAACTTGTACGGGTAATGGCAAAGGTTGTAGCAATCCCTTGGTCTTGCCATCTTCTGGTTTTATCCATGGGTAAATGTCACAATTGCTGTCTTTCTTCTTGACTTCTGCCTTGAATCCTTCTGACCAAAAGAATAGCTTGATCCGCATGTAAGTATGGAACCATCCTGAATGTCCTCCTTCCCTGTGAGTTGTGGAAGTGATTCAAGATCTTCCCTCTTAGTCCCGGTATGTTTGGTATATACACCTGCTGGTTGTGCCAAATATATCCATTCTTAAGGGTGAATTTACTAACCTTAGGGTCGAAATTCTTGATCTTCTCAGTGAGCTCTTGGCTTTGGGGATCAATCTCTATTGCCTCTTTGATTTCTGTCCATACATTCCACTCCGCTCCACTAATGGCAGTGAGGCATGCGTCATTAGGCTCACATGCTGTCCACAACACTTGTCCTCCATTGCTTTTGGACAATGCGTCTGCCACCTTGTTTTCCATGCCCAGTTTGTAGATTATTTCATCCAGCAACTTGAGAAGGAACTTTTGCTGTTCCGATGTGGTAATTTTCTGCTCCATGAGGCTTCTCAAGGGTTGTTGATCCGTAATGATCAGGAACTTCCTCCCAAGAAAGTAAGGTCGCCATACCTTGACTGCATGGATGATGGCCAATATCTCCTTGGCATAAATTGACCATTCCTTCTTCATGGGCCCTAAGACTCTGCTCATGTATGTAATAGGTCTTCCGGTTTGACTTAGGACAGCACCTATTCCATCTTGACATAAGTCAGTGTGAAGCTTGAAGGTTTGGTTGAAGTCGGGCAGTGCTAACATCGGGGTCTCACACATGGCTTGCTTCAACAACTTGAATGCATCTTCACTCTTCTCAGTCCATAGGAATTTGCCCTTCTTCAGCAAATCCGTCAATGGATTTGCTATGGAACTGTATTTGCGAAGAAATCGGCGGTAATAGCCCGTCAAGCCTAGAAATCCTCTAAGTTCTGTGACATTCTTAGGAGTCAACCATGTTTGCATAGCTCCTATCTTTCGTTGGTCTACCTTTACTCCATCTTTGGATATGATGTGACTGAGGTATTCAAGCTCCTCTTGGATGGCTTGATAACGAAGTGATTTCTTCTTAACACCTCTAGCACTTTTGCTAAGTGTTCTATATGATCATCATGGCTCCTGGAATAGACCAAAATGTCATCAAAGAAAACGAATACAAACCTGCACAAATAGGGTTTGAAGATATCGTTCATGGCGGCTTGAAAGGTGGAGGGTGTGTTGCATAGTCTGAAAGGCATGACTAGGTACTCGTAGTGTCCACTATGAGTTCGAAATGCTGTCTTCTGCACATCCTCTTCTTTCATGCATATTTGATGATATCCAGCCTTGAGATCCAGCTTGGTAAACAACTTTTCTCCATGTAACTCATCCAGCATATCATCGATTGTTGGGATCAGGAAACAATCCTTGACAGTCGCTTGGTTGAGTGCCTGGTAATAGGTGCAAAACCTCCAAGTTTCATCTTTCTTTCTAACAAGTATAATGGGAGAAGAAAAAGGGGAGGTGCTAGGTCGGATAATACCTTGCTGTAGCATCACTTCCATTTGTCTTTTGATCTCGTTCTTTTGGAAGTGTGTATACCAGTAAGGTGCTACATTACTCGCCTTGGTCTCGTCGATTAATGGGATGGCATGGTCATAATGTCTTGAGGATGGTAGCCTTGTGGCTCTCCTAAGACATCTCCGAACTGCTCCAGTAGGTTCCTTACTGCCGATGGTATGTCTTCGTGCGTGTTCTGCCCTTCATGATGCTCGGCTGTGTTTTCCTCTTTTGTGGCTAAGAGAACCACAAAACATTGTGCCCTTTTTTCTGTATAGTCATTCAAGGGTACTTACCTCACAATGATGCGCTGCATTGGTGGTGGATGCTTCCCACATGCAGTCCCTTCCCTTCCATTGGAAGTGCATGGCCATGGATTCCTAGTCGAACATTATCTTGCCTATGGTTTTAAGCCAAGCATTGCCTAAAACCACATGCACCACCGAATGCTCTTGAAGCCTCTGCCTTGCCCTAAGGTATGTTCCAGTTGGTCCCAGGAAGTTCATCCCATGCACTGCTGAACGTATTTGATGCCGCTGCCGTGCCCTGCGGGGATGGTTTGGTAACTCCTGGAAGTTTGTCCCGCATGCTGCCAAATGCGCCCGACGACCCTGCCGTGCCCACAGGGATGTTCTAGTTGCTCCCAGAAGATTGTCCCACAAACTGCCAAACTCGGACATTGCCTCTGCCGCGCCCGCAGGGATAATTCGGTCGCTCCAGGTAGTTCATCCCACGTAGCACTGAACGTGTTCGACACTGTTGCTGCACCTGCAGGGATGTTATGCCCGCTCCCAGAAGTTCATCCTGCTCACTGCCGAGTGTGCCTGTAGCTTCTGCCACGGCCACAGGGATATTCCAGTCGCTCCCAGAAGTTCATCTCTAGTACTGGCAATCGCGTCCGATGGCCCTGCTGAGCCCGCAGGTATTTTCTGGTCACTCCTGGAAATTCATCCTGTGCACAGCCGAACACGTGCGATGCCATTTCTGAGCCTGTGGGGATGTTCTGGTCACTCCAGAAGTTTGTCCCGTACACAGCCTAACGCGCCCTACGCCTCTGCCAGTCCTGCCCGAGATGTTCCAGTTGCTCCCGGTAGTTCATCCCAAGCAATGCCGAACGCGTCCGATGCCTCTGCCACGCCTGCAGGGATGTTCCGGTTGCACCTGGAAGTTCGTCTCGCACACTGTTGAATGCGCCCAAAGCCTCTGCCGTGCCTGCAGGGATGTTCCGGTTGCTCCTGGAGTTTGCCCTGCCACTGCACTGTCACGAATGTCGTCCCGAAGCCCTTGCCGTCATCGCCCGACCCTCGCACCCGCGGGAATGTTCTGGTCACTCCCAGAAGTTTGCCCCATGCACTGTCAAATGTGCCCGAAGCCTCTGCCACGCCCGCAGGTATGTTCCGGTCGCTCCCAGATGTTTGTCCCTAGCACTGTCGAATGCGTCAACACGTCCAACACCTCTGCCGAGCCCGCGGGGATTTGCCGGTCACTCTCGGATGTTCGTCCCGCTCACTACTGAGCCCGCGGGGATTTTCAGTCGCTCCTGGATGTTTGTCCTGCTCACTGCCGAACATATCCAATGCCACTGCCGCACCCACGGGGATGTTCCAGTTGCTCCATGTAGTTTGTCTCATGCACTGCCAAATGCTCCCGATGCCTCTGCCGGGCCCACGGGAATATTCTGGTCGCTCCCGAATGCTCATCTTGCACACTGCTGAACGCGCCAGATGCTGCTGTCGAGCCTGCGGGGATGTTCTGGTTGCTCCTGGAAGTTCGTCCTGAGCGCTGCCGAACACGTCCAACTCCTCTGCTGAGCCCATGGTGATTTTCTGGTCACTCCCAGAAGTACATCCCGCACACTGCCAAACGCGCCTGACGCCACAGTGTTGCCTGCGGGGATGTTCCGGTGACTCCCAGAAGTTCGTCCTGGGCAATGTCGAATGCGCCAAATGCCTCTGCCATGCCCAAGGGGATGTTCTGGTTGCTCTTGGAAATTCATCCCATGTACTTCCCAACGCACCCGAAGCCTCTGCCGCAACTGCAGGGATGTTTCGGTCGCTCCTGGAAACTCATCCCATGCAGTGCCGAACACGCCCAATGCCACTTTTGTGCCTGCAGGGATGTTCCACTTGCTGCTGGAAGTTTGTCCTGCACACTGCCGAAAATGCCAGAAGCCTCTGCCGCGCCCATGGGGATGTTCCGATCGCTCCTGGAAGTTTGTCCCATGCACTGCCGAACGTGCCCAATGCTGTTGCCACACCCTCGGGGATGTCCCCAGTCACTCCCAGAAGTTCATACTGTACACTGCATAATGCACCTGATGCCTCTGCCGCGACCATGGGGGATTTTTCGGTCGCTCGCCGCAGTTTGTCCCAAGCACTGCCGAACGCGACCAATGCCTCTGCTGAGCCCATGGGGATTTTTTGATTGCTCCTGAAAGTTCGTCCCATGCACTGCCAAACGTGCTCATTGCCTCTACTGCACCCGCAGGGATGTTCCGGTCGCTCCAGGAAGTTCGTCCCAAGCACTGGCGAACACGCCAAATGCCTCGACCGCATCTGCAGGGATGTTCCGGCCGCTCCTGGAAGTTCGTCTCGCGCACTGCACAACACGCCTGAAGCCTATGCTGCACCCACGGGGATGTTCCGGTCGGCCCCAGAAGTTCAACCTATGCACAGGCGAACGTGCCTGACACCGCTGTTGCACCCGCGGGGATGTTCCAGTCGTCACTACTGGAAGTTCATCACGCACACTGCTGAATGCGCCCAATGGCACTCTGTACCCATGAGGATGTTCCAGTCGCTCCTGAAGTTCATCCTGCACACTGTCCAATGTACCCGAAGCCTCTACTGTGCCTGCAGGGATGTGCCGGTTGCTCTCGGAAGTTCGTCCTGTGCACTGCCGAAACGTGCCCAACGCTGCTGCCATGCCTGTTGGGATGTATCGGTCACTCCTGAAAATTTGTCCCGCGCATTGCCAAATTGTTGGGGTCCCAATTTTTTTCCCCAACTTTTATACACCTTAGGGGTCAGCACGCCTACTAAAAACCTTGCTAACTTACTGTCCCATTTGATTCTTGAGTTTTTTTCATATATTTATGTCCCCTAAGCTGTCCTTCGGGTTAACTAATATATAAAAGGGATATGTTGGATAGGCAAGACAACTCTTAAACCTATCACAACTTGCCTTGGTTGAAGAAGACAACTCTTCACCTTGACTTAAGCCCAAGTTATCTCAAGACAACTCTTAAAAGATAACTGAAATATAAACATGAATAGAAGCAAGAATGCTAACCTTGATTCTTGATTAATGAATGCAAATATACAAAATTCGGAGCATATCTTTCTGCTCACAAATAATGGGCTGTATTTATAGTATTGGACAGCCTTTTCTTAATTTAAGTTCCTTAGCCACTTAGGATAAGTTTTCCCAAGACAACAAGGTTTTCTAAGACAACTAGAACCTTATTAAGATTGACCTTATCCAAAGGTATCCTAATCCTACTAGGATTCTTGGTCTTTCTTGATTATCTACCTAGACTAGAATTCCTACCTTATCTTGTATTCTACAGCGGCTGGACTTCCTCTTGGCTTATCCTTCTAGGACTAGGACTCTCAATGCAAATCCTTCTGCCCTTAGAATTCTCCTTGGCATGAATATCCTATTGCTTCTGGAGCTCATCATGCGTGTCCTGCTGCTGATAGAACTCTTCTTGGCGTAGATGTCCTGCTGCTGCTGGAATTCTCCTTGGCATGGATGTCCTGCTGCTGCTGGAACTCTGCTTGGCATGGAAGTCCTGCTGCTGTGGATCTTCTTGACATAGACGTCCTGCTGCTGCTGGAGTTCTTCTTGATGCGATTATCCTTCTTCTGCTGGAACTCCTGTTGGTGTGAATGTCCTTCATTAATTAGGATTAAGTCAAATACTGGCCGGGCCTCACTGCTGGGCTGCACACTTGCTGTTGCCATGCTTGCTGTGCACATTTTCTGGCCCATGCTCTCCTTTGCCACCCCATTTTCTGCCCATTGCCTTTCCTGCATACTTAGGTTCTCAACACAAACATGGCGATGCCTCTGCCGCACCCACAAGATGTTTCAATTGCTCCCAGAAGTTTGTCCCGAGCACTGCCAAATGCGTCTGGCGCCTCTGCTGTGCCCACGGGGATTTCCAATCACTCCAGGAAGTTCAACCCGCAAACTGCCGAACGCGCCTGTGGGACGAAACTTTCAGGAGCAAACAGAACTTTCCTGTGGAGTGGCAGAGGTGTCAGGTGTGATCAGAAGTGCAGGAGACGAACTTCCGGGAGTGACCGGAACATCCCCCTAGGCGTGGCAGCGGCATTGGACACGTTCTGTAGTGCAAAGGATGAACTTTTGGGATCAACTGGAAAATCCCTGCTGGCACAGCAGAGGCATCGGGCACGTTCGGCAGTGCACGGGACAAACTTCTGGGGACGACCAGAACATCCCTGCGGGCGCAAGCAGAGGCATTGGATGCATTCGGCAGTGTGCAGGATGAACTTCAGGGAGCGACTGGAACATCCCGTGGGTGTGGCAGCAGCATAATGAGCGTTCGGCAGTATGCAAGACGAACTTCAATCAACAACAAGAACATCCCCGCGGGTGCAGTAGAGTCATCGGGCGCGCTTGGCAGTGTGCGGGACGAACTTCTGGGAGCGACCGGAACATTCCTGCAGGGCACGGCCGAGCGTGCCCAACACCTCTGCCATGCCTGCAGGGATGTTTTGGTTGCTCCCCGGAAGTTTGTCCCAAGCACTGCTGAATGCATCCAACGCCTCTGCCGAGCCCGCGGGGAATTAACGGTTGCTCCCTGGAAGTTCGTACCGTGCACTGCCAACGCACCCAAAGCCTATGCCGTGCCCGTGGGGATGTTCTGGTCACACCCGAAGTTCATCCCGCGTACTACCCAATGCACCAGAAGCCTCGTCTGTGCCCGCGGGGATGTTTCGGTCACTCCCAGAAGTTTGTCCCGTGCACTGCCGAACATGCCCGACGGCGCTGCCAAGCCCGCAAGGATGTTTGGGTCACTCCTGGAAGTTCATCCTATGCACTACTGAACGCGCCCGATGCATCTGCTGCGCCTGCGGGGATGTTCCGGTCATTCCTGGAAGCTCATCCCATGCACTGCCCAATGCATGAAGTCTCTCCCGCGTCTGCAGGGATGTTCCGGTCACTCCCGAAAGTTTGTCCCGTGCACTGCTGAATGTGTCTGACTCCACTGCCGTGCCTGCGGGGATGTTCCAGTCACTCGCAAAAGTTTATCCCAAGCACTGCCGAATGCGTTTACCGCCTCTGCCGAGCCTGCAAGGATATTCCGGTCACACCTAGAAGTTCATCGCGCGGACTGCCGAACTCGTCTGACACTGCTGCCGCACTTACAGGGATGTTCCGGTTGCACCCAGAAATTCATCCCACGCATGGCTGAACACGCCCGACGTTTCTGCCACGGCCGTGGGTATGTTCCGGCACACAGCTGAGCATGCCCGACACCGCTGCCGCCCATGGGAATGTTCTGGTCGTTCCCAGAAGTTCGTCCCGACACTGCCGAATGCATCCAACGCCTCTTCCAAGCCCATGAGTATTTTGCGGTCGCTCACTGAAATTTTTCTCGTTCACTGACCAACGCCCTTGACGCCTCTGCCGCGCCCGCAGGCATGTTCCAGTCGCTCCCGGAAGTTTGTCCTGCACACTACCGAGCATGCCCGATGCCTCTGCTATGCCCACGGGGATGTTCCGGCCACTCCCGCAAGTTCATCCGAGCACTGCCGAATGCATCCGACGCCTCTGCCAAGCCCAAAGGGATGTTCCGATCACCCTTGGAAGTTCGTCCCATGCATGGCCGAACCTGCCCGACACCTCTACCATGCCCACAAGGATGTTCCGATCACTCTCGGAAGTTTGTCCCGAGCACTGCTGAACGCATCCGATGCCTTTGCCGAGCCCATGATGATTTTACGGTCGCTCCCGGAAGTTCATACCGTGCAATGTCAAATGCACCCACAACCTATGCCGCACTTGTGGGGATGTTCCAGTCACTGCCAAAAGTTTGTCCCACGCAATACTGAATGGACCCATGCAGTGAGGCTCAACTAGTATTGGACTTAATCCTAATTAATGATGGACATATACACCAAGCAGAGTTCCAGCAGCAGCAGGACATCCATGCCAAAGAGAATTCCAGCAGCAGCAGGACATCTATGCCAAGAAGAGTTCTATCAATAGCAGGACACGCGTGATAAGTTCCAGTAGCAATAGGATATTCATGCCAAGGAGAATTCTAAGGGCAGAAGGATATGCATTGAGAGTCCTAGTCCTAGAAGGAAAAGCAAAGATAAAGTCTAGCCGCTGTAGAATACAAGATAAGGTAGGAATTCTAGTCTAGGTAGAAAATCAAGAAAGACCAAGAATCCTAGTAGGATTAGGAAACAATGGATAAGGTCTATCTTGATAATGTTTTATTTGACTTAGAAAAGCTTGTTGACTTAGAAAAACATATCCTAAGTGGATAAGGAACCTAAGTACTAGTTAAATTAGGATAAGGCTGTCTTAGGACTATAAATACAGCCCATTATTTGTGAGGAGCTCATATGCTATGAATTTTGTATATTTCTCATTCATTAATCAAGAATCAAAGGTAAGCATTCTTGCTCACATTCTTGTTTATTTTTCAGTTATCTTTTAAGAGTTGTCTTGAGATAACTTGGGCTTAAGTCAAGGTTAAGAGTTGTCTTCCTTGCTTAAGAGCTAAGGTTGAAGTTAAGAGTTGTCTTCTTCAACCAAGGCAAGTTGTGATAGGTTTAAGAGTTGTCTTGCCTATCCAACATATCTTTTATATATTAGTTAACCCAAAGGACAGCTTAGGGGACATAAATATAAGAAAAGAACTCAAGAATCAAACGAGACAGCAAGTTAGGAAGGA
Source organism: Xylocarpus granatum (assembly GCA_019650275.1). Taxonomy (NCBI): domain Eukaryota; kingdom Viridiplantae; phylum Streptophyta; class Magnoliopsida; order Sapindales; family Meliaceae; genus Xylocarpus; species Xylocarpus granatum. The sequence goes on from BNST01002854.1 coordinate 62,985, forward strand.
TTCCAGTAGGCGTGCTGACCCCTAAGGTGTAGAAAGGTTAGGGAAAAAAATCGGGACCCCAACACGAACTTGTCCGACACATGCGCCACGGCCATTGGGATGTTCTGGTCGCTCCCAGAAGTTTGTCCTGAGCAGTGCCGAACATGTAAGACGCCTCTGCCATGCCTGCAGGGATGCTCCAGTGCACTGCCAAATATGCCTGACATTGCTTGCTCCATTCGATCCCCGAAGTTCATACCGCACACTGACGAGCATGCCTGACTTCTCTACCGTGCCCACGGTGATGTTCTGGTCGCTCCTGGAAGTTTGCATGCGCACTCCCAAAAGGCCTGATGTCACTGCTGCACACGCAGGGATGTTCTGGTTGCTCCCAGAAGTTTCGTCCTGCGCACTGCCGAATGCGCCCGATGCCGGTCCTGCAGGGATGTTGAGCTCACTCCCCAAAGTTCATCCCGCACACTGCAGAACATGTCCGACACTACTGCCGCACTGTTGGGGTCCGATTTTTTTCCCCAACTTTTCTACACCTTAGGGGTCAGCACGCCTACTAAAAACCTTCCTAGCTTGCTGTCCCATTTGATTCTTGAGTTCTTTTCTTATATTTACATCCCCTAAGCTGTCCTTCGGGTTAACTAATATATAAAAGATATGATGGATAGGCAGGACAACTCTTAAACCTATCACAACTTACATTGGTTGAAGAAGACAACTCTTAACTTCAACCTAAGCTCTTAAGCAAGGAAGACAACTCTTCACCTTGACTTAAGCCCAAGTTATCTCAAGACAACTCTTAAAAGATAATCAAAATATAAACAAGAATGGAAGCAAGAATGCTAACCTTGATTCTTGATTAATGAATGCAAATATACAAAATTCGGAGCATATCTTCTCCTCACAAATAATGGGCTGTATTTATAGTATTTAGACTGCCTTATCCTAATTCAACTAGTACTTAGGTTCCTTATCCACTTAGGATATGTTTTCCTAAGTCAACAAGGTTTTCTAACACAACTAAAACATTATGAAGATAGACCTTATCCCACTGTTTCCTAATCCTACTAGGATTCTTGGTCTTTCTTTAATTCCTACTTAGACTAGAATTCCTACTTTGACTAAGTCTTTCTGTCCTTATCTTATCTCCTCTCCTACAGCTGCTGAACTTCTTCTTGCCATTTCCTTCTTGGATTAGAACTTCCCCTATGGCGTGTCCTTCCATTCCAAGACTCCTCCTTGACATGAACATCTTGCTGAAGTCAAACCTATGATGACATCCTACTGCTGCTGGAGTTCTTCATGCCGTCTATGTCCTTCTCCTGCAAGAACTCTTCTTGACATGGCCTTGAGTCCGAAATGCTAGCTTGGTGAACAGCTTTGCTCCATGTAACTCGTCCAGCATATCATCAATTGTTGGGATCGAAAAACGATCCTTGACAGTTGCTTGGTTGAGTGCCTGATAATTGGTGCAAAACCTCCAAGTTCCGTCTTTCTTTCTAACAAGTAGAATGGGAGAAGAAAAGGGTGAGGTGCTAGGTCGGATAATACCTTGCTGTAGCATCTCTTCCACTTGTCTTTCGATCTCGTTCTTTTGGAAGTGTGCATACTGGTAAGGTGCTACATTAATCGCCTTGGTTTCATCGATTAATGGGATGGCATGGTCGTAATGTCTTGAGGGTGGTAGTCCTTGTGGCTCTCCTAAGACATCTCTGAATTGCTCCAAAAGGTCCCTTACTCCTATTGGTATGCCTTCGTGTGTGGGATGTTCGGCTGTGTTTTCCTCTTTTGTGGCCAATAGAATCGCAAAACATTGTGCCCTTTTTCTGTATAGTCATTCAAGGGTACCTACCTCACAATGATGCGCTGCATTAGTGGTGGATGCCTTCCACGTGCAGTCCCTTCCCTTCCGTTGGAAGTGCATGGCCATGGATTCATAGTCGAACATTATCTTGCCTATGGTCTTAAGCCAAGCATTGCCTAAAACCACATCAAGGCCTGCCAAGGCTAACACATGCAGTTCTGCCTCTATTTTGACTCCTAGAATCTGCATTGCTACTGCCTGGATAACTTGTGCGCACTAGAGCTTCTATCCGCTTGCCACTTTTACTTCAAAGGGTGCAATCCTTTTCGGATGTAACTGAAGTGTTTTGACTAATTTTGTGTTGATGAAGTTATGGGTAGCTCCACTATCTATCAACACCAAAATGTTCTTCCCGTTAATGGTTACGAAACCTATGGCAGTAGACTTGGTGGTTGCCCCTACTGCATGCAAGTTGATTTTGCCTTCTTCTGCACGATCAGGGAAGTGTTCTGCCTCTGCTTTCTCCTTGCTGTCCATGCGGCTTTTTTTTCTTCCTCGCTGCTTTCCTCATGTTCTTCATCACTTACCACTTCAATGATGTTGAACAGCCCTTTTTTGCACTTGTGGCCAACTTGCCACTTATCATTGCACCTAAAACATAGTTCTCTTTCGATTCTCCTATTGATTTGTTCAGTGGATAGTTTGAGAGGATCTTTTGCTTTTGAGGGTGCTATCTTACTTGATGAGGATGCCTTACCTAGTTTGTCTGAGGGTTTGATGACCTTGGTTGTGCTGCAGGGTGATGCTTCTCCCATCGTTGATGAGTCTTGCTGACCCAATGCACTGAGTGAGAGAGTTTGGATCCCTCATCTTCACTTCCTGTCTTAGCCAAGATAAAGGCCATCTAGAAAAGTGTGAATTAGTGCACTATCTGGCCAATGTCCTACCAATTTGGCCAACCTCTCAAATTCTTCAAGGTAGCTTTCTAGAAATCCTTCTTTCCTAATCTTGGCAAGCTGTCCCTCGTAATTTGTCATGGTAGATGGGCCAAATCTGTTCACTAGCTCTTGCGTGAACCTTGTCCAGCCTATCCTTCTACCTTCTCGGCCATAGGTGGCCTTAAGCCAATGCCACCATTGGTTGGCTCTCCCACATAGAAGATAGGATGCAAAATCAACCCTTTCACCTCTCTCAACACCTTATTTCTCAAAGTAAAATTCAGCCTTGGAGATCCATTCTGTTGGATCTCCCTTCTCAAAGGTAGGGAACTCGATTTATACCTTAGGCCATGTGTAATGCCTTGGGCTGTTGTAGTGCCAATCCTCCCTCCTTGTGGTGCGCCATGGTTCTGCCTCAGGGTGATTCTGCACCCTTCTTGGTTGCCATGATGCGGGCCTTCTGTCCAGCACCTCCTCATCATTGCTATAATCATTGTAGCAATCATGGGGCAGGTGTTCGTTTGGTGAAGTCTCCCTCCTGCTTCCCAAACTCATGCACCTTTTCCCCCTTTCTTGAGAGGGAAGTTGCTCCTGGTCAGATTCGTCCCCATGCACTTGGTGCTGTGTAATTTCTGATTGAAGCCTCCTAGATGTTTGTGGTAGGTGGCTGTTTCTGCCCTGCTCGGTTTGGACTTGTTTTCCAGCCACTCGGGTTGTATCTCTTTTTAATTGTTCAAGAGAATGAATGATAGATGATAGTTGATGCTTGATATTACCTACCTGGTCATTGATTGCATGCTGGTTCCTCTCCAAGGCAAGGATTCTTCCACGGTTAGTGACTGAGAAGTCTTCCCTGGTCTGTTCTTGTGGTGCGGGTGAATGCTGCCTAGATGACATGGTAACCGTGATGCCTTTCAGTTGAATGGTGTCTGTGCTGATTTCTCAACAAGAGCACAATTTGTTGGGGTGATCGTGCTACCTCTCAATGAAAGCACCAATTTGTTGGGGTCCCGATTTCTTGTCCCAACTTTTATACACCTTAGGGGTTAGCACGACTTCTAAAACCTCTCCTAGCTTGCTGTCCCGTTTGATCCTTGAGTTCTTTTCTTTGATTCTTGTCCCCTAAGCTGTCTTTTGGGATTAACTAATGATAAAAGGATATGTTGGATAGGCAAGACAACTCTTAAACCTATCACAACTTGCCTTGGTTGAAGAAGACAACTCTTAACTTCAACCTAAGCTCTTAAGCAAGGAAGACAACTCTTCACCTTGTCTTAAGCCCAAGTTATCTCAAGACAACTCTTAAAAGATAACCGAAATATAAACAAGAATAGAGCAAGAATGCTAACCTTGATTCTTGATTAATGAATGAAAGCATACAAATTCGGAGAATATGTTTCTGCTCACAAATAATGGGCTGTATTTATAGTATTAGACAGCCTTATCCTAATTCAACTAGTACTTAGGTTATGTTTTCCTAAGTCAACAAGGTTTTCTAAGACAACTAAAACATTATCAAGATGGACCTTATCCCAATGTTTCCTAATCCTACTAGGATTCTTGGTCTTTCTTGAATTTCTACTTAGACTAGAATTCCTACTTTGACTAAATCTTTCTGTCCTTATCTTATCTCCTCTACTACAGCTGCTGACCTTCATCTTGCTGTTTCCTTCTAGGATTAGGACTTCCATATGGCATGTCCTTCCATTCCAAGACTCTCTTTGACGTGATCATCTTGTTGAAGTCAAACCTGCCATGACGTCCTACTGCTGCTGGAGTTCTTCATGCCGTCCATGTCCTTCTCCTGCTCGGATTGTGTCCTGCCAATGCTGGTGTTCTTCTTGGCTTGGATTTCTGCAGTCAATTAGGACAGAGTCAGAACCTGGCCATGCTCCACTGCATGCTGCGTGCAAGCTTGTTGTGTGCACATTCTGGCCTGTTGCTGCCTCTCTTACTTCCTGGCACCTCGTGTGCATTCGCTCACGCTTCCTTTGCCTCCTAAGGTCCTCAACACGAATGCGCCGAATGCAGCTGCCTTGCCTGCGGGGATGTTCCGGTCACTAACCGAAGTTCGTCCTGCGCACTGCAAAACGCACCTGATTCCTCTGCCACACCCATGTGGATGTTCTGGTCGCTCTCGGAAGTTTGTTCTGCGCACTGGCGATTGCACTGAATTCTGCTGCTTCACCCGCAGGGATGTTCCGGTCGCTCCCGGAATTCGCTCCGCGCACTGCCAAACTCACCCGAAGCCTCTGCTGTGCTGGTGGGGATGTCATCTCCAGCATGCTGCCCCAGCCATGTTGCACCCTGGGAATGTTCGTTGCTCCCAGAAGTTCATCCCATGCAAATTGAACACGCCGATGCCTATACTGCACCCGCGGGGATTTTCCGGTCGCTCTTGGAAGTTTCTCCCATGCACTGCCATATGCACCCTATGATGCTGCTGTGACCGCGGGGATGTTCTGGTCACTCCCCGAAGTTCGTCCTGTGCACTGCTGAACACAGCCGACGCTTCTGCTGTGCCAGCGGGGATGTCCAGTCGCTCCCTGAAGTTTGTCCCGTGCACTGCAAAATGCACCACCTCTGCGCCCGGGGATGTTCCAGTCTTCCCTGAAAGTTCATCCCACACACTGCCGAACATGCCTGACACTTCTGCCACTCCTGCAGGGATGTTCGGAAGCTCCTGAAATTTAATCCCGCACAATGCCGAATGCACCCGGAGCTTCTGCCACACCCGTGGGGATGTTTCAGTCACTCCTCTAAGCTCCTCGCATGCACTGTCAAATATGCCCGATGCATCTGCCGAGCCTGCAGGGATGTTCCGATCACTCCTGGAAGTTCATCCTGCACACTGCCGAAAGCGCTCGATGCCTCTGTCTCGTCCGCAGGGATGTTCAAGTCGCACCCAGAAGTTTGATCCTGCACTGCTGAACGTGCCGGGTGCCTCTGCCGCGCCCAGGGGGATGTTCTACTAGCTCCAGGAAGTTCATCCTGTGCACTGCAAAGGCACCTAACACCTCCGCTGCACCTGTGGGGATGTTCCAGTTGCTCCTGGAAGTCCATACTGCACACTGCCCAATGCACCCAAAGCCTCTGCCACGTCCATGGGGATGTTCCGGTCAGTCCTGGATGCTCGTCCCATGCACTGCCAAACATGTCGGATGCCGCAGCCATGCCCACGTGGATGTTCAAGTCGCTCCCAGAAGTTTCGTCTTGCGCACTGCCAAATGCACCCGATGCCTCTGCCATGCCTGTAGGGATGTTCCTGTCAGCTCGCGGAAGTTCTTACTGCACACTGCCCAATGCACCCGAAGCCTCTGGCATGCCCATGGGGATGTTCCGGTCAGTCCTGGAAGCTCATCCCATGCACTGTCAAACATGTCGGACGCCGCAGCCATGCCCACGGGGATGTTCAAGTCACTCCGAAAAGTTCGTCCTGAGCACTGCTGAACGCATTAGACACCTCTGCCGCACCAGCGGGGATGCTCCAGTTGCTCCCGGAAGTTCGTCCTGCACACTGCCAAATGCGCCAAGCGCCTCTTCTGTGCCCACCGGGATGTTTCGGTCGCTCCCGAAAGTTCATCCAGCGCACTGCCCAACGTGCCCGAAGCCTCTGCCACGCTGCAGGGGATGTTCCGGCCACTCCTGGAAGTTTGTCATGCACACTGCTGAACGCACCAGATGATTCTGCCACGCTTGCGGAGATGTTCCGATTGCTCCCAAAAGCTCATCGCGCGCGCTGTTGAATGCAACCTGCGCCTTTGCCATGCCCACGGGTATATTCCAGTCGCTCCCAGAAGTTTGTCCCAAGCACTGCCGAACTGCTCCGATGCCTCTGCCACACCCATAGGGATGTTACAGTCACTCCCAAACTTTGCCCCGCACACTGCCAAATGTGCCCGGCGACTCTGCAACGCCCATCGGGATGTTCCGAATCGCTCCCAGAAGTTTGCCCACGCGCTGCTGAATGCGACCGACGCCTCTGCCTCACCCACGGGGATGTTCTGGTCGCTCTTGGAAATTCATCCCGCACAATGCCCAACATGCCCGAAGCCTTTGCTGCTTCTGCAGGGATGTTCCAGTCACTCCAAAGTTTGTCCCGCGCACTGCCGAACGCTCCCGAAGCCTCTGCCATGCCCGCGGGGAAGTTTCGGTCGTGCCTGGAAGTTCATCTCGTGCACTGTCCAACATGCCCGAAGCCTCAGCCATTACCAGAAGTTCGTCCCGAGTGCTGCCAAATGCGTCCGACGCCTCTTCTGAGCCTGCAGGGATTTTACGATTGCTCCCGGAAGTTTGTCCTGTGCACTGCTGAACGTGCCCAACGCCGCTGCGGTGCCTGCGGGGATGTTCTAGTTGCTCCCAGAAGTTCGTCCCGCGTGCTGCTGAATGCACAGGAAGCATCTGCCGTGCCTGCAGGGATGTTCTGGTCGCTCCCAGAAGTTTGCTCCATGCCCGGCCGAACTCGCCCGATGCCCCTGCCATGCCTGCAGGAAAATTCCGGTTGCTCCCAGAAGTTTGTCCTGCGCCCTGCCAAACTGTTGGGGTCCCGATTTTTTTCTCCAAACTTTCATACACCTTAGGGGTCAGCACACCTACTAAAAACCTTGCTAACTTACTGTCCCGTTAGATTCTTGAGTTCTTTTCATATATTTACGTCCCATAAGCTATCCTTCAGATTAACTAATATATAAAAGGATATGTTGGATAGGCAAGACAACTCTTAAACCTATTACAACTTGCCTTGGTTGAAGAAGACAACTCTTAACTTTAACCTAAGCTCTTAAGCAAGGAAGACAACTCTTAACCTTGTCTTAAGCCCAAGTTATCTCAAGACAACTCTTAAAAGATAACCGAAATATAAACAAGAATGGAAGCAAGAATGTTAACCTTGATTCTTGATTAATGAATGAGAAATATACAAAATTTGGAGCATATCTCCTCCTCACAAATAATGGGCTGTATTTATAGTATTTAGACAACCTTATCTTAATTCATCTAGTACTTAGGTTCCTTATCCATTTAGGATATGTTTTCCTAAGTTAACAAGGTTTTCTAAGTCAACTAAAACATTATCAAGATAGACCTTATCCCACTGTTTCCTAATTTTACTAGGATTCTTGGTCTTTCTTGAATTCCTACTTAGACTGAATTCCTACTTTGACTAAGTCTTTCTGTCCTTATCTTATCTCCTCTCCTACAGCTGCTGACCTTCATCTTGCCGTTTCCTTCTAGGATTAGGACTTCCATTATGGCGTGTCCTTCCATTCCAAGACTTCTCCTTGACGTGAACATCTTGCTGAAGTCAAACTGCCATGACGTCCTGCTGCTGCTAGAGTTCTTCATGCTGTCCATGTCCTTTTTGTGCTTGGATACGTGCCCGATGCTTCTGCCGCACCTGCGGGGATGATCTGGTCGCTCCCAGAAATTCATCCCGAGCACTGCCGAACGCATCCAACGCTACTACCAAGCCCGCGGGGATTTTCTGGTCGCTCCAGGAACTTCGTACCATGCACTGCCAGATGTGTCAAATGCCACTACTGTGGCCACAGGGGATGTTCCGATCGCTCTTGGAAGTTTGTCCCACACACAGCTTAACCCACTGAAAGCCTCTGCCCCTCCTGGGGGGATGTTACGCCAGCTTCAGGAAGTTCGTCCTGCACACTGCCGAAGGTGCTGGAAGCTCTTCCATGCCTGGGGGGATGTTCCAGTTGCTCCCAGCAGTTCGTCCCGTGCACTGCCAAACTGTTGGGGTCCTGATTTTTTTCCCCAACTTTTATACACCTTAGGGGTCAGCACGCCTACTGAAATCCTTCCTAACTTGCTGTCCCGTTTGATTCTTGAGTTCTTTTCTTATATTTACATCCCCTAAGTTGTCATTCGGGCTAACTAATATATATATAAGGATATGTTGGATAGGCAAGACAACTCCTAAACCTATCACAACTTGCCTTGGTTGAAGAAGACAACTCTTAACTTCAACCTAAGCTCTTAAGCAAGGAAGACAACTCTTAACCTTATCTTAAGCCCAAGTTATCTCAAGACAACTCTTAAAAGATAACCGAAAAACATAAATAAGAATGTAAGCAAGAATGCTAAATTTTGATTCTTCATTAATGAATGAGAAATAACAAAATTCATAGCATATGTCCTCCTCACAAATAATGGGCTGTATTTATAATCCTAAGAAAGCCTTATCCTAATTCAACTAGTACTTAGGTTCCTTATCCACTTAGGATATGTTTTCCTAAGTCAACAAGCTTTTCCAAGTCATCTAAAGCATTATCAAGATAGACCTTATCCCACTATTTCCTATTCCTACTAGGATTCTTGGTCTTTCTTGAATTCCTACTAAGACTAGAATTCCTATTTTGACTAAGTCTTTCTATCCTTATCTTATCTTCTCTCCTACAGCTGAGGAACTTCTTCTTGCCGTTTCCTTCTTGGATTAGAACTTCTGCTGTGGCGTGTCCTTCCTCTCCAAGACTTCTCTTTGGCGTGGTCCTCTTGCTGAAGTAAACCTGCCAAGACATCCTGCTGCTGCTGGAGTTCTTCACGCCGTCACTCTCCTTCTCCTGCTCGGATTGCTTCATGCGTGTCCTGCCAATGCTGGTCTTCTTCTTGGCTTGGATTTTCGCAATTGATTAGGACTGAGTCAGAACCTGGCCGTGCTTCACTGCTTGCTGTGTGTAGGCTTGTTGCGCACATTCTGGCCTGTTGCTGCCTCTCTTGCTGCTTGGTGCCTTGCACGCATTCGCTCACGCTCCCTTTGCCTCCTAAGGTCCTCAACAATCCCCCTTTCTTGGAGACTCACCTTGTCCTCAAGGTGAAAGTTGGAAAAATGCTTCTGGATGTCATTATAGTATTTTCAAACTTGTCTTGGTACTGGCAAAGGCTGTAATAACCCCTTTGTCTTGCCGCCTTCTGGTTTGGTGCGCTGACAAACATCACATTCCTGGACTAGCTTTTTGATCTCAGCCTTTAGTCCTTCCCACCAAAAGAATAGCTTGATCCGCAAGTAAGTACGGAACCGTCCTGAATGTCCTCCTTGCCGTGAGTTGTGGAAGTGCTTCAAGATCTTTCCTCCCAGTCCTGGTATGTTAGGTACATACACCTGCTGGTTGTGCCAAATATATCCATTTTTAAGGGGTGAATTTACTAACCTTAGGGTCGAAATTATTGATCTTCTCCATGAGCTCTTGGCTTTGAGGGTTAATTTCTATTGCCTCCTTGATTTTCGTCCATACATTCCACTCTGCTCCGCTAATGGCAGTGAGGCATGTGTCATTAGGCTTACATGCTGTCCACAATGCTTGACCTCCACTGCTTTGGGACAATGCGTCTGCCACTTTGTTTTCCTTGCCAGGCTTGTAGATTATTTCATACTCGTAACCCAGCAACTTGACAAGGAACTTTTGCTGCTCTGGGATGGTAATTTTCTGCTCCATGAGGCTTCTCAAGTGTTGTTGATCTGTAATGATCAGGAATTTCCTCCCAAGAAGGTATGGTCGCCATACCTTGACTGCATGGATGATGGCCAACATCTCCTTGGCGTATACTGACCATTCCTTCTTCATGGCCCTATGACTCTGCTCATGTATGCAATAGGTCTTCTGGCTTGACTGAGGACAGCACCTGTGCCATCTTGACATGCGTTAGTGTGAAGCTCGAAGGTTTGGTTGAAGTCGGGCAGTGCTAACACTGGGGTCTCACACATAGCTTGCTTCAACAACTTGAATGCGTCTTCACTCTTCTCTGTCCATAGGAATCTGTCCTTCTTCAGCAAATCCGTTAGTGGTTTTGCTATGGCACCGTATTTGCGAACAAATCGGCGATAATAGCCTGTCAAACCTAGAAATCCTCTAAGTTCTGTGACATTCTTTGGAGTTGGCCATGTTTGCATGGATCCTATTTTTCGTTGGTCTACCTTCACTCCATCTTCGATATGATGTGATCGAGGTACTCAAGCTCCTCTTGCATGAATGTGCACTTGGATGGCTTGATGACGAAATGATTTCTTCTTAACACTTCTAGCACTTTTGCTAAGTGTTCTATGTGATCATTGTGGTTCCTGGAATAGACCAAAATGTCATCAAAGATCAAAGAAAACTAAGACAAACCTGCGCAAATAAGGTTTGAAGATGTCGTTCATGGCTGCTTGAAAGGTTGAGGGTGTGTTGCATAGTCCGAAGGGCATGACTAGGTACTCGTAGTGTCCACTATGAGTCCGAAATGCTGTCTTCTGAACGTCCTCTTCTTTTATACGTACTTGATAATATCCGGCCTTGAGATCCAGCTTGGTGAACAGCTTTGCTCCATGTAACTCGTCCAGCATATCATCAATTGTTGGGATCGAAAAACGATCCTTGACAGTTGCTTGGTTGAGTGCCCGATAATCGGTGCAAAACCTCCAAGTTTCATCTTTCTTTCTAACAAGTACAACAGGAGAAGAAAAAGGTGAGGTGCTAGGTCGGATAATACCTTGCTATAGCATCTCTTCCACTTGTCTTTCGATCTCGTTCTTTTGGAAGTGTGCATACCAGTAAGGTGCTACATTAATTGCCTTGGTTTTGTCGATTAATGGGATGGCATGGTCGTAATGTCTTGAGGGTGGTAGTCCTTGTGGCTCTCCTAAGACATCTCCGAATTACTCCAGTAGGTTCCTTACTCCCATTGGTATGTCTTCGTGTGAATGATGTTCGGCTGTGTTTTCCTCTTTTGTGGCCAAGAGAACCACAAAACATTGTGCCCTTTTTCTGTATAGTCGTTCAAGGGTACTTACCTCACAATGATGCGCTGCATTGTGGTGGATGCCTCCCACGTGCAGTTCCTTCCCTTCCATTGGAAGTGCATGGCCATGGATTCATAGTCGAACATTATCTTGCCTATGGTTTTAAGCCAAGCATTGCCTAAAACCACATCAGGACCTGCCAGGGCTACCACATGCAGTTCTGCCTCTATTTTGACTCCTTGAATCTGCATAGCTACTGCCAGGATTACTTGTGTGCACTTGAGCTTCTGTCCGCTTGCCACTCTTACCTCAAAGGGTGCAATCTTTTTCGGACGTAGCTGAAGTGTTTTGACCAATTTTGAGTTGATAAAGTTATGAGTAGCTCCACTATCTATCAACACCAAAACATTTTTCCCATTAATGGTTGTGAACAACCTCATGGCAGTAGGCTTGGTGGTTGCCCCTACTGCATGCAAGTTAATTTCACCTTCTTCCGCATGATCAGGGAAGTGTTCTGCCTCTGCTTCCTCCTCGCTGTCCATGCGGCTTTCTTGTTCTTCCTCGCTGCTTTCCTCATGTTCTTCATCACTTACCACTTCAATGATGTTGAACAACCCTTTCTTGCACTTGTGGCCAACTTGCCACTCATCATTGCACCTAAAACATAGGCCTCTTTCTATTCTCCAGTTGATTTCTTCAGTGGATAGTTTGAGAGGGTCTTTTGTTTTTGAGTGCGCTGTCTTACTTGATGAGGATGGCTTACCTAGTTTGTCCGAGGGTTTGATGACCTTGGTTGTGCTGCGGGTGATGCTTCTCCATCGTTCATGAGTCTTGCCAACCGAATGCACTAAGTGAGAGAGTTTGGATCCCTCATCTTCACTTCTCGGCTTAGCCAAGGTACAAGGCCGTCTAGAAAAATGCCAATGAGTGCACTATTTGGCCAATGTCCTACCAATTCGGCCAACCTCTCGAATTCTTCAAGGTAGCTTTCTAGAGATCCCTCTTGCCTTATCTTGGCAAGCTGTCCCTCGTAGTTTGTCATGCTAGATGGGCCAAATCTGTTCACTAGCTCTTGTGTGAACCTTGTCCAGCCTATCCTTCTCCCTTCTCGGGCATAGGTGGCCATTGGTTGGCTCTCCCACATAGGTGATAGGATGCAAACTCAACCCTTTCACCTCTTTCAATACCTTGTTTCTCAAAGTAAAATTCAGCCTTGGAGATCCATTCAGTTGGATCTCCCTTCTCAAAGGTAGGGAACTCGATTTTTACCTTAGGCCGTGTGTAATGGCTTGGGCTGTTGTAGTGCCAATCTTCCCTTCTTGTGGTGCGCCATGGTTCTGCCTCAGGGTGATTTTGTACCCTTCTTGGTTGCCATGATGTGGGCCTTCTGTCCAGCACCTCCTCATCATCGCTATAATCATTGTAGCGATCATGGGGCAGATGTTCATTTGGTGAAGTCTCCCTCCTGCTTCCCAAACTTGTGCACCTTTTCCCCCTTTCTTGAGAGGGAAGCTACTCCTGGTTAGAATTTTCCTCATGCAATTGGTGTCGTGTGATTTCGGATTGAAGCCTCTTAGGCGTTTGTGGTAGGTGGCTGTTTCTGCCTGGCTCGGTTTGGACTTGTTTTTCGGCCACTCAGGGTGTGTCTCTCTTTAACTGTTTAAGAGAATGAATGATAGATGATAGTTTGTGCTTGATATCACCTACCTGGTCATGGATCGCATTCTGGTTCCTCTCCAAGGCAGGATTCTTCCGCGGTTGGTGATTGAGAAATCTTCCCCGGTCTGTTCCTGTGGTGCGGGTGAATGCTGCCTAGATGTCATGGTAACCTTGATGCCTTGCAATTGACTGGTGTCTGTGCTGCTGTCTCAGCTAGAGCACTAATTTGTTGGGATGATCATGCTACCTCACAACTGGTGATTGTGCTGATCTCTCAACGAGAGCACCAATTTGTTGGCGTCTCGATTTTTTTCCCCAATTTTTCTACACCTTAGGGGTCAGCACGCCTACTGGAATCCTTCCTAACTTACTGTCCCGTTTGATCCTTGAGTTCTTTTCTTATATTTATGTCCCCTAAGTTGTCCTTCGGGTTAACTAATATATATAAGGATATGTTGGATAGACTTTTCTAAAGTTCCTTATCCACTTAGGATATGTTTTCCTAAGTCAACAAGTTTTTCTAAGTCAAATAAAACATTATCAAGATAGACTTTATCCCATTGTTTCCTAATCCTACTAGGATTCTTGGTCTTTCTTGAATTCCTACTAAGACTAGATTTCCTACTTTGACTAAGTCCTTCTATCTTTATCTTATCTTTTTTCCTACAGCTGCTGACTTCTTCTTTGTCGTTTCCTTCTTGGATTAGACTTCTGCTGTGGTGTCCTTCCTCTCCAAGACTTGTCTTTGGCGTGGTCATCTTGCTGAAGTAAACCTTTCAAGACGTCCTACTGCTGCTGGAGTTCTTCACGCCGTCACTCTCCTTCTCCTGCTCAGATTGCTTCCTGCGTGTCCTGCCAATGCTGGTCTTCTTCTTGGCTTGGATTTCCACAATCACTTAGGACTGAGTCAGAGCCTGGCCGTGCTTCACTGCTTGCTGCGTGCAGGGTTGTTGTGCACACACTCTGGCCTGTTGCTGTCTCTCTTGCTGCCTGGCGCCTTGCGCGCATTCGCTCACGCTCCCTTTGCCTCCTAAGGTCCTCACTGGCAGTGTGCGGGACGAACTTCCGGGAGTGACCGGAACATCCCCGCAGGCGCAGCAGAGGCTTCGGGCACATTGGGCAGCATGCGAGACAAACTAAGGAGACCGACCTGAACATCCCCGCGGCACAGTAGCGGCATTGGACACATTTGGCAGTGTGCAGCACGAACTTCCGAGAGCGACCAGAGCATCCCCGTGGGCACAGCAGAGGCTTCGGGTGCATTGGGCAGCATATGGGATGAACTTCCGGGGGCGACCGAAAGCATCCCCCATGGGCACAGCAGAGGCTTTGGGTGTGTTGGGCAACACATGGGACAAACTTTCGGGAGCCACCGGAACATCCCTGCAGGTGTGGCAGAGGCTTCGAGCACGTTGGGCATTGCACGCATGAACATCCGGGAACAACTGAAACATCCCCGCGGGCATGGTAAAGGCGTCAGGCACATTTGGCAGTGCACTGGACAAACTTCCGGGAGCTACTGGAAAATCCCCACGGGTGCAGCAGAGGCTTCGGGTGCATTAAGCAGTATGTGGGAGGAACTTTCTAGGAGCAACCCAAACAGCCCCTGCAGGCATGGTAGAGGCATTGGGCACATTTGGCAGTACACTGGACGAACTTCTGGGAGTTACCAGAACATCCCCATGGGCACAACAGCAGCTTCGGCTGCATTTTGTAGTGCACAGGACAAACTTCCAGGAGCGATCAGAACATCTCCGTGGGCACGGCAGATGCTTTGAGTGCATTTGGCAGTGCTGGGATGAACTTCCCGGGAGCAACCGGAACATCCCCGTGGGTGTGGCAGCGGAGTCGGGCATGTTCAGCAGTGCATCGGACGAACTTCTAGGAGTGACTCGAACATCCCCGAGGGTGCAGCGGCAGTGTCATTCGTGTTAGGCAGTATATGGGACGAACTTCCGGGAGCCACCGGAACATCGCTGTGGGCATGGCAGCAGCATTGGACACATTCAGAAGTGTGCGGGACGAACTTCCAGGGAGAGATCAGAACATCAGCGTGGCACAACAGAGGCTTCGTTGGCAGTGCACGGGACGAACTTCCGTGAGCGACCGGAACATGCCTGCGGGCGCCGCTGAGGCATTGGGCACTTTCGGCAGTGCGAGGGACAAACTTACGGGAACAACCAGAGCATTCCCGTGGGCATGGCAAAGGCTTCGGGCGGGTTTGACAGTGCATGGGACAAACTTCCGGGAGTGACCAGAACATGCCCGCAGGTGTGGCTGAGGCATCGGACACGTTCAGCAGTGTGTGGGATGAACTTCCGGGAGCGACCGGAACATCCCAGCTGGTGTGGCAGAGGCATCGCCCGCATTGGTCAGTGGACGGGATGAACTTCCAAGAGTGACCGGAACAACCCTGCTGGCATGGCAAAGGCGTCGGGCTCATTCACGAGTGCATAGGATGAACATCTGGGAGAGACTGGAATATCCTGACGGGTGCAGCAGCGGCGTCGGGTGCGCACAGCAGTGCTCGGGATGAACTACTGGGAGCGACCGGAACATCCTTGCAGGCATGGCAGAGGTGTCGGGCCCGTTCAGCACTACACAGGACGATCTTCTGGGAGTCACCTGAACATCCCCATGGGTGCAGCAGCAGAGGCTTCGGGCACATTGAACAGTGCACGGGACGAACTTCCGGGAGTGACCAGAACATTGCACTGGGCACGGCAGAGGCGTTGGGCTTACTCGGCAGTGCAGGGACAAACTTCGGGAGTGACGAACATCCCCAAGGGCGTGGCTGAGGTGTCGGCCGTGATCTGCCGGGCACGGGGCAAACTTCCTGGAGCAACTAGAACATCCCAGCGGGCACAGCAGAGGCATCAGGCGCATTCGGCAGCGCACGAAATGAACTTCCAAGAGTGACCGGAACATTGCAGCGGGTGCTGGCAGAGGCATCAGGGCACATTTGGCAGCGCATGGGACAACCTTCCGGGAGTGACCTCAACATTCCCTCAGGCGCAGCAGCATCATCGGACATGTCCAGCAGTGCATGGGACTAACTACCGGGAGCAGCCAGAACATCCTACAGGCTGGCGAAGCTTTAGTTGCATTAGGCAGTGCATGGTACGAACTACCGGCAGCGACAAGAACATCCCCGCAGGCAGGAAGCTCTGGTTGCATTAGGCAATGCATGGTATGAACTTCTAGGAGGCACCAGAACATCCCTGCAGGTACGGCTGAGGCATCAGGTGCATTTGGCAATGTGCGGGAGGAACTTCTGGGAGCGACCAGAACATCCCTGCGGGTGCCGCAAAGGAGTTCGGCGCATTCGGCAGTGTGCGGGACAAACTTTCGATAGTGACCGGAAAACTCCTGCAGGCTCGGCAGATGCATTGGACGTAATCAGCAATGTGCAGGACGAACTATGGCGAGCGACCGGAACATCTGTGCGGGCGCAGCAGCGGTGTCGGACCCATTTGGCAGTGCACGGGACAAACTTCTGAGATCGACAGGAACATCCCCGTGGGCGTGGCAGCAGTGTTGGATGCGTTGGCTGTGTGTGGGACGAACTTCTGGGAGCGACCGGAACATTCCCTGCGGTGCGGCAGCAGCTTCGGGTGCTCTTGGCAGTGTACAGGACATTCTTCCTGGAAAGACCTGAACATCCCCGCAGGCGTGTCAGAGGCTTTGGTCACTTGGCCATGCACGGGATGAACTTCCGGAGCGACTAGTACATCCCTGCAGGGCACGGCAGAGGCTTCGTCGCGTTTGGCAGTGCACGGGACAAACTTCTGGGAGCAACTGGAATATCCCCGTGGGCACAGCAGGTGTTGGACGCGTTTGGCAGTGTGCAGACGAACGTCTAGGAGCAACCGGAACATCCCCGGGCACGGCAGCAGCGTCGAGCGTGTTCTGCAGTGCGCAGGACAAACTTCCGGGAGTGACCAGAGCATCCCTGCAGGCATGGCACCGGCATCAGGCGCAGTTGGCAGTGCACAGTACATTCTTCCTAGAAAGACCGGAACATTCCTGCAGGTGCATCAGAGGCTTTGTTGCTTGGCCATGCATGGGATGAACTTCCAGGAGCTACCAAAACATCCGTGTAGGCACATCTGAGGCTTTGGGCACGTTGGGCCATGCACAGGATGAACTCCGGGAGCGACCTGAACATCCATGCGGCTGGGGCATAGGTGTTGGGCTCATACAAAAGTGCACGAGACGAACTTTGGGTAGCAACTGGAAAATCCTCATGGGCTCGGCAGAAGCATCGGAAGAGTTTGGAAGTGCTCGGGACGAACTTCTGGGAGTGATCGAAATATTCCTGGGGGCATAGCAGGGGCATCTGGTGCATTCGGCAGGGCACGGGACAAAACTTCTGGGAGTGACAAGAATATTCCCGCGAGCATGGCAGGGCCGTCGGGCACGTTCAGCAGGGTGCGGAACAAACTTCTGGGAGCAACCAGAACATCCCTGCAGGCACGGCAGATGCGTCCTGTGCATTTGTGTTGAGAACCTAAGTATGTGGGAAATGCAACGGGCAGAAAATGAGGCAGCAAAGGAGAGCATGGGCCAGAAAATGTGCACAACAAGCATGGCAACAACAAGTGTGCAGCCCAGTAGTGAAGCCCAGCCAGTATTTGACTTAATCCTAATTAATGAAAGACATTCACACCAACAGGAGTTCCAGCAGAAGAAGGACAATCGCATCAAGAAGAACTCCAGTAGCAGCAACACGTCCATGTCAAGAAGAGTTCCAGCAGGAGAAGGACATAGACGGCATGAAGAACTCCAGCAGCAGCAGGACGTCATGGCAGGTTTGACTTCAGCAAGAGTACCATGCCAAAGAGAAGTCTTGTAAAGGAAGGACATGCCACAGTAGAAGTTCTAATCCAAGAAGGAAATGGCAAGAAGAAGTTCAGCAGCTGTAAGAGAGAAGATAAGATAAGGACAGAAAGACTTAGTCAAAATAGGAATTCTAGTCTTAGTAGGAATTCAAGAAAGACCAAGAATCCTAGTAGGATTAGGAAACAATGGGATAAGGTCTATCTTGATAATGTTTTAGTTGACTTAAATACCGTGTTGACTTAGGAAAACATATCCTAAGTGGATAAGGAACCTAAGTACTAGTTGAATTAGGATAAGGCTGTCTAAATACTATAAATACAACCCATTATTTGTGAGGAGGGCATATGCTCCGAATTTTGTATATTTCTCATTCATTAATCAAGAATCAAGGTTAGCATTCTTGCTTCCATTCTTTTTTATATTTCAGTTATCTTTAAGAGTTGTCTTGAGATAACTTGGGCTTAAGACAAGGTGAAGAGTTGTCTTCCTTGCTTAAGAGCTTGGGTTGAGGTCAAGAGTTGTCTTCTTCAACCAAGGCAAGTTTTGATAGGTTTAAGAGTTGTCTTGCCTATCCAACATATCCTTTATACATTAGTTAATACTGTAGGACAGCTTAGGGGACAAAAATCTGAGAAAAGAACTCAAGATTCAAGTGGAACAGCAAATTTGGAAGGTTTTTAGTAGACGTGCTAACCCCTAAGTTGTACAAAAGTTGGGACAAAAAATTGGGACTCCAACAGCTGGGCAGTGAACAGGAAGAACTTCCAGGATCGACCGGAACATACCCATGGGCGCAACCAAGGGTCAGTGAGCGGAACAAACTTCAAGAGTGACCAGAACATCCTTGTCAGCGCGATAGAGGCTTGGGGTGTGTTCAGTAGTGCGCGTGACAAAGTTCTAAGGGCAAATGGAACATCCTCGTGTGCACGGCAGAGGCTTCGGGCGCATTTGGCAGTGTGCGGGATGAACTTCCGAGACCAGAACATCCCTGTGGGCACTGCAGTGGCTTCAGGTGCACTGGGCTGTGCATGGGACGAACATCGAGCAGTGACCCAAACACCCCTGTGGGCATAGCAGCAGCATTGAACATGTTCGTGTTGAGGACCTTAGGAGGTGAAGGGAGTGTAAACGAATGCAAACGAGGCGCCAAGCAGCAAGAGAGGCAGCAACAGGCCAGAATGTGTGTGCAACAAGCATGCATGCATCATGCAGTGAAGCACGGCCAGGTTTTGACTGACCAGAACATCACTGCAGGAGCGGCGGAGGTGTCAAGCACGTTCGACAGTGGGCAGGACTAACTTCCAGGGGCACCGAAACATCACATTGGCACGACAGAGGCATCAGGGCACATTTGGCAGTTGCGGGAAGAACTTCGGGGGGGCAACCAAAGGGTGCAGCAGCTATGTCGGGCGCATTTGGCAGTGTGCGGGGACTAATTTGCTGGGATGATCATGCTACCTCTCAATTGGTGATTGTGCTGATCTCTCAATGAGAGCACCAATTTGTTGGGGTCCCGAATTTTTTTTCCCAACTTTTCTACACCTTAGGGGTCAGCACGCCTACTGGAATCCTTCCTAACTTACTGTCCCGTTTGATCCTTGAGTTCTTTTCTTATATTTACATCCCCTAAGCTGTCCTTCAGGTTAACTAATATATATAAGGATATGTTGGATAGGCAAGACAACTCTTAAACCTATCACAACTTGCCTTGGTTGAAGAAGACTACACTTAACTTCAACCTTAGCTCTTAAGCAAGGAAGACAACTCTTAACCTTGACTTAAGCCCAAGTTATCTCAAGACAACTCTTAAAAGATAACCAAAAACATAAACAAGAATGTAAGCAAGAATGCTAACCTTGATTCTTGATTATTGAATGACATAGACGGCATGAAGAACTCCAGCAGCAGCAGGACGTCATGGCAGGTTTGACTTCAGCAAGAAGACCACACCAAAGAGAAGTCTTGTAGAGGAAGGACATGCCACAGCAGAAGTTCTAATCCAAGAAGGAAATGGCAAGAAGAAGTTCAGCAGCTGTAGGAGAGAAGATAAGATAAGGACAGAAAGACTTAGTCAAAATAGGAATTCTAGTCTTAGTAGAATTCAAGAAAGACCAAGAATCCTAGTAGGATTAGGAAACAATGGGATAAGGTCTATCTTGATAATGTTTTAGTTGACTTAGAAAACCTTGTTGACTTAGGAAAACATATCCTAAGTGGATAAGGAACCTAAGTACTAGTTGAATTAGGATAAGGCTGTCTAAATACTATGAATACAGCCCATTATTTGTGAGGAGGGATATGCTCCAAATTTTGTATATTTCTCATTCATTAATCAAGAATCAAGGTTAGCATTCTTGCTTCCATTCTTGTTTATATTTTGGTTATCTTTCAAGAGTTGTCTTGAGGTAACTTGGGCTTAAGACAAGGTTAGGAGTTGTCTTCCTTGCTTAAGAGCTTAGGTTGAAGTAAGAGTTGTCTTCTTCAACCAAGGCAAGTTGTGATAGGTTTAAGAGTTGTCTTGCCTGTCCAACATATCCTTTATACATTAGTTAATCCCGAAGGACAGCTTAGGGGATGAAAATACAAGAAAAGAACTCAAGAATCAAACGAGACAGCAAGTCAGGAAGGTTTTTAGTAGGCATGCTGACCCCTAACGTTTAGAAAAGTTGGGAAAAAAATTGGGACCTCAACAGTTCGTCAGTGCACAGGATGAACTTCTGGGAGCGGCTGGAACATCCCTTATGGCTGCAGCAGAGCTTTGGGGGTGCTGGGCAATGAGTGAGACGAACTTTCGGGATAGACCAGAACACCCCTGCGGGCATGGCAGGGGTTCCGGGTGTGTTTGGAAGTGCGTGAGATGAAGTTCGAGAGCAGCCGGAACATCCCTTTGGTCACAGCAGCTGCGTCGGGTGCATTTGGCAGTTCATGGGAGGAACTTCGAGGGCAAACAGATCATCCCCCCAAGCGCGGCAGAGGCTTTGGTTGTGTTCAGCAGTGCATAGGATGAACTTCTAGGAGTGACCAGAACATCCCCGCAGGCTCGGCAATGTCATTGGACACGTTTTGCAGTGGACAGGGCGAACTTGCCAGAGTGACCAGAACATCCCCGTTGGCACGGCAGCTGCATTGGGTACATTCGGCATTGTATGGGATGAACTTTCGGCAGGGACTGGAACATCCTTGCAGGCATGGCAGAGGCGTTGGGCTTGTCCAGCAGTGTGAGGACGAACTTTCGGGAGCAACTGGAACATCCTTGTGGACGCAGCAGAGGTGTCAGATGCATTTGGCAGTGTGCGGGATGAACTACCGGAAGTGACCAGAAGATCCCCACGAGTGTGGCAGTGGTGACGGTTGCACTAGGCAGTGCATGGGACCAACTTCCATATGGGAATGGAACATCCCAGCAGGCGCCACAGAGGCTTCGGATGCATTGGGCAGTGTGCAGGAGGAACTTCGGGGAGCGACCGGAACATCCCCACAGCCACGGTAGAGGCTTTGGGCTTGTAGGGCAGTGTGCAGGATGAACTTCTGAATCTGACCTGAACATCCCCACAGGCAAGGCAATGGCATCACACATGTTTAGCGGTGCACAGGATGAACTTCCGGGAGTGACCAGAACATCCCTGCGGGTGCGGCAGAGGCTTTCGGCCGTGTTTGGGCAGCACGCAGGACGAACTTCCATGGGCAGCCAGAACATCCCTATGGGCAAGGCAGAGACTTCAAGTGTGTCGGGCAGTGCTCGGGACAAACTTCTGGGAGTGACCGAAAAATCCCCACAGGCTCTGCAAAGGCATCAGACACATTTGGCACTTATCGGGATGAACTTCCAGGAGTGACCGAAACGTCCAGGTGTGCACGGCAGCGGTTTTGGGTGCATTTGGCAGTGTGTAGGAGGAACTTCTGGGTGTGATGGGAACATCCCTGCAGCAGCGGCACAGGCTTCGGTCAAGTTCGGCAGGGCGGGAACAAACTTCAGGGTGCGACCAAAACATCCCTGTGGAAGCAGCAAAGGCGTCGGTCACATTCGACAGCGCACAGGTCGAACTTCTGGGAGCAACCGGAACACACCACAGGCACAGCAGAGGAATCGGGCATCTTTGGCAGTGCATGGTACAAACTTTCGGGAGCAACCTGTTGGGTGCATTCTACAGTGCTGAAGATGAACTTCTGGGAGTGACCTGAACATCCTTGCTGGCGCGGCAGAGGCATCAGGCGCATTCGACAGTGCATGGGATGAACTTTCAGGAGCGACCAGAACATTCCCGCGGGTGTGGCAAAGGCATTGAGTGCATTCTGCAGTGAATGGGATGAAGTTCCGAGACGATCATCGCGGGCTCAGCAGAGGCGTTGGACATGTTCAGCAGTGCTTGGGACAAACTTCCCGAAGCGACCGGAACATCCCCGTAGGCATGGCAAAGCTTCGGGCGCATTCGGTAGTGAGGGGTGACAAACTTTGGGGAGTGGCCGGAACATCCCCACAGGCACTGCAGTGGCTTTGGGTGTGTTTGGCAGTGTGCAAGACGAACTGCTGGGAGCGATCGGAACATCCCTGCAAGCACGTAAGTGGTGTCAAACGCATTTGGCAGTCCATGGGACGAACTTCTGGGGGCAGCCAGAATATCCCCGTGGGCTCGTAAAAGGCATTGGACGCATTCAGCAGTGGTCGGGATGAACTTCTGGGAGTGACTGGAACACCCCCGTGGGCGTGGAAATGGAGTCAGACACATTCAACAGTGCATGGGATGAACTTCCGAGAGTGACTGGAACATCCCCGCGGGCGCGGAAGAGGCTTTGTGCACGTTGGGCAGTGCATGAGATGTTCTTTCTAAAGCGACCGGAACATCCCCATAGGCACAGTAGAGGCATCGGGTGCAATCGACAGTGCACAGGATGAACTTTCGGGTGACCGGAACATCCCCATGGGAACAGCAGGGCCATCGGGGGCATTCGGTATTCCATGGTACAAACTTCCAGAAGCGACCAGAAGTTCCCCACAGGATCGGCAGATGTGTCATTCTCATTCGGCAGTGCTTGGAACAAACTTCGGGGAGCAACTGGATCACCTCCGCTGGCGCACAAATGGAGTTGGACACATTAGCAATGCATGGGATGAACTTCCGGGAGTGACAGGAAAATCCCAGTGGGTGTGGGGGAGGCTTCATGCGCATTGGGCAGTGCATGGGACATTCTTCCATGAGCGACCGGAACATCCCCACAGGCACAGCAGAGGTGTTGGGCGCGTTCAGAAGTGCACAGGATGAACTTTTGGGTGTGACCGGAACATCCCCATGGGAACAGCAGGGCCACTGGGGGCATTCGGTATTCCATGGAACAAACTTCCAGAAGCGACCAGAAGTTCCCCACAGGATCGGCAGATGTGTCATTCTCATTCGGAAGTGCTTGGAACAAGCTTCGGGGAGCAACTAGATCACCCCCGCTGGCGCACAAATGGAGTTGGACACATTAGCAATGCATGGGATGAACTTCCGGGAGTGACAGAAAAATCCCGGTGGGTGTGGGGGAGGCTTCATGCGCATTGGGCAGTGCATGGGACGTTCTTCCACGAGCGACCGGAACATCCCCACAGGCACAGCACAGGTGTCGGGCACGTTCAGCAGTGCACAGGATGAACTTCCAGGTGCGACCGGAACATCCCCACGGGTACAGCAGTGCCATCAGGGGCATTCGGTATTGTGTGGGACCAACTTCGAGGAGCAACCAGAAGTTCCCCGCAGGCTCGGCAGAGGTGTCGTTCTTGCTTGGCAGTGCTTGGAACAAAACTTCTGGGAGTGATTGGAACATTACCGCAGGCACGGCAGCTACATTATTTGCATTAGGCAGTGTCCGGTATGAACTTTCGGGAGTGACCAGAACATCCCTATAGGCATGGCAGTGGTGTCATTTGCATTTGGCAGTGTGCGGTATGAACTTTCAAGAGTGACTGGAACATCCTTGTGGGTGTGGCAGCGGGTCGGATGTGTTCAGCATTGAACAAGACGAACTTCCAAGAGCGACCGGAACATCCCCATGGGCTCAGCAGAGGCATTGGACACGTTGGGCAGTGTGTGGGATGAACTTGTAGGAGCAACAAGAACATCCCTGTGGGCGCGGCAGGGTCTTCGGATGCTTTGGTCAGTCCACGGGACAAACTTCTGGGAGCAACCAGAAGCTCCCCGTGGGCGCGGCAGCGGCGTCAAAGTGCATTCGTGTTGGGGTCCCGATG
Source organism: Xylocarpus granatum (assembly GCA_019650275.1). Classification (NCBI taxonomy): domain Eukaryota; kingdom Viridiplantae; phylum Streptophyta; class Magnoliopsida; order Sapindales; family Meliaceae; genus Xylocarpus; species Xylocarpus granatum. The sequence continues at coordinate 87,170 of BNST01002854.1, forward strand.
TTTTTTCCCCAACTTTTCTACACCTTAGGGGTCAGCACGCCTACTGGAATCCTTCCTAACTTGCTGTCCCATTTGATTCTTGAGTTCTTTTCTTATTTTATATCCCCTAAGTTGTCCTTTGGGTTAACTAATATATATAAAGATATGTTGGATAGGCAAGACAACTCTTAAACCTATCACAACTTGCCTTGGTTGAAGAAGACAACTCTTAACTTCAACCTTAGCTCTTAAGCAAGGAAGACAACTCTTAACCTTAACTTAAGCCCAAGTTATCTCAAGACAACTCTTAAAAGATAACCGAAAATATAAACAAGAATGTGAGCAAGAATGCTTACCTTTGATTCTTGCTTTAATGAATGAGAAAATAACAAAATTCGTAGCTTATGAGCTCCTCACAAATAATGGGCTGTATTTATAGTCCTAAGATAGCCTTATCCTAATTTAACTAGTACTTAGGTTCCTTATCCACTTAGGATATGTTTTCCTATGTCAACAAGCTTTTCTAAGTCAAATAAAACATTATCAAGATAGACCTTATCCAAATGTTTCCTAATTCTACTAGGATTCTTGGTCTTTCTTGAATTTCTACCTAGACTAGAATTCCTACCTTATCTTGTATTTTACAGCAGCTGCACTTCCTCTTGCCTAATCCTTGTAGGACTAGGACTCTGAATGCATATCCTTCTGCCCTTAGAATTCTTCTTGTCGCGACTATCCTATTGCTACTGGAACTCATCATGAGTGTCCTACTGCTGATAGAACTCTTCTTGGCATGGATGTCCTGCTGCTGCTGGAGCTCTGCTTGGCATGGATGTCCTGCTGCTGCTAGAACTCTGCTTGGCATAAACGTCTTACTGCTGCTGGAGTTCTTCTTGATGCCAATATCCTTCTTCTGCTGGAACTCTTGTTGGCATGAATGTCCTTCATTGATTAGGAACGCCCAGGCCTCACTGCCGGGCTGCACACTTGCTGTTGCCAGGCTTGTTGTGCACATTTTCTGGCCCATGCTCTCCTTTGCTGCCCCATTTTCTGCCCATTGCCTTTCCTGCATACTTAGGTTCTCAACAATCCCCCTTTCTTGAAGACTCACCTTGTCCTTAAGGTGAAAGTTGGAAAACTGCTGCTGGATGTCATTATAGTCTTCCCAAACTTGTATGGGTAATCGCAAAGGTTGTAGCAATCCTTTGGTCTTGCCATCTTCTGGTTTTATCCATGGGCAAATGTCACAACTGCTGTTTTTCTTCTTACCTTTTGCCTTGAATCCTTCCGACCAAAAGTATAGCTTGATCCGCATGTAATGTCCTCCTTCCCGTGAGGTTTGGAAGTGATTCAATATCTTTCCTCTCAGTCCTGGTATGTTTGGTACATACACCTGCTGGTTGTGCCAAATATATCCATTCTTTAGGGTGAATTTACTAACCTTAGGGTCAAAATTCTTGATCTTCTTGGCATGCTCTTGTCTTTGAGGATCAATCTCCATTGCCTCTTTGATTTCTGTCCATACATTCCACTTCGCTCTGCTAATGGCAGTAAGGCATGCGTCATTAGGCTCACATACTGTCCATAACGCTTGACCTCCATTGTTTCTGGACAATGCGTCTGCCACCTTGTTTTCCTTGCCAGGTTTGTAGATTATTTCATACTCGTATCCCAGCAACTTGACAAGGAACTTTTGCGGCTCCGGTGTGGTAATTTTCTGCTCCATGAGGCTTCTCAACGGTTGTTGATCCGTAATGATCAAGAACTTCCTCCCAAGAAGGTAAAGTCGCCATACCTTGACTCAAGACAACACCTATTCCATCTTGACATGTGTCAGTGTGAAGCTTGAAGGTTTGGTTGAAGTCAGGCAGTGCTAACACTGGGGTCTCACACATGGCTTGTTTCAACAACATGAATGCACCTTCACTCTTCTCTGTCCATAGGAATCCGTCCTTCTTTAGCAAATCCGTTAGTGGTTTTGCTATGGCACTGTATTTGTGAACAAATCGGCAATAATAGCCTATCAAACCTAGAAATCCTCTAAGTTCTGTGACATTCTTTGGAGTTGGCCAAGTTTGCATGGCTCCTATTTTCATTGGTCTACCTTCACTCCATCTTTGGATATGATGTGACCGAGGTACTCAAGCTCCTCTTGCATGAATGTGCACTTGGATGGCTTGATGACGAAATGATTTCTTCTTAACACTTCTAGCACTTTTGCTAAGTGTTTTATGTGATCATCATGGTTCCTAGAATAGACCAAAATGTCATCAAAGAAGACTAAGACAAACCTGCGCAAATAAGGTTTGAAGATGTCGTTCATGGCTGCTTGAAAGGTGGAGGGTGCGTTGCATAATCCGAAAGGGCATGACTAGGTACTCGTAGTGTCCACTATGAGTCCGAAATGCTGTCTTTTGCACGTCCTCTTTTTTCATGCGTATTTGATGATATCCCTGCCTTGAGGTCCAGCTTGGTGAACAGCTTTGCTCCATGTAACTCGTCCAGCATATCATCAATTGTTGGGATCAGGAAATGATCCTTGACAGTTGCTTGGTTGAGTGCCCGATAATCAGTGCAAAACCTCCAAGTTCCATCTTTCTTTCTAACAAGTAGAATGGGAGAAGAAAAAGGGGAAGTGCTAGGTCGGATAATACCTTGCTGTAGCATCTCTTCCACTTGTCTTTCGATCTCGTTCTTTTGGAAGTGTGCATACCGGTAAGGTGCTACATTAATCGCTTTGGTTTCGTCAATTAATGGGATGGCATGGTCGTAATGTCTTGAGGGTGGTAGTCCTTGTGGCTCTCCTAAGACATCTCGAATTGCTCCAAAAGTTCCCTTACTCCTATTAGTATGTCTTCGTGTGTATGTTCGGCTGTGTTTTCTTCTCTTGTGGCCAAGAGAACCGCAAAGCATTGTGCCCTCTTTTCTGTGTAGTCGTTCAAGGGTACTTACCTCACAATGATGCGCTGCATTGGTGGTGGATGCCTCCCACGTGCAGTTCCTTCCCTTCCATTGGAAGTGCATGGCCATGGATTCGTAGTCGAACATTATCTTGCCTATGGTCTTAAGCCAAGCGTTGCCTAAAACCACATCAAGACCTGCCAGAGCTAACACATGCAGTTCTGCTTCTATTTTGACTCCTTGAATCTGTATTGCTACTGCCTGGATTACTTGTGCGCACTTGAGCTTCTGTTCGCTTGCCACTCTTACCTCAAAGGGTGCAATCTTTTTTGGACATAGCTGAAGTGTTTTGACCAATTTTGTGTTGATGAAGTTATGAGTAGCTCCACTATCAATCAACACCAAAACATTCTTGTTGTTTATGGTTGTGAACAGCCTCATTGCAGTAGGCTTGGTGGTTGCCCCTACTGCAAGCAAGTTGATTTTGCCTTTTTCTGCATGATCAAGGAAGTGTTCTGCCTCTACTTCCTCCTCGCTGTCCATGCAGCTTTCTTGATCTTCCTGCATCACTACTGGATCCCCTTTGCTAATTTTTTGAGTGCTAGAGAAATCCTTAACGTTGCAGGGAATGTCTAGATCTTCAGTGTTCAAGCTGTAACACGGATAATCATCATTCTGTCTAGGGGTATTGAAAATCTAAAACTGATGCAGATGATGGCGTTTGATCAATATTTGTGCCTTGCAAAACTTGCTGCATGCTATGCATATTTTCTGCTGCAATTTGAACAATGAATGGTGCAAAGTCTGATCTCTTGCAGCTTGTGAAGCTGTCCTGAAAGATCAGCAAGTCCTTCAATCTGGACAGGAATATGATTAGGAACTTTGTCTTCTGTTCCAGATTTAGCCAACAAGGCAGATTGTGCCTGTTCTGGTGGATAATTTGTAGAAGCATGCACTTGTAATCCATATGATTCTGCATTCACTTTAATTTGTTGTTCTTCCACACTTGGTAGTGCTAAAGAAGATGTAGAAGAAGTAGCATAAACCTGAATAGATGAATCAAGACGTTTGGCAAATGCATTGTTCGACTCTTCACAAGACATCTGCATCTTTATCTTGGCATTTGGACACACCAAGTCCTGTCCTGAAGCACTTGTGTCCTTAGTGTGGCCTTCACTTGGACGTGCATATGCATCTTCTGTGCACAATTCTTTTCCTCTACTGTCATCAACTAGAATTGTTGGTGATGAAACGTCTTCACTTGTTCTCCAGATTGGCATCTCAGGAGGCAGAGACGAGAATTCTAAGTTCTGAACTGGTGCAGCACTCTTAGAATTTGATGAAGGAAAGACTTGATTCCCATCAATCTCAGAGCAAATATTGGTGATGCTGGAGGAGCCAAATCTGTCCATCAATTCTTGTGTGAACCTTGTCCAGCCAATCCTTCTACCTTCTCGGCCATAGGTAGCCTTAAGCTGACGCCACCATTGGTTGGCTCTCCCGCATAGGTGACAGGATGCAAAATCAACCCTTTCACCCCTCTCAACACCTTGTTTCTCAAAATAGAACTCAGCCTTGGAGATCCATTTGGTTGGATCCCCTTTCTCAAAGGTTGGGAATTCGATTTTTACCTTAGGCCTAGTGTAGTGGCTTGGGCTGTCGTAGTGTTGCCATTCCTCTCTCCTATTTGTCCGCCAACGTTCTGCCTCATGACAACTCTGCATTCTCCTTGGCTGCCATGCTGCTGGCCTTCGATCCAAGACCTCATCGTCGCTGTATTCATCATAGGGGTCATGGGGCTGGTGCAAATTCGGTGGCACCTCCCTTCTGCACCCTAGACTCATGTGCACTCTCCCCCTTTCTTGAGAGGGAAGCTGCTCATGGTGAAAATCTTCCTCCGAATGCAGCCTTCTAGGTTGCTGTGGCAGTATACTGCTCCTGGCTTTCTCAGTTTTGACTTGTTTTCCAGCCACTCGTGGTGTGTCTCTCTTCAATTGCTCAAGAGAATGGATGATAGAAGATAATTGATGTTTGATATCACTTACCTGGTCATTGAGTAAGCGTCAGTTCCTCTCTAAGGTCAGAATTCTTCCAAAGTCCTCCTTAGTTCGCTGTTGTAGTGAGCGTGAATGCTGCCTTGATGACATGGTGACCTTGCTGTCCTCTCAACTGGATGGTATTTCTGCTGCTGTCTCAACTAGAGCACTAATTTGTAGGGTGATTGTGCTTCCTCTCAACTGGTGGTTGTGCTGATCTCTCAACGAAAGCACCAATTTGTTGGGGTCCCAATTTTTTTCCCCAACTTTTCTACACCTTAGGGGTCAGCACGCCTACTGGAATCCTTCCTAACTTGCTGTCCCGTTTGATTCTTGAGTTCTTTTCTTATTTTATATCCCCTAAGCTGTCCTTCGGGTTAACTAATATATATAAAGATATGTTGGATAGCCAAGACAACTCTTAAACCTATCACAACTTGCCTTGGTTGAAGAAGACAACTCTTAACTTCAACCTTAGCTCTTAAGCAAGGAAGACAACTCTTAACCTTAACTTAAGCCCAAGTTATCCCAAGACAAACCAAAAATATAAACAAGAATGTGAGCAACTTACTAATGTCTTGAGGGTGGTAGTCCTTGTGGCTTTCCTAAGACATCTCTGAATTGCTCCAAAAGATCCCTTACTCCTCTTGGTATGTCTTCGTGTGTAAGATGTTCGACTATGTTTTCCTCTTTTGTGTTCAATAGAATTGCAAAACATTGTGCCCTTTTTCTGTATAATCGTTCAAGGGTACTTACCTCACAATGATGTGCTGCATTGGTGGTGGATGCCTCCCATATGCAGTCCCTTCCCTTCCATTGGAAGTGCATGGCCATGGATTCATAGTTGAACATTATCTTGCCTGTGGTTTTAAGCCAAGCATTGCCTAAAACCACATCAAGACCTGCCAGGGCTAACACATGCAGTTCCGCCTCTATTTTGACTCCTTGAATCTGCATAGCTACTGGCTGGATTAATTGTGCACACTTGAGCTTCTGTCCGCTTGCCACTCTTACCTCAAAGGGTGCAATCTTTTTCGGACGTAGCTGAAGTGTTTTGACCAATTTCGAATTGATAAAGTTATGAGTAGCTCCACTATCTATCAACACTAAAACGTTTTTTTTCCATTAATGGTTGCGAATAACCTCATGGCAGTAGGCTTGGTGGTTGCCCCTACTGCATGCAAATTGATTTCGCCTTCTTCCGCATGATCTAGGGAGTGTTCTGACTCTGCTTCCTCCTTGCTGTCCATGCGGCTGTCTTGTTCTTCCTCGCTGTTTTCCTCATGTTCTTCATCACTTACTACTTCAATGATGTTGAACAATCCTTTCTTGCACTTGTGGCCAACTTGCCACTTATCGTTGCACCTAAAACATAGGCCTCTTTCAATCCTCCTGTTGATTTCTTCGGTGGATAGTTTGAGAGGGTCCTTTGTTTTTAGGGCCGCTGTCCTACTTGATGAGGATGCTTTACTTAGTTTGTCCGAGGGTTTGATGACCTTGGTTGTGCTGCGGGTGATGCTTCTCCCAATCGTTGATGAGTCTTGCCAATCGAATGCACTGAGTGAGAGAGTTTGGATCCCTCATCTTCACTTCTCGGCTTAGCCAAGGTACAAGGCCATCTAGAAAAGTGCCAATTAGTGCACTATCTGGCCAATGTCCTACCAATTTGGCTAACCTTTCGAATTCTTCAAGGTAACTTTCTAGAGATCCTTCTTGCCTTATCTTGGCAAGCTGTCCCTCATAGTTTGTCATGCTGGATGGGCCAAATCTGTTCACTAACTCTTGTGTGAACCTTGTCCAGCCTATCCTTCTCCCTTCTCGGCCATAGGTGGCCTTAAGCCAACACCACCATTGGTTGGCTCTCCCACATAGGTGATAGGATGCAAACTCAACCCTTTCACCTCTTTCAATACCTTGTTTTTCAAAATAAAATTCAGCCTTGGAGATCCATTCAGTTGGATCTCCCTTCTCAAAAGGTAGGGAACTCAATTTTTACCTTAGGCTCGTGTGTAATGGCTTGGGCTGTCGTAGTGCCAATCTTCCCTCCTTGTGGTGTGCCATGGTTCTGCCTCAGGGTGATTTCGTACCCTTCTTGGTTGCCATGATGCAGGGCCTTCTGTCCAGCACCTCCTCATTGTCGCTATAATCATTGTAGCGATCATGGGGCAGGTGTTCATTTGGTGAAGTCTCCCTCCTGCTTCCCAAACTTGTGCGCCTTTTCCCCCTTTCTTGAGAGGGAAACTGCTCCTGGTCAGAATCTTCCTCATGCACTTGGTGCCGTGTGATTTTAGATTGAAGCCTCCTAGACGTTTGTGCTAGGTGGCTGTTTCTGCCTGCTCGGTTTGGACTTGTTTTCCGGCCATTCGGGGTGTGTCTCTTTTCAATTGTTCAAGAGAATGAATGATAGATGATAGTTGGTGTTTGATATCACCTACCTGGTCATTGATCGCATTCTGGTTTCTCTCCAAGGCAAGGATTCTTCCGCAGTTGGTGGCTGAGAAATCTTCTCCAGTTTGTTCCTGTGGTGCGGGTGAATGCTGCCGAGATGACATGGTAACCTCGATGCCTTGCAATTGACTGATGTCTGTGCTGCTGTCTCAACTAGAGCACTAATTTGTAGGGTGATGTGCTCTCACGTGTTGTGCTGATCTCTCAATGAAAGCACCAATTTGTTGGGGTCCCAATTTTTTTCCCCAACTTTTCTACACCTTAGGGGTCAGCACGCCTACTGGAATCCTTCCTAACTTGCTGTCCCGTTTGATTCTTGAGTTCTTTTCTTATTTTATATCCCCTAAGCTGTCCTTCGGGTTAACTAATATATATAAAGATATGTTGGATAGGCAAGACAACTCTTAAACCTATCACAACTTGCCTTGGTTGAAGAAGACAACTCTTAACTTCAACCTTAGCTCTTAAGCAAGGAAGACAACTCTTAACCTTAACTTAAGCCCAAGTTATCTCAAGACAACTCTTAAAAGATAACCGAAATATAAACAAGAATGTGAGCAAGAATGCTTACCTTTGATTCTTGATTAATGAATGAGAAAATAACAAAATTCGTAGCTTATGAGCTCCTCACAAATAATGGGCTGTATTTATAGTCCTAAGACAGCCTTATCCTAATTTAACTAGTACTTAGGTTCCTTATCCACTTAGGATATGTTTTCCTAAGTCAACAAGCTTTTCTAAGTCAAATAAAACATTATCAAGATAGACCTTATCCTTTGTGTCCTAATCCTACTAGGATTCTTGGTCTTTCTTGAATTCCTACCTAGACTAGAATTCCTACTTTATCTTGTTTTCTACAGCAGCTGGACTTCCTCTTGCTTATCCTTCTAGGACTAGGACTCTGAATGCATATCCTTCTGCCCTTAGAATTCTTCTTGTCGCGACTATCCTATTGCTACTGGAATTCATCATGCGTTTCCTGCTGCTGCTGGAATTCTCCTTGGCTTTCATTTCCGCCATTGATTAGGACTGAGTCAGAACCTGGCTGTGCTTCATTGCTTGCTGCGTGCATGCTGCTTGTGTGCACTTGCTGGTTGGTTGCTGCCTCTCTTGCTGCCTGGCGCCTTGCGCGCATTCTCTCACCCTCCCTTTGCTTCCTAAGGTCCTCAACAGTTGGGCAGTGCTCAGGACAAACTTCTAGGAGCGACCGGTAGATCCCCGCGGGCGCAGAAGTAGGTCGTGCATGGAAGCGGGTCGGGTGCATTCAGCTGTGCATGAGACAAACTTCTAGGAGCAACCAGAACATCCCCATGGGCTCGGCAGAGGCTTCGGGCACATTGGGCAGTGCATGGGACGAACTTCTGTGAGAGACCAGAACATCCCTGCAGGAGCGGCAGAGGTGTCGTGTGCATTTGGCAGTGTTGGGCAGTGCTCAGGACAAACTTTCGGGAGTGACCGCAACATCCTGCGGGCTCAGCAGAGGCTTTGAGTGCGTTCATGTTGAGAACCTAAGTATGCAGGAAATGCAATGGGCAGAAAATGAGGCAGCAAAGGAGAGCATGGGCCAGAAAATGTGCACAACAAGCATGGCAACAGCAAGTATGCAGCCCAGCAGTGAAGCCTGGCCAATATTTGACTTAATCCTAATCAATGAAGGACATTCACACCAACAGGAGTTCCAGCAGAAGAAGGATAATTGCATCAAGAAGAACTCCAGCAGCAGCATGACGTCCATGTCAAGAAGAGTTCCAGCAGTAAGAGGACATCTACGCCAAGCAGAGTTCCAGCAGCAGCAGGACATCCATGCCAAGGAGAATTCTATCAGCAGCAGGACACGCATGATGAATTCCAGTAGCAATAGGATAGTCACGACAAGAAGAATTCTAAGGGCAGAAGGATACTCATTGAGAGTCCTAGTCCTAGAAGGATAAGCCAAGAGGAAGTCCAGCCGCTGTAGAAATACAAGATAAGGTAAGAATTCTAGTCTAGGTAGAAATTCAAGAAAGACCAAGAATCCTAGTAGGATTAGAAAACAATGAGATAAGGTCTATCTTGATAATGTTTTGGTTGACTTAGAAAAGCTTCTTGACTTAGGAAAACATATCCTAAGTGGATAAGGAACCTAAGTACTAGTTAAATTAAGATAAGGCTGTCTTAGGACTATAAATACAGCCCATTATTTGTGAGGAGGACATATGCTTCGAATTTTGTTATTTTCTCATTCAATGATCAAGAATCAAGGTTAGCATTCTTGCTTACTTTCTTGTTTATATTTTCGGTTATCTTGTAAGAGTTGTCTTGAGATAACTTGGGCTTAAGACAAGGTTAAGAGTTGTCTTCCTTGCTTAAGAGCTTAGGTTGAAGTTAAGAGTTGTCTTCTTCAACCAAGGCAAGTTGTGATAGGTTTAAGAGTTGTCTTGCCTATCCAACATATCCTTGTATATATTAGTTAACCCAAAGGACAGCATAGGGGACGTAAATATAAGAAAAGAACTCAAGAATCAAATGGGACAGCAAGTTAGGAAGGATTCCAGTAGGCGTGCTGACCCCTAAGGTGTAGAAAAGTTGGGGAAAAAATCGGGACCCCAACAGTTTGGCGTGTGCGGGATGAAATTTTAGGGTGCAGCCGGAAAATCTCTGCGGGCTCGGCAGCAGCGTCCGACTTGTTGGGCAGTGCTCAGGACAAACTTCCGGGAGCAACCGGAATATCCCCAGCGGGGCAGAAGTGGGTTGGGCAGAAGTGGGTCGGGTGCGTTCAGCTGTGCACGAGACAAACTTCTAGGAGCGACCAGAACATACCCGTGGGCTTGGCAGAGGCTTCAGGTACGTTGGGCAGTGCACAGGACAAACTTCTGGGAGTGACCGGAACATCCTCACGGGCATGGCAGTGGTGTTGGACACGTTCGGCAGTGCACAAACTTCTGGGAGTGACCAGAACATCCCTGCGCAGGTGTGGCAGAGGCTTTGGACGCATTGGGCAGTGCTGGGACGAACTTCTGGAAGCGACCAGAACATCTCTGCGGGCACGGCCGAGGTGTCGGGCATGTTGGACAGTGCACTGGATGAACTTCCGGGAGCTACCGAAAAATCCCTGCAGGGCACGGTAGTGGCATCAGGCACGTTCGGCAATGCGCGGGACGAATCTCAGTGAGTGACCAAATAATCCCCATGGGCTTTTCAGAGGCATCAGATGCGTTGGTCAGTGCTCAGGACAAACTTCCAGGAGCAACTGGAACATCCCCGTGGACGCGACAGTAGAGTCGGACACATTCGGCAGTACACTGGAGGAACTTCTGGGAGCGACCATAACACCCCCACAGGTGCGGTAGAGGCTTCGTGGGAATTGGGCAGTGCATGGGACGAGCTTCCGAGAGTGACTAGAACATCTCTGCGGGCACAGCAGAGGCGTCGGGCGCATTTGGCTGTGTGCAGGATGAACCTCCAGGAGCGACCGAAACATCTCTGCGGGCATGGTAGAGACTTTCGGCACATTGGGCCGTGCGCAGGATGAACTTCCGGGAGTAACTGGAACATCTCGGTGGGTGCGGCAGTAGAGTCGGACACATTCGGCAGTGCACAGGATGAACTTCTGGGAGCAACCATAACACCCCCACAGGTGCGGTAGACACATCGGACGTGTTCGGCAGTGCTTGGGACAAACTTCCGCAAGTGACCGGAACATCACTGCAAGTGTTACGGAGGTGTCGGGCAAGTTTACCACTGCATGGGACTGAACTTCCAGGAGCGACCGAAACATCCCGCGGGAGCGACAGAGACTTCGGGCGCATTGGGCCGTGCATAGGATGAACTTCCGAAGTGACTTTGACATCCCCTGCAGGCACAGCAGATGCGTCTGACGCATTCAGCAGTGCGCGGGACGAACTTCCGGGAGTGACCAGGACATCACCTTGGGCGCGGCAGAGGCATCTGGCATGTTCATCAGTGCATGGGGACAAACTTCGGGGAGTGACCAGAACATCCCTGCGGGTGCAACAGAGGCACTGGGCGTGTTTGACAGTGCACGGGATGAACTTCCGGCAGCAACGGGAAAATGCCCGCAAGCTCGCAGAGGTGTCAGAGGCGTTCGACAGTGCTCGGGACGAACTTCAGGGAGTGGCCAGAACATCCCCGCAGGCATGACCGAGGCATCGGGCGTGTTTGGCAGTGCACGGGACAAACTTCTGGGGACCAATCGGAACATCCCTGCGAGTACAGCAGAGGCTTCAGGCACGTTGGGTAGTGCGCTGGACAAACTTCCGAAGCGACCAGAACATCCCAGTGGGTGCAGCAGTGTTTTTGGACACATTCAGTAGTGCACTGGATGAACTTCCAGGAGCAACGAAACGTCCCCGCAGGTGCAGTATAGGTGTCGGACACGTTCGGCAGTGCGTGCGACCGGAACATCCCCACAGGCATGGCAACAGTGTAGGGTACATTCTGCAGTGCACGAGGCAAACTTTCGGGAGCAACAGTAAAATCTCCGTGGGCTCGGCAGAGGCATCACATGCATTTGGCAGTGCATGGGATGAACTTTTGGGAGCGACCAGAACATCCCCGCAGGCATGGCAGAGGTGTTGTGAGCATTCGGCAGTGTGCTGGACGAACTTTCGAGAGCGACCAGAACATCCCCGTGGACGCGGCAGAGGCTTCGGGCGCGTTTGGCAGTATGCTGAATGAACTTGCAGGACCGACCAGAACATCCCCGCAGGTGCAGCAATGGCGTCAGACACGTTTGGCAATGCACGGGACATATACATATACACACATATACATATACATATACACACATACACAAACATTTACATTATGCATATATGTTTATTCATTTCTAAAGAAAAAAACTAGAAAGTAAAAGAGAGACCAAAAAGAAGAAAACAATGATTTCCTTGTTAAAGGAGGATTTCCTCTAACTTTGTCCCCCACAAAAATAAATATAATTTTCTCTATGCATAAATAAAAGAGTAATGATACATAAATCGATTCAACATTTTATGAATATCGAATTATATTTAATACATAATAAATAATAAATTGAGAGATATTTAAATAATATTTTAAATTTTAATAATATAAATGATATTTTATAATTTTAAAATTTACTATTTTCGGTGTCGAGAATGTACTGAGTCAAGATAAATATCATTTCTCAAAACAAAATAAGCACGAAATACATATGTTAGATGTCCAAAGTCAACCTAATGCCATAGTTCCACACTAGCAGAATGAGCCCACATACAACAATACTTTATGGGTAGATTAATCATAATTAATATAAGTAAATCAAATTTGGACAATTAAATCTGCTTAATTATTTAAATATGCCATAACCAAGCCAGGGTTCATTAATTAACAATTAACTTATCACATGGATCGCAAGCCATAACCAAGATAATGTTCTTTTTGTTTTCTAATTCATAATTTAAGTATATGATTAAGGGCAATAATCAAGAGGTTTTAAACAATTTTGTTTGCCAGTACTTCACCTAATCAATGTTTACACTTACATATCAATACACATGACCACTAAAGAAAGGTCTACATGTAGCATCTTATATGCATATATTGCCCAAAATAATTGCTTCTCAGTGATCTTCAAATGTCAAATTTATAACATAATGAAGACAAAAATACAAGAGAAATACATTGGAATCTGGTTTATCGTTTATATAATTGTATTTCTTTGGCTTCATGCAGGGTTTCCTCTCATTGTTTATTGCAACATGCACAACTACAACAGCTTATTATCTTGTGTTTACACCATGGATGTACAGGAATAGATACTGTTTTCGTGGTGGACAGTCAGGCTTTGGCAAGAAATGAGGTCCCTGTGGACCAAGAGTGGAAATAACTGACTGTAAATGAACGCGACCAGAAAATCCCCACAGGTGCGGCAGAGGCATCTGGAGCGTTCGGCAATGCATGGGACGAAATTTCGGGAGCGACTGGAATATCTCCGCGGGCATGGCAGAGGCGTTGGGTGGATTCGGCAGTGTGCGGGGCGAACTTCCGGGGGCAACCGGAACATCCCCACGGCATGGCAGCACTGTGGGGCGTGTTCTGCAGTTCACAGGACAAACTTTTGGGAGCCATCGAAAATTGCTGCTGGCTCGACAGAGGCATCGGACACGTTCGGCAGTGCCTGGGACGAAACTTCTAGGAGAAACCAGAACATCTCCGAAGGCTTGGTAGAAGCATCAGGCACGTTCGGCAGTGTGCAGGAGGAACTTCCGAGTTCATTCGGCAGTGCGTGGGATGAACTTTCGGGAGGGACCAGAACATCACCGCGGGTGCAGTAGAGGCATCTGGCGTGTTCAGCAGTGCATGGAACGAACTTTGGGGAGCGACCGGAATATCCCCGCGGGCACGGTGGAGGCATTGGGCGTGTTCAGCAGTGCAGGGGATGAACTTCCAGTAGCGACAGAAAATACCCGCAAGCTCGGCAGAGGTGTCGGAGGCATTCGAGAAGTGCTCGGGATGAACTTCAGGGAGCGATCAGAACATCCCTGCAGGCATGGCCAAGGTGTTGGGCACATTCAGCAGTGTGCGGGATGAACTTGTGGGTGTGACCAAAACATTCCACGGGCACAGCAGCGGCATCGGAGATGTTCAGCAGTGTGCGGGATGAACTTCATGAAGTGACCAGAACATCCCCACAGGGTGCAGAAGAGGCTTCGGGCACGTTGGGTAGTGCAAGGGACGAACTTCCTGGAGCAACCAGAACAACTCCGCGGGGCACAGCAGAGGCGTCGAGCATGTTTGGCAGTGCGCAGAATGAATTTCCGGGAGCAAATGGAAAATCCCCGTGGGCTTGGCAGAGGCATCGGCCATGTTAGGAAGTGCATGGGACGAACTTCCGGGAGCGACCAGAACATTCCAGCAGGCAGGGGCAGCGGCATTGGCCACGTGCAGCAGTGCGTTGGACAAATTTTCGGGAGTGACCGGAACATCCGCGTAGGTATGGCAGAGGCTTTGGGCGCGTTCGGCTGTGCGCAGGGATGAACTTCCAGGAGACCCAGAACATCCCCGCAGGCGCGGCATAGGTGTTGGAAATGTTCGGCAGTGTGCGGGATGAACTTCCGAGAGGGATCGGAACATCCCAGCAGGCGACGGCAGAGGCTTCAGGCACGTTTGGCAGTGCACAAGAAGAACTTTTGGGAGCGATCGGAATATCTCCGCGGGTGTGGCAGACACGTTTGGCAGTGCCTGGGATGAATTTCTGGTAGTGACCAGAAAATCCCCACAAGCTAGGCAGCGTCGTCGGGCGTGTTCGTGTTGGGGTCCCGATTTTTTTCCCCAACTTTTCTACACCTTAGGGGTCAGCACGCCTACTGGAATCCTTCCTAACTTGCTGTCCCATTTGATTCTTGAGTTCTTTTCTTATTTTATATCCCCTAAGCTGTCCTTCGGGTTAACTAATATATATAAAGATATGTTGGATAGGCAAGACAACTCTTAAACCTATCACAACTTGCCTTGGTTGAAGAAGACAACTCTTAACTTCAACCTTAGCTCTTAAGCAAGGAAGACAACTCTTAACCTTGACTTAAGCCCAAGTTATCTCAAGACAACTCTTAAAAGATAACCGAAAATATAAACAAGAATGTGAGCAAGAATGCTTACCTTTGATTCTTGATTAATGAATGAGAAAATAACAAAATTCGTAGCTTATGTCCTCCTCACAAATAATGGGCTGTATTTATAGTCCTAAGACAGCCTTATCCTAATTTAACTAGTACTTAGGTTCCTTATCCACTTAGGATATGTTTTCCTAAGTCAACAAGCTTTTCTAAGTCAAATAAAACATTATCAAGATAGACCTTATCCATGTGTCCTAATCCTACTAGGATTCTTGGTCTTTCTTGAATTCCTACTTAGACTAGAATTCCTACTTTATCTTGTTTTCTACAGCAGCTGCACTTCCTCTTGCCTAATCCTTGTAGGACTAGGACTCTGAATGCATATCCTTCTGCCCTTAGAATTCTTCTTGTCGTGACTATCCTATTGCTACTGGAACTCATCATGAGTGTCCTACTGCTGATAGAACTCTTCTTGGCATGGATGTCCTGCTGCTGCTGGAGCTCTGCTTGGCATGGATATCCTGCTGCTGCTAGAACTCTGCTTGGCATAAATGTCTTACTGCTGCTGGAGTTCTTCTTGATGCAAATATCCTTCTTCTGCTGGAACTCTTGTTGGCATGAATGTCCTTCATTGATTAGGAACGCCCAGGCCTCACTGCCGGGCTGCACACTTGCTGTTGCCAGGCTTGTTGTGCACATTTTCTGGCCCATGCTCTCCTTTGCTGCCCCATTTTCTGCCCATTGCCTTTCCTGCATACTTAGGTTCTCAACAATCCCCCTTTCTTGAAGACTCACCTTGTCCTCAAGGTGAAAGTTGGAAAACTGCTGCTGGATGTCATTATAGTCTTCCCAAACTTGTACGGGTAATGGCAAAGGTTGTAGCAATCCTTTGGTCTTGCCATCTTCTGGTTTTATCCATGGGCAAATGTCACAACTGCTGTTTTTCTTCTTACCTTTTGCCTTGAATCCTTCCGACCAAAAGTATAGCTTGATCCGCATGTAATGTCCTCCTTCCCGTGAGGTTTGGAAGTGATTCAATATCTTTCCTCTCAGTCCTGGTATGTTTGGTACATACACCTGCTGGTTGTGCCAAATATATCCATTCTTTAGGGTGAATTTACTAACCTTAGGGTCAAAATTCTTGATCTTCTTGGCATGCTCTTGTCTTTGAGGATCAATCTCCATTGCCTCTTTGATTTCTGTCCATACATTCCACTTCGCTCTGCTAATGGCAGTAAGGCATGCGTCATTAGGCTCACATGCTGTCCATAACGCTTGACCTCCATTGCTTCTGGACAATGCGTCTGCCACCTTGTTTTCCTTGCCAGGTTTGTAGATTATTTCATACTCGTAACCCAGCAACTTGACAAGGAACTTTTGCTGCTCTGGGTGTGGTAATTTTCTGCTCCATGAGGCTTCTCAAGGGTTGTTGATCTGTAATGATCAGGAACTTCCTCCCAAGAAGGTAAGGTCGCCATACCTTGACTGCATGGATGATGGCTAACATCTCCTTGGCGTATACTGACCATTCCTTCTTCATGGGCCCTAAGACTCTGCTCATGTATGCAATAGGTCTTCCGGCTTGACTGAGGACAGCACCTATTCCATCTTGACATGCGTCAGTGTGAAGCTCGAAGGTTTGGTTGAAGTCGGGCAGTGCTAACACTGGGGTCTCACACATAGCTTGCTTCAACAACTTGAATGCATCTTCACTCTTCTCTGTCCATAGGAATCCGTCCTTCTTCAGCAAATCCGTTAGTGGTTTTGCTATGGCACCGTATTTGCGAACAAATCGGCGATAGTAGCCTGTCAAACCTAGAAATCCTCTAAGTTCTGTGACATTCTTTAGGAGTTGGCCATGTTTGCATGGCTCCTATTTTTCGTTGGTCTACCTTCACTCCTTCTTCGGATATGATGTGACCGAGGTATTCAAGCTCCTCTTGCATGAATGTGCACTTGGATGGCTTGATGACGAAAATGATTTCTTCTTAACACTTCTAGCACTTTTGCTAAGTGTTCTATGTGATCATCATGGTTCCTAGAATAGACCAAAATGTCATCAAAGAAAACTAAAACAAACCTGCGCAAATAAGGTTTGAAGATGTCGTTCATGGCTGCTTGAAAGGTGGAGGGTGCGTTGCATAGTCCGAAGGGCATGACTAGGTACTCGTAGTGTCCACTATGAGTCCGAAATGCTGTCTTCTGCACGTCCTCTTCTTTCATGCGTATTTGATGATATCCGGCCTTGAGATCCAGCTTGGTGAACAGCTTTGCTCCATGTAACTCGTCCAGCATATCATCAATTGTTGGGATCGAAAAACGATCCTTGACAGTTGCTTGGTTGAGTGCCCGATAATCGGTGCAAAACCTCCAAGTTCCGTCTTTCTTTCTAACAAGTAGAATGGGAGAAGAAAAAGGGGAAGTGCTAGGTCGGATAATACCTTGCTGTAGCATCTCTTCCACTTGTCTTTCGATCTCGTTCTTTTGGAAGTGTGCATACCGGTAAGGTGCTACATTAATCGCCTTTGGTTTCATCGATTAATGGGATGGCATGGTCGTAATGTCTTGAGGGTGGTAGTCCTTGTGGCTCTCCTAAGACATCTCCGAATTGCTCCAGTAGGTTCCTTACTCCTATTGGTATGTCTTCATGTGTATGATGTTCGGCTGTGTTTTCCTCTTTTGTGGCCAAGAGAACCGCAAAAGCATTGTGCCCTCTTTTCTGTATAGTCGTTCAAGGGTACTTACCTCACAATGATGCGCTGCATTGGTGGTGGATGCCTCCCACGTGCAGTCCCTTCCCTTCCATTGGAAGTGCATGGCCATGGATTCATAGTCGAACATTATCTTGCCTATGGTTTTAAGCCAAGCATTGCCTAAAACCACATCAAGACCTGCCAGGGCTAACACATGCAGTTCTGCTTCTATTTTGACTCCTTGAATCTGCATTGCTACTGCCTGGATTACTTGTGCGCACTTGAGCTTCTGTCCGCTTGCCACTCTTACCTCAAAGGGTGCAATCTTTTTCGGACATAGCTGAAGTGTTTTGACCAATTTTGTGTTGATGAAGTTATGAGTAGCTCCACTATCTATCAACACCAAAACATTTTTCTCGTTAATGGTTGTGAACAACCTCATGGCAGTAGGCTTGGTGGTTGCCCCTACTGCATGCAAGTTGATTTCGCCTTCTTCCGCATGATCTGGGGAGTGTACTGCCTCTGCTTCCTCCTCGCTGTCCATGCGGCTTTGGGCATTTGTGCTGGCAATGGGGTTGCTGTCCAGAACACCTGACCTGTTGCATGGAATGTCTGGATCTTCAGTGTTCAAGCTGCAACCCAAATAATCCTCATTCTGTCCAGGGAATTGAGGGTCTAAAACAGGTGCAGATGATGGCGTTTGATCAATATTTGTGCCTTGCAAAACTTGCTGCATGCTATGCATATTTTCTGCTGCAGTTTGAACAATGAATGGTCTAAAGGTCTGATCTCTTGCAGCTTGTGAATCTGTCCGTGAAAGATCAGCAAGTCCTTCGATCTGGACAGGAATATGATTAGAAACTTTTTCTTCTAATCCAGATTTAGCCAACAAGGCAGATTGTGCCTGTTCTGGTGGATAATTTGTAGAAGCATGCGCTTGTAATCCATATGAAAACCATTTATCTGCATCCACTTTAATTTGCTGTTCTTCCACTCTTGGTAGTGCTAAAGAAGATGTAGAAGAAGTAGCATAAACCTGAATAGATGAATTAGGACGTTTGGCAGATGCATTGTTCGACTCATCACAAGACATCTGCATCTTTATCTTGGCATTCGAGCACACCAAGTCCTGTCCTGGAACACTTGTGTCCTTAGCGTCGCAATCATCTGGAAGTGCATATGCATCTCCTATGCACAATTCTTTTCCTCTACTGTCATCAATTGGAATTGTTGGTGATGAAACGTCTTCACTTGTTCTCCAGATTGGCATCTCAGGAGGCGGAGATGAGTATTCCAAGTTCTGAACTGGTGCAGAACTCTCCGAATTTGATGAAGGAAAGACTTGGTTCCCATCAAACTTGGAGCAAATATTTGTGATGCTGGATGGGCCAAATCTGTCCATCAATTCTTGCGTGAACCTTGTCCAGCCAATCCTTCTACCTTCTCTGCCATAGGTGGCCTTAAGCCAACACCACCATTGATTGGCCCTCCCACATAGGTGATAGGATGCAAAATCAACCCTTTCACCCCTTTCTACACCTTGTTTTTCAAAAGTAGAATTCAGCTTTGGAGATCCATTCGGTTGGATCTCCTTTCTCAAAGGTAGGGAATTCGATTTTTACCTTTGGTTGGGTGTAGTGGCTTGGGCTGTCGTAGTGCTGACATTCTTCTCTCCTAGTTGTCCGCCAAATTTCTGCCTCATGATGACTCCGCATTCTCCTTGGCTGCCATACTACTGGCCATCGATCCAAGACCTCATCGTCGCTGCATTCATCATAGGGGTCATAGGGGCTGGTGCAAATTCGGTGGCACCTCCCTTCTGCACCCTAGACTCATGTGCACTCTCCCCCTTTCTTGAGACGGGAAGCTGCACATGGTCAAAATCTTCCTCCTGCTCATGGTGCCGTGAGATCTTCGAATGCAGCCTTCTAGATGTTTGTGGTAGGTGGCTGCTCCTGGCTTTCTCAGTTTTGACTTGTTTTCCAGCCACTCGTGGTGTGTCTCTCTTCAATTGCTCAAGAGAATGGATGATAGAAGATAATTGATGTTTGATATCACTTACCTGGTCATTGAGTAAGCGTCGATTCCTCTCTAAGGTCAGAATTCTTCCAAAGTCCTCCTTAGTTCGCTGCTGTAGTGAGGGTGAATGCTGCCGAGATGACATGGTGACCTTGCTGTCCTTGCAACTGGATGGTGTCTGTGCTGATGTCTCAACTAGAGCACTAATTTGTTGGGTGATTTGTGCTTCTTCTCAACTGGTGGTTGTGCTGATCTCTCAACGAAAGCACCAATTTGTTGGGGTCCCGATTTTTTCCCCAACTTTTCTACACCTTAGGGGTCAGCACGCCTACTGGAATCCTTCCTAACTTGCTGTCCCGTTTGATTCTTGAGTTCTTTTCTTATTTTATATCCCCTAAGCTGTCCTTCGGGTTAACTAATATATATAAAGATATGTTGGATAGGCAAGACAACTCTTAAACCTATCACAACTTGCCTTGGTTGAAGAAGACAACTCTTAACTTCAACCTTAGCTCTTAAGCAAGGAAGACAACTCTTAACCTTAACTTAAGCCCAAGTTATCTCAAGACAACTCTTAAAAGATAACCGAAAATATAAACAAGAATGTGAGCAAGAATGCTTACCTTTGATTCTTGATTAATGAATGAGAAAATAACAAAATTCGTAGCTTATGCCTCCTCACAAATAATGGGCTGTATTTATAGTCCTAAGACAGCCTTATCCTAATTTAACTAGTACTTAGGTTCCTTATCCACTTAGGATATGTTTTCCTAAGTCAACAAGCTTTTCTAAGTCAAATAAAACATTATCAAGATAGACCTTATCCAAATTGTTTCCTAATCCTACTAGGATTCTTGGTCTTTCTTGAATTTCTACTTAGACTAGAATTCCTACCTTATCTTGTTTTCTACAGCAGCTGCACTTCCTCTTGCCTAATCCTTGTAGGACTAGGACTCTGAATGCATATCCTTCTGCCCTTAGAATTCTTCTTGTCGCGACTATCCTATTGCTACTGGAACTCATCATGAGTGTCCTACTGCTGATAGAACTCTTCTTGGCATGGATGTCCTGCTGCTGCTGGAGCTCTGCTTGGCATGATTCCTGCTGCTGCTAGAACTCTGCTTGGCATAAATGTCTTACTGCTGCTGGAGTTCTTCTTGATGCAAATATCCTTCTTCTGCTGGAACTCTTGTTGGCATGAATGTCCTTCATTGATTAGGAACACCCAGGCCTCACTGCCGGGCTGCACACTTGCTGTTGCCAGGCTTGTTGTGCACATTTTCTGGCCCATGCTCTCCTTTGCTGCCCCATTTTCTACCCATTGCCTTTCCTGCATACTTAGGTTCTCAACACGAACACACCAGACACCTCTGCCGCATCTGCGGGGATGTTCCGGTCACTCCCGAAGTTCACCCCATGTACTGAACTATGCGCCTGATGCCACTGCCACACCCACTTGGATGTTCTGGTCACTCCTGGAAGTTTGTCCTGTGCACTGCAGAGTGCGCCCATCCATCTGCCGTGCCCGCGGGGACATTCCGGTCGCTCACGGAAGTTTGTCCTAAGCACTGCCGAATGTGTCCGACACCTCTGCTGCATCCAAGGGGATGTTCCAGTCACTACCTGAAGTTTGTCCCGCACACTGCCGAACGCGCCCGATGCCTCTCCTATGCCGCTGGAATGTTCGGGTTGCCCTGGAAGTTTGCCCCACACACTTGCCCTAGATGCCTGAAGCCTCAGCCCTACCGGCGGGGATGTTCCAGTCACTTCTGGAAGTTTCTCCCGCCTACTGCCCAGTGCGCTCGAAGCCTCTGCTGTGCCTGTGGGGATGTTCCGGTCGCTCCCAAAAGTTCATCCCGAGCACTGCCAAACGTGTCCGATGCTTCTGCCACACCCGTGGGGATGTTTCGCTGGCTCCCAGATGTTCGTTCCGCACACGGCCCAATGTGCCTGAAGAATCTTATTTGTGAGGAGGAGATATGCTCCGAATTTTGTTATTTTCTCATTCAATAATCAAGAATCAAGGTTAGCATTCTTGCTTACTTTCTTGTTTATATTTTTGGTTATCTTTTAACAGTTGTCTTGAGATAACTTGGGCTTAAGACAGGGTTAAGAGTTGTCTTCCTTGCTTAAGAGCTAAGGTTGAATTTAAGAGTTGTCCTCTTCAACCAAGGCAAGTTGTGATAGGTTTAAGAGTTGTCTTGCCTATCCAGCATATCCTTATATATATTAGTTAACCCAAAGGACAGCTTAGGGGATGTAAATATAAGAAAAGAACTCAAGAATCAAACGGGACAGCAAGTTAGGAAGGATTCCAGTAGGCATGCTGACCCCTAAGTTGTAGAAAAGTTGGGGAAAAAATCGGGACCCCAACAGTTCGGCAGTGCGCGGGACGAAACTTCCAGAAGCGACTGAAACATCCCTAAGGGTGCAGCGGCAGTGTCATTTGTGTTAGGCAGTACGGGACGAACTTCCGGGAGCCACCGGAACATCGCTGCGATGCGGCAGCAGCATTGGACACATTCAGCAGTGTGCGGGACGAACTTTTGGGAGTGACCGGAACATCCCCGTGGCACAACGGAGGCTTCGGGGGGTTGGCAGTGCATGGGATGAACTTCTCGAGAGTGACCAGAACATGCCTGCAGGCATGGCTGAGGCGTTGGGCGCTTTCGACAGTGAGAGGGACGAACTCCAGGAACAACCAGAACATCCCTGTGGGCGTGGCAAAGGCTTCGGGCAGGGTTGGGCAGTGCGTGGGACAAACTTCCGGGAGTGACCAGAACATGGCCGCAGGTGCGGCTGAGGCATCGGACACATTCAGCAGTGTTTGGGTATCAACTTCCGGGAGTGACCAGAAACATCCCAGCTGGTGTGGCAGAGACATTGCCCGCATTGGTCAGTGGACGGGACGAACTTCCAAGAGTGACAGGAACAACTCCACCGGCACGGTAGAGGCGTCAGGCACATTCACCAGTGCTCACGGCAGTGCTCGAGATGAACTACCGGGAGCCACCAGAACATCCCTGCAGGTATGGCAGAGGTGTCAGGCTCGTTCAGCACTACATGGGACGATCTTCTAGGAGACACCCGAACATCCCCACAGGTGCAGCAGCAGAGACTTTGGGCACATTGAACAGTGCATCAGACACGTTCGCTAGTACTAGGGGCGAACTTCTGGGAGTGACTGGAACATCCCTGCGGGCATGGCAGAGGCTACGGGCGTGCTCGGCTGTGAGCAGGATGAACTTCAGGAGTGGCCGGAGCATCCCTGTGGGTGTGGCAACGGCATCAAACATGTTCTGCAGTGCATGGGATGAACTACCGGGATGACCAAATTATCCCTGCAGGGTGTGGCAGTGGCATTGTGCAAGTTTGTCAGTTCGTGGGATGAACTTTTGGGAGCGACCAGAACATCCCCGTGGGCACGGCAGAGGCATCATGCGCGTTCGGTAGTGTGTGGGATGAACATCTGGGAGCAACCGGATCATCCCCGCGGGCGTGGCAGCTGCATCAAATATGTTTGGCAGTGCACTAGATGAACTTCCCGGACCTACCGGAACATACCTGAGGGCATGGCAGAGGCTTCAGGCACATTCAGTAGTGCACGAGACAAACTTCCAGTAGCGCTGGAACATCCCCACGGGCGCAGCAGAGTTGTCAGACGTGTTCTGCAGTGCTTGGGACGAACTTCCGGGAGCTACCAAAAATTCCCCACGGGCGAGCAGCGGCATCAGACGCGTTCGGCAGTGCTCGGGACAACTTCTCGGAGGTGATGGGAACATCTCTACAGGTGTGGCAGATGCTTTGGGCGTGTTCAGCCGTGCGTGGGACGAAGTTCCAGGAGTGACCGGAACATCTCCGTGGGTGAGGCAGCGGCGTTAAATACGTTCGGCAATGCATGGGATTAATTTCTTGAACCTACTGGAACATACTTGAGGGCGCGGCAGACGCTTCAGGCACATTTGGTAGTGCACAGAGCGAACTTCCAGGAGTGACCGGAACATCCCCGCGGGTGCGGCAGAGGCGTCAGACGCATTCGGCAGTGCCTGGGATGAACTTCCAGGAGCTACCAAAAATTCCCTGCGGGCACGGCAGTGGCATTGGACGCATTCGGCAGTGCACGGGACAAACTTTCGGGGGTGACGGGAACATCTCCACAGGCGTGGCAGAGGCTTCGATGTGTTCGGCTGTGTGTGGGACGAAGTTCCGGGAGCAACCGGAATATCCCCGCAGGTACAGCAGAGGCGTCGAGTGCGTACTTGTTGAGAACCTAAGTATGCAGGAAATGCAACGGGCAGAAAATGAGGCAGCAAAGGAGAGCATGGGCCAGAAAATGTGCACAACAAGCATGGCAACAGCAAGTATGCAGCCCAGCAGTGAAGCCCGGCCAATATTTGACTTAATCCTAATTAATGAAGGACATTCACACCAACAGGAGTTCCAGCAGAAGAAGGATAATTGCATCAAGAAGAACTCTGGCAGCGACCGGAACATCCCCGTGGCCGCAGCAGCGGCATTTGACACATCTGGCAGTGTGCGGTACGAAGTTCCTGGAGCGACCAGAAAATCCCCGCAGGGCTCGGTAATAGCGTTGGACGCATTCGGCAGTGCTCGGGACGAATTTCTGGGAGTGACTGGATCATCCCTGCAGGTGCGGCAGAAGCATTGGGCGCGTACGGCAGTGCATGGGATGAACTTTGGGGAGTGACCAGAACATCTCCGCTCACACAGCAGATTCTTCAGGTGCATTGGGCAGTGTGTGGAACGAACATCCGGGAGCCACTGAAACATCCCCACAGGTGTGGCAGCAGCATCGGACACATTCGCAGTGCGTGGGGTGAACTTTTGGGAGCGACCAGAACATCCCCGCGGGCGTAGCAGAGGCTTCGGGCGTGTTGGGCAGTAGGCAGGACAAACTTCCAGGAGCGACTGGAACATCCCCGCGGGCAAACTTCCAGGGCAACCCAAACAGTGCGGGACAAACTTCTGGTAGTGACTGGAACAACCCCTTGGGTGCAGCAGAGG
The DNA here is from genome assembly GCA_019650275.1 of Xylocarpus granatum. Taxonomy (NCBI): domain Eukaryota; kingdom Viridiplantae; phylum Streptophyta; class Magnoliopsida; order Sapindales; family Meliaceae; genus Xylocarpus; species Xylocarpus granatum. Next base: position 111,848 of record BNST01002854.1, read on the forward strand.
TGTCGGATGCATTTGGCAGCGCTTAGGACAAACTTCCGCGAGCAACCGGAACATCCCCGCGGGCACGGCAGATGGATGGGCACACTCTGCAGTGCACGGGATGAACTTCCGGGAGTGACCAGAACATCCGAGCGGGTGTTGCAGTGGCATCAGCTGCATTGTTCAGTGCATGGGATGAACTTCTGGGAGCGACCGAACATCCCCATGGATGCGGCAGAGGCGTCGGCGTGTTCGGCAGTGCATGGGGCAAACTTCCAGGAATGACCAAAACATCCACGTGGGTGTGGCATAGGCATCGGACACGTTCTGCAGTGCTTGTGACGAACTTCCGGGAGTGACCGGAACATCCCCTGGGTATGGCAGAGGCTTTGGACACATTCGGCATTGCACGGGAAGAACTTTTGGTAGTGACAAGAACATCCCTGCTGGCACAGTAGCAGAGTCGTGCATGTTCGGAAGTGCACGGGACGAACTTATGGGAGTGGCCGGAGCGTACCCTGGGTGTGGCAGGGGCTTCTGGCGCGTTGGGCAGTGCATGGGACGAACTTCTGGGAGAGACCGGAACATCCCCACAGGCGTGGCTGCGGCATCCGGCGCATTCGGCTGTGCACGAGACGAACTTCCAGAAGCGACCAGAACATCCCCATGAGCACGGCACAGGCATCGGGTGCGTTCGGCAGTGCGTGCAACGAACTTCGGGAGTGACCAGAACATCCCTGCAGGCACAGCAGGGCATCGGGTGCATCCAGCAGTGCATGGCATGAACTTCCCAGACCGACCAGAACACCCCTGCAGGAATGGCAGAGGCGTCGGGCACGTTTCGGCAGTGTGCAGGACAAGCTTCCGGGAGCTACTGGAACATCCCCCCCTGGCGTGGAAGAGGCTTCCAGTGCATTGGGCAGTGCATGGGATGAACTTTTGGGAGCGACCGGAACATCCCCGTGGGCGTGGCAGCTGCATTTGGTGCATTAGGCAGTGCATGGGACAAAGTTCCAGGAGTGACCAGAAAATCACCACGGCTCGGCAGAGGTGTCGGGCACGTTCGGCAGTGCTCGAGACGAACTCCCAGGAGCAACCAGAACATCCCCGCTGGCACCCGAGAGGCTTCGGGCGTGTTCAGCAGCGTGCAGGACGAACTTCCGAGATCAACCGGCACATCCCTGCAGGCACGGTAGAGGCATTGGGTGCGTTCGACAGTGCACGGGACAAACTTCCGGAAGTGACCAAAGCACGTCCACGGCAGATGTGACGGCGCGTTCAGCAGTGCAGGGGACGAACTTCCTGGCAGTGACCGGAACATCCCCTGTGGGCATGGCAGCGGTGTTTGACACGTTCGGAAGTGTGTGGGATGAACTTCTGGGGGTGACCGGAACATCTCTGCTGGGCACGGCAGAGGCATCGGGCGCGTTCGACAGTGCACAGGATGAACTTCTGGGAGCAACCAGAACATCCCCGCGGGCGTTGCAGCGGCGTCGGAGCGCTCGGCATTGCACGGGACAAACTTCCGGGAGCGATCAGAACATCACCATGGGCACGGCAGAGGCTTTGGTCGTGTTGGACAGTGCACGGGACAAACTTCCAGGTGTGACCGGAACATCCCCGCGGGCGCAGCAGAGGAGTCTGCTGCTACGGGGACGGACTTCACAGAGCGACTGGGAACATCTACACTGGGGCTGCAGTGGCATCGAGTGCATTTGGCAGTGAGCGGGACGAACTTTCGGGAGCGACCAGAATATCCTCATGGGCGCGGCGGAGGCGTTGTGCAGGTTCGGCTCTGCTCGGGATGAACTTCTGGGAGTGACGGGAACAACCCCGCAGGCGCGGCAGCAGCGTCGGACGCGTTCGTGTTGGGGTCCCAATTTTTTTCCCCAACTTTTCTACACCTTAGGGGTTAGCACGCCTACTGAAATCCTTCCTAACTTGCTGAACTTCTTCTTGCCGTTTCCTTCTAGGATTAGGACTTCCATATGGCATGTCCTTCCATTCCAAGATTCCTCCTTGACGTGAACATCTTGCTGAAGTCAAACCTGCCATGACATCCTGCTGCTGCTGGAGTTCTTCATGCTGTCAATGTCCTTCTCCTGCTCGGATTGCTTCATGCATGTCCTGCCAATGCTGGTCTTCTTCTTGGCTTGGATTTCCACAATCAATTAGGACTGAGTCAGAACCTGGCCGTGCTTCACTGCTTGCTGCATGCAGGCTTATTGCGTGCACATTCTGGCCTGTTTCTGCCTCTCTTGCTGCCTGGAGCCTTGCGCACATTCTCTCACACTCCCTCTGCCGCACCTTCAGGGATGCTCCAGTCACTAGTGAAAGTTCATCCCACACACTGCCCAATGCTCTCGAAGCCTCTGCCGCACCTGCAAAGATGTTTTGGTCGCTCCTGGAAGTTTGTCCCACGTACTGCCCAATGCGCACAAAACCTCTGCCATGCCTGCAGGGATCTTCCTATTTCCCCTGGAAGTTCATCCCATACATTTCAAAAGTGCCTGAGAACCTAGGTATGCAGGAAATGCAACAGGCAGAATATGAGGCAGCAAAGGAGAGCATGGGCCAGAAAATGTGCACAACAAGCATGGCAACAGAAAATGTGCAGCCCAGCAGTGAAGCCTGGCCAGTATTTGACTTAATCCTAATCAATGAAGGACATTCCTGCCAACAGGAGTTCCAGCAGAAAAAGGATATTCCCATCAAGAAGAACTCCAGCAGCAGCAGAACGTCCATGTCAAGCAGAGTTCCAGCAGCAGCAGGACATCTATGCCAAGCAGAGTTCCAGCAGCAGTAGGACATCCATGCCAAGAAGAGTTCTATCAGCAGCAGGACACTCATGATGAGTTCAAGTAGCAATAGGATAGTCGCGACAAGAAGAATTCTAAGGGCAGAAGGATATGCATTCAGAGTCCTAGTCCTAGAAGGATTAGGCAAAGAGGAAGTGCCACCGCTGTAAAATACAAGATAAGGTAGGAATTCTAGTCTAGGAAGAAATTCAAGAAAGACCAAGAATCCTAGTAGAATTAGGAAACAATGGGATAAGGTCTATCTTGATAATGTTTTAGTTGACTTAGAAAAGCTTGTTGACTTAGGAGAACATATCCTAAGTGAATAAGGAACCTAAGTACTAGTTGAATTAGGATATGGCTGTCTTAGGACTATAAATACAGCCCATTATTTGTGAGAAGGACATATGCTATGAATTTTGTATATTTCTCATTCATTAATCAAGAATCAAAGGTAAGCATTCTTGCTCACATTCTTGTTTATTTTTGGTTATCTTTTAAGAGTTGTCTTGAGATAACTTGGGCTTAAGTCAAGGTTAAGAGTTGTCTTCCTTGCTTAAGAGCTAAGGTTGAAGTTAAGAGTTCTCTTCTTCAACCAAGGCAAGTTGTGATAGGTTTAAGAGTTGTCTTGCCTATCCAACATATCTTTTATATATTAGTTAACCTGAAGGACAGCTTAGGGGACATAAATATAAGAAAAGAACACAAGAATCAAACGGGACAGCAAGTTAGGAAGGATTCCAGTAGGCATGCTGACCCCTAAGGTGTAGAAAAGTTGGGAAAAAAAATTGGGACCCCAACATGAACGTGTGTGACGCCTCTACCGTGCCCACGGGGATGTTCTATTCCCTCCTAGAAGTTCATCCCGTGCACTGCCGAACGTGCCCGACTCCGCTGCCGCACCCACGGGGATGTTCTGGTCGCTCCCGGAAGTTCATCTCATGCACTGCCAAATGCGCTCGAAGCATCTGCCATGCCCACGGAGATGTTCCAATTGCTCCTGAAGTTTGTCCTGTGCACTTCAAAACACAGCCGAAGCTGCTGTTGTGCCCACGGGGATGTTCTCGGTAACTCCTGGAAGTTCGCCCAGTGCACTGCCAAATGTGCCCGATGCCTCTACCGTGCCTGTGGGGCTGTTTCAGTTGCTCCTGGAAGCTCCTCCCATGTACTGCTTAACGCGCCCAAAAGCCTCTGCTGCAACCGTGGAGATTTTCCAGTAGCTCCCGGAAGTTTGTCCAATGCACTGCCAAATGTGCCCGATGCCTCTACCATGCCTGCGGGGATGTTTCGTTGCTCCCAGATCTTTCGTGCGGTGCAACACCCAACGCGCTCGAAGCCTCTGTCATGCCTGCAGGGATGTTCTGGTGGCTACCAGAAATTCATCCCATGCGCTGCCCAACATACCCGAAGCCTCTGCCGTGCCCGCAGGGATGCTTCGTTCGCTTCTCGGAAGTTCGTCCCATGCGCTGCCCAATGCACCCTAAGCCTCTACCGTGCCTGCAGGGGATGCTTCAGGTCGCTCTCCGGAAGTTCGTCTCCATGCTGCCCAACTTGCCCAAAGCCTCTGCTGAGCCTGCAGTGATGTTCTGGTCGCTCCTGGATGTTTCGTGTCGTGCACTGACCAACGCGCTCGAAGCCTCTGCCACACCAATGGGGATGTTTCAGTCGCTCCTGGAAGTTCATCCCGCGCACTCCTGAACACGCTTGAAGCCTCTGTCATGCCTGCAGGGATGATCCGATCAATCTCAGAAGTTCGTCCTGAGCACTGCAGAACGTGCCCAATACCGCTGCTGCACCTAAGGGAATATTCTGGTCACTCCCGGAGGTTCATCCTGTGCATTGCCCAACATGCCCGATGCCTCTGCCAAGGCCACAGGGATGTTCCAGTCACTCCCAAAAATTTCAAACCATGCACTACCTAACATGCCCAAAGCCTCTGCTGCACCCGCTGGGAGATTCCAGTCGCTCCTGAAAGTTCATCCTGCGCTCTGCCAAATGTGTCCCACACTGCTGCCACGCCCGTGACGATGTAGCGGTCGCACCCAGAAGTTTTTCCTGTGCACTAACAAACATGCCTGACCCCTCTACTGCACCCACAGGGATGTTCCATTTGCTACCGAAAGTTCATCCCGTGCACTGCTGAATGCGCCCGAAGCTCTGCTGGGCCACTGGGATTTTTCGGTCACTTCCGGAAGTTGGTCCTGCACAACTTTGTTGTGCCTATGGGGATGTTCCGGTTGATCTCGGAGATTCGTCCCATGCACTGCCGAGCGTGACCGATGCCTCCACCACACCCGTAGGGATGTTCCAGTGGTGGCCGGAAGTTCATCTCATGTGCTGCCCAACGCACCCGAAGCCTCTGCCATGCCCGCAGGGATGCTCTGGTTGCTCCCGAAAGTTCATCTTTTGCACTGCCAAACATATCCAATGCCGCTACCATGACCGTGGGGAGGTTCAGGTTGGTCTCCTATGTTTGTCCCGCATTATGCCTAACGTCCCGAAAAATCCACACAAGCTCGGCAGATGCATTGGATGCATTCGGCAGAGATTGGTACAAACTTCTAGGAGCAACCGGAACATCCTTGCGAGTGCGGCAGAGGCATCGGACGCGTTCGGCAGTGCTCGGGATGAACTTCTGGGAGCAACCATAACATTCCCCCGGACATGCCAGGGACTTTGGGCGTGTTGGGCAATGCACAGGATAAACTTTCGAGATTGACCGGAGCATCCCTAGGAGCACGGCAGAGGCTTCGGGTCTGTTTAGCAGTGGACAGGATAAATTTTAGGGAGTGACCAGAACATCCCCTGTGGGCACGGCAGAGGTGTCAGGCTCATTTGGCAGTGTGCAGGAAGAACTTCCGAGTGCGACCGAAACATCCTACCGGGCACAGCAGCAGGTCGGGCTCGTTTGGCAGTGCACGGGACGAACTTCCGGGAGTGACCGGAACATCCCTTCAGGTACCGCAGAGGCGTTGGGCACATTCGGCAGTGCAACGGATGAACTCCCAAGAGTGACCGCAAAATCCACGTGGGCTCGATAGAGGTATCGGACACATTCGGCAGTGCTCAGGATGAACTTCTGGGCACGACCAGATCATCCCTGCAGGTGCAGCAGAGGCATTGGGTGCATTTGGCAGCACACAGGATGAACTATCGGGAGCAACCAGAACATTCCCACTGGCACAGCAGAGGCATCGGCTGTATTCGGCATTGCATGGGATGAACTTTTGGGAGCGACCAGAACATCCCTGCAGGTGCGGCAGCGGCGTCGGACACGTTCAGTAGTCTGCAGGATGAACTTCTGAGAATGACCAGAACATCCCTGCAGATGCGGCAGAGGCTTTGAGCACATTGGGCAGTGCATGGGACGAACTTCCAGGACCAACCGGACCATCCCCACAGGTGCGGCGAAGGCATCGGGCTCGTTCGGCAATCTGCAGTATGAACTTCCAGGTGCGACCAAAAACTTCCCCTGTAGGCGCAGCAGAGTCATTCAGCGTGTTCTGCAGTGCGCGGGATGAACTTCTGGGAGCGACAGGCATATCTCTGTGGGCACAGTAGAGTTCATCAAAAAACGTGGTAAGACTTCATGGCATACCACAGACATTGCTGTCTGATACAGATACTGTTTTCATGAGCAAGTTCTGGAAGGAGCTTTTCACACAGCTTGGCAGCAACTTGGTCGCCTCATCCACCTTTCATCCACAAACAGATGCCCAAAGTGAGGTAACCAATCAAACCCTAGAGCAGTACTTAAGGTGTTTTTGCCATGACCAACAAAATGATTGGGAGAAGTACATACCATGGGCAGAACTGTGGTATAATACTACCTATCATGCGGCAATCAAGATGACACCATACCAAGCCGTATATGGAAGGTTACCCCCCGGAATGTCAAGCTCTACCATGGGGAACAGCAGCATACATGAAGTGGATGTCGCACTTCAGTCAAGAGATGATGTCTTGAAGAAACTCAAGCATGAGCTTGAGCAAGCAAGGGACCGAATGAAAAGACAAGCGGACAAAGGGAGGAAGGAAGAAGAATTTAAGGTAGGTGACCATGTCTATCATAAAATCCATCCTAGAAGGAAGATAAATGCCGGAAAGCCAACCACAGCAAAGTTGGCTAGAAAATATTTTGGACCGTATGAGGTAGTTGAGCATATTGGAGCAGTAGCTCATCGCCTAAGACTACCGTTAACCTTCAAACTACATCCGGTGTTTCACATTTCATTGTTGAGGAAGAAGATAGGAGATGTGAGACAAGTGAATGAGGGACTGCCGACATTTTTCAGGGAAGATCACCTTGGGCAGCAACTGAAGGAAGCCTTAGGATTTTGTATAGTAAGCTATGGTGCAATAGAAGGCCAGTATGGAGAGTACTCATATTGTGGAGTCATTCGCCCAAGGATGAAACAACATGGGAAGACTATGATGATATCCAGCAACGGTTCCCTTATTTCCACCTTGAGGACAAGGTGAGTCTTCAAGAAAGGGGGATTGTTGAGGACCTTAGGAGGAAAAGGGAGCGTGAGCGGCATAGGAGGATGCAAGAGAGGCACCAAGCAGCAAGAGAGGCAGCTACGGGCCAGAACGTAGTGCAACAAGCTTGCACATGGCATGCAGTAAAGCACGGCCAGGTTTTGACTTTATCCTAATTGACCAAGGACATCCAAGCCAAGGACTCCAGCATCAGCAGGATACGCATGGTGCAATTCAAGCAGGAGAAGGATGTGTACGGCATGAAGAACTCCAGCAGCAGCAGGACGTCATGAAGGGTTTAACTTCAACAAGTTGTTCACGTCAAGAAGAAGTCTTGGGATAGAAGGACATGCCATAAGGAAGTCCTAATCTTAGAAGGAAGCAACAAGATAAAGACCAGCAGCTGTAGGAGATAAGACAAGGATAAAGAAGTTTAGTCAAAATAGGATTAGTCAATCAAGAAGACCAAGAATCCTAGTAAAATAGGATAAGGTCTATCTTGATAAGATTCTAGTTGTCTTAGGAAATCTTGTTGACTTAGGAAAACTTGTCCTAAGTGGATAAGGAACTTAAGTACTAGTTAAATTAGGAAAGGGCTGTCCAATACTATAAATACAACCCATTATTTGTTAGCATGGACATATGCTCCGAATTTGTAAGCTTTTATTCATTAATCATGAATCAAGCTTTGGCATTCTTGCTTATATTCTTGTTTATATTTCGGTTATCTTTTAAGAGTTGTCTTGAGATAACTTGGGCTTAAGACAAGGTGAAGAGTTCTCTTCCTTGCTTAAGAGCTTAGGTTGAAGTCAAGAGTTGTCTTCTTCAACCAAGGCAAGTTGTGATAGGTTTAAGAGTTGTCTTTCCTATCCAACATATCCTTTTATCATTAGTTAATCCCAAGGGACAGCTGAGGGGACAAGAACCAAAGAAAAGAACTCAAGGATCAAATGGGACAGCAAGTTAGGAGAAGTTTTAGAAGTCGTGCTAACCCCTAAGATGTAGAAAAGTTAGGACAAGAAATCAGGACCCCAACAGCGCGACAGTGTGCAGGAAGAACTTCCGGGAATGACTGGAATATCCACGCGGGTGCAACAGAGGTGTCAGGTGCATTCAGTAGTGTGGGACACATTTGGCAGAGCGGGGGATGAACTTTCAGGAGCGACTGGAACATCCCAGTGGGTGCAGCAAGGCTTCGGGCATTGTTGAGGAAGAAGATAGGAGATGTGAGACAAGTGAATGAGGGACTGTCCGACATTTTCAGGGAAGATCACCTTGGGCAGCAACTGAAGGAAGCCTTAGGATTTCGTATCGTAAGCTATGGCGCAATAGAAGGCCAGTATGGAGAGTACTCATATTGTTGAGTCATTCGCCCAAGGATGAAACAACATGGAAAGACTATGATGATATCCAGTAACAGTTCCCTTATTTCCACCTTGAGGACAAGGTGAGTCTTCAAGAAAGGGGGATTGTTGAGGACCTTAGGAGGAAAAGGGAGCGTGAGTGGCATAGGAGGATGCAAGAGAGGCGCCAAGCAGCAAGAGAGGCAGATACGGGCCAGAAAGAATGTGTAACAAGCTTGCACACGGCATGCAGTAAAGCACGGCCAGGTTTTGAATTTATCCTAATTGACCAAGGACATCCAAGCCAAGAAGGGCTCCAGCATCAGCAGGATACGCATGGTGCAATTCAAGCAGGAGAAGGATGTGTACGGCATGAAAAACTCCAGCAGCAGCAGGATGTCATGAAGGGTTTAACTTCAACAAGTTGTTCACGTCAAGAAGAAGTCTTGGGATAGAAGGACATGCCATAAGGAAGTCCTAATCTTAGAAGGAAGCAACAAGATAAAGACCAGCAGCTGTAGGAGATAAGACAAGGATAAAGAAGCTTAGTCAAAATAGGATTAGTCAATCAAGAAGACTAAGAATCCTAGTAAAATAGGATAAGGTCTATCTTGATAAGATTCTAGTTGTCTTAGGAAAACTTGTCCTAAGTGGATAAGGAACTTAAGTACTAGTTAAATTAGGAAAGGGTTGTCCAATACTATAAATACAACCCATTATTTGTTAGCATAGACATATGCTCCAAATTTGTAAGCTTTTATTCATTAAACATGAATCAAGCTTTGGCATTCTTGCATATATTCTTGTTTATATTTTGGTTATCTTTTAAGAGTTGTCTTGAGATAACTTGGGCTTAAGACAAGGTGAAGAGTTCTCTTCCTTGCTTAGGAGCTAAGGTTGAAGTCAAGAGTTGTCTTCTTCAACCAAGGCAAGTTGTGATAGGTTTAAGAATTGTCTTTCCTATCCAACATATCCTTTTATCATTAGTTAATCCCAAGGGACTCTGAGGGGACAAGAACCAAAGAAAAGAACTCAAGGATCAAATGGGACAGCAAGTTAGGAGAAGTTTTAGAAGTCATGCTAACCCCTAAGATGTAGAAAAGTTAGGACAAGAAATAAGGACCCCAACAGTGCAATAGTGTGGAGGAAGAACTTCTGGGAATGACTGGAATATCCACGTGGGTGCAACAGAGGTGTCAAGTGCATTCAGCATTGTACAGGATGAACTTCCAGGAGTGACCAGAACATCCCTGCAGGCAAAGCAGAGGCTTCGAGCACATTAGGCAGCATGCGGGACTAACTTAGGAGACTGACCTGAGCATCCCCACGGTCATGGTAGCGGCATTGGACACGTTTGGCAGTGC
>BNST01002855.1:0-72500 GCA_019650275.1 Xylocarpus granatum
CAGGTCCTAATTTTGCCTAACTGCCTTGCCACCCAGGGACAAAGGGCCAAATAACCAGGACAAATTTTCCAACCACCCCAGAGCACGTGAATATCACGCACCCAAATGTCTTTTTTGGACTGGGTTCTCGGCGACCCAGAGCCATTTCGGCCTGGGTACCCGGGACCCAGGTCCTAATTTTTGCCTAGGTGCCCAAGGACAAAGGTCGAACCTGGGGACCAAGCGCCCAACTCCCAGGCCAAATTCTCCAACGACCCCAGACCGTGTGAATATGACGCACAAAAAGGTCTTTTTCGCCCAACGCCCAGGCGAATTTTCCAACGACCCCCGAGCGCGTGAATATCACGCAGCCAAAGACTTTTTCGGCCTGGGTTCTCTGCGACCCAGCGCCATTTCGGCATCGGTACCCGGGACCCAGGTCCTAATTTTGCCCTAAGTGCCAGAGGACCCAAGGCCGAACCCGGGCACCAAGCGCCCAACTCCCAGGCCAAATTTTCCAACGACCCCAGAGAGCGTGAATATCATGCACCCAAAGGTCTTTTTCGGCCTGGGTTCTCGCGACCCAGCGCCATTTCGGCCTGGGTACCCGGGACCCAGGTCCTAACTTCGTCCTAAGTGCTCGGGGACCCAAGGTCGAACCCGGGGACCATGGGCCCAACACCTAGGCCGAATTTTCCAACGACCCCAGAGCGCGTGAATATCACGCACCCAAAGGTCTTTTTCGGCCTGGGTTCTCTGCGACCCAGCGCCATTTCGGCCTGGGTACCCGGGACCCAGGTCCTAATTTTCGCCTAAGTGCCCGAGGACCCAAGGTCGAACCCGGGCACCAAGCGCCCAACACCCAGGCCGAATTTTCCAACGACCCCAGAGCGCGTGAATATCACGCACCCAAAGGTCTTTTTCGGCCTGGGTTCTCGGCGACCCAGCGCCATTTCGGCCTGGGTACCCGGGACCCAGGTCCTAATTTTGGCCTAAGTGCCCGAGGGACCCAAGGTCGAACCCGGGGCACCAAGGGCCCAACACCCAGGCCGAATTTTCCAACGACCCCAGAGCGCGTGAATATCACGCACCCAAAGGTCTTTTTCGGCCTGGGTTCTCTGCGACCCAGCGCCATTTCGGCCTGGGTACCCGGGACCCAGGTCCTAATTTTGGCCTAAGTGCCCGAGGACCCAAGGTCGAACCCGGGCACCAAGCGCCCAACTCCCAGGCCAAATTTTCCAACGACCCCAGAGCGCGTGAATATCACGCACCCAAAGGTCTTTTTCGGCCTGGGTTCTCGGCGACCCAGCGCCATTTCGGCCTGGGTACCCGGGACCCAGGTCCTAACTTCGTCCTAAGTGCTCGGGGACCCAAGGTCGAACCCGGGGACCATGGGCCCAACACCCAGGCCGAATTTTCCAACGACCCCAGAGCGCGTGAATATCACGCACCCAAAGGTCTTTTTCGGCCTGGGTTCTCGGCGACCCAGCGCCATTTCGGCCTGGGTACCCGGGACCCAGGTCCTAACTTCGTCCTAAGTGCTCGGGGACCCAAGGTCGAACCCGGGGACCATGGGCCCAACACCCAGGCCGAATTTTCCAACGACCCCAGAGCGCGTGAATATCACGCACCCAAAGGTCTTTTTCGGCCTGGGTTCTCTGCGACCCAGCGCCATTTCGGCCTGGGTACCCGGGACCCAGGTCCTAATTTTGGCCTAAGTGCCCGAGGACCCAAGGTCGAACCCGGGCACCAAGCGCCCAACACCCAGGCCAAATTTTCCAACGACCCCAGAGCGCGTGAATATCACGCACCCAAAGGTCTTTTTCGGCCTGGGTTCTCGGCGACCCAGCGCCATTTCGGCCTGGGTACCCGGGACCCAGGTCCTAACTTCGTCCTAAGTGCTCGAGGGACCCAAGGTCGAACCCGGGGACCATGGGCCCAACACCCAGGCCGAATTTTCCAACGACCCCAGAGCGCGTGAATATCACGCACCCAAAGGTCTTTTTCGGCCTGGGTTCTCTGCGACCCAGCGCCATTTCGGCCTGGGTACCCGGGACCCAGGTCCTAATTTCGTCCTAAGTGCTCGAGGGACCCAAGGTCGAACCCGGGGCACCATGGGCCCAACACCCAGGCCGAATTTTCCAACGACCCCAGAGCGCGTGAATATCACGCACCCAAAGGTCTTTTTCGGCCTGGGTTCTCTGCGACCCAGCGCCATTTCGGCCTGGGTACCCGGGACCCAGGTCCTAATTTTGGCCTAAGTGCCCGAGGACCCAAGGTCGAACCCGGGCACCAAGCGCCCAACTCCCAGGCCAAATTTTCCAACGACCCCAGAGCGCGTGAATATCACGCACCCAAAGGTCTTTTTCGGCCTGGGTTCTCGGCGACCCAGCGCCATTTCGGCCTGGGTACCCGGGACCCAGGTCCTAACTTTGGCCTAAGTGCTCGAGGGACCCAAGGTCGAACCCGGGGACCAAGGGCCCAACACCCAGGCCGAATTTTCCAACGACCCCAGAGCGCGTGAATATCACGCACCCAAAGGTCTTTTTCGGCCTGGGTTCTCTGCGACCCAGCGCCATTTCGGCCTGGGTACCCGGGACCCAGGTCCTAACTTCGTCCTAAGTGCTCGAGGGACCCAAGGTCGAACCCGGGGACCATGGGCCCAACACCCAGGCCGAATTTTCCAACGACCCCAGAGCGCGTGAATATCACGCACCCAAAGGTCTTTTTCGGCCTGGGTTCTCTGCGACCCAGCGCCATTTCGGCCTGGGTACCCGGGACCCAGGTCCTAATTTTGGCCTAAGTGCCCGAGGACCCAAGGTCGAACCCGGGGCACCAAGCGCCCAACACCCAGGCCAAATTTTCCAACGACCCCAGAGCGCGTGAATATCACGCACCCAAAGGTCTTTTTCGGCCTGGGTTCTCGGCGACCCAGCGCCATTTCGGCCTGGGTACCCGGGACCCAGGTCCTAACTTCGTCCTAAGTGCCCGAGGGACCCAAGGTCGAACCCGGGGACCATGGGCCCAACACCCAGGCCGAATTTTCCAACGACCCCAGAGCGCGTGAATATCACGCACCCAAAGGTCTTTTTCGGCCTGGGTTCTCTGCGACCCAGCGCCATTTCGGCCTGGGTACCCGGGACCCAGGTCCTAATTTCGCCTAAGTGCCCGGGGACCCAAGGTCGAACCCGGGGACCAAGGCCCAACACCCAGGCCGAAATTTTCCAACGACCCCAGAGCGCGTGAATATCACGCACCCAAAGGTCTTTTTCGGCCTGGGTTCTCTGCGACCCAGCGCCATTTCGGCCTGGGTACCCGGGACCCAGGTCCTAATTTCGTCCTAAGTGCTCGGGGACCCAAGGTCGAACCCGGGGACCATGGGCCCAACACCCAGGCCGAATTTTCCAACGACCCCAGAGCGCGTGAATATCACGCACCCAAAGGTCTTTTTCGGCCTGGGTTCTCTGCGACCCAGCGCCATTTCGGCCTGGGTACCCGGGACCCAGGTCCTAACTTCGTCCTAAGTGCTCGGGGACCCAAGGTCGAACCCGGGGACCATGGGCCCAACACCCAGGCCGAATTTTCCAACGACCCCAGAGCGCGTGAATATCACGCACCCAAAGGTCTTTTTCGGCCTGGGTTCTCTGCGACCCAGCGCCATTTCGGCCTGGGTACCCGGGACCCAGGTCCTAATTTTGGCCTAAGTGCCCGAGGGACCCAAGGTCGAACCCGGGGCACCAAGGGCCCAACACCCAGGCCGAATTTTCCAACGACCCCAGAGCGCGTGAATATCACGCACCCAAAGGTCTTTTTCGGCCTGGGTTCTCTGCGACCCAGCGCCATTTCGGCCTGGGTACCCGGGACCCAGGTCCTAACTTCGTCCTAAGTGCTCGGGGACCCAAGGTCGAACCCGGGGACCATGGGCCCAACACCCAGGCCGAATTTTCCAACGACCCCAGAGCGCGTGAATATCACGCACCCAAAGGTCTTTTTCGGCCTGGGTTCTCTGCGACCCAGCGCCATTTCGGCCTGGGTACCCGGGACCCAGGTCCTAATTTTGGCCTAAGTGCCCGAGGACCCAAGGTCGAACCCGGGGCACCAAGCGCCCAACTCCCAGGCCAAATTTTCCAACGACCCCAGAGCGCGTGAATATCACGCACCCAAAGGTCTTTTTCGGCCTGGGTTCTCGGCGACCCAGCGCCATTTCGGCCTGGGTACCCGGGACCCAGGTCCTAACTTTCGTCCTAAGTGCTCGGGGACCCAAGGTCGAACCCGGGGACCATGGGCCCAACACCCAGGCCGAATTTTCCAACGACCCCAGAGCGCGTGAATATCACGCACCCAAAGGTCTTTTTCGGCCTGGGTTCTCTGCGACCCAGCGCCATTTCGGCCTGGGTACCCGGGACCCAGGTCCTAATTTCGTCCTAAGTGCTCGAGGGACCCAAGGTCGAACCCGGGGACCATGGGCCCAACACCCAGGCCGAATTTTCCAACGACCCCAGAGCGCGTGAATATCACGCACCCAAAGGTCTTTTTCGGCCTGGGTTCTCTGCGACCCAGCGCCATTTCGGCCTGGGTACCCGGGACCCAGGTCCTAATTCGCCTAAGTGCCCGAGGACCCAAGGTCGAACCCGGGGACCAAGGGCCCAACACCCAGGCCGAATTTTCCAACGACCCCAGAGCGCGTGAATATCACGCACCCAAAGGTCTTTTTCGGCCTGGGTTCTCGGCGACCCAGCGCCATTTCGGCCTGGGTACCCGGGACCCAGGTCCTAACTTCGTCCTAAGTGCTCGAGGGACCCAAGGTCGAACCCGGGGCACCATGGGCCCAACACCCAGGCCGAATTTTCCAACGACCCCAGAGCGCGTGAATATCACGCACCCAAAGGTCTTTTTCGGCCTGGGTTCTCGGCGACCCAGCGCCATTTCGGCCTGGGTACCCGGGACCCAGGTCCTAACTTTCGTCCTAAGTGCTCGGGGACCCAAGGTCGAACCCGGGGACCATGGGCCCAACACCCAGGCCGAATTTTCCAACGACCCCAGAGCGCGTGAATATCACGCACCCAAAGGTCTTTTTCGGCCTGGGTTCTCTGCGACCCAGCGCCATTTCGGCCTGGGTACCCGGGACCCAGGTCCTAATTTTGGCCTAAGTGCCCGAGGACCCAAGGTCGAACCCGGGGACCAAGGCCCAACACCCAGGCCGAATTTTCCAACGACCCCAGAGCGCGTGAATATCACGCACCCAAAGGTCTTTTTCGGCCTGGGTTCTCGGCGACCCAGCGCCATTTCGGCCTGGGTACCCGGGACCCAGGTCCTAACTTTTGGCCTAAGTGCCCGAGGGACCCAAGGTCGAACCCGGGGCACCAAGCGCCCAACACCCAGGCCGAATTTTCCAACGACCCCAGAGCGCGTGAATATCACGCACCCAAAGGTCTTTTTCGGCCTGGGTTCTCTGCGACCCAGCGCCATTTCGGCCTGGGTACCCGGGACCCAGGTCCTAACTTCGTCCTAAGTGCTCGAGGGACCCAAGGTCGAACCCGGGGACCATGGGCCCAACACCCAGGCCGAATTTTCCAACGACCCCAGAGCGCGTGAATATCACGCACCCAAAGGTCTTTTTCGGCCTGGGTTCTCTGCGACCCAGCGCCATTTCGGCCTGGGTACCCGGGACCCAGGTCCTAATTTTGGCCTAAGTGCCCGAGGACCCAAGGTCGAACCCGGGGCACCAAGGGCCCAACACCCAGGCCGAATTTTCCAACGACCCCAGAGCGCGTGAATATCACGCACCCAAAGGTCTTTTTCGGCCTGGGTTCTCGGCGACCCAGCGCCATTTCGGCCTGGGTACCCGGGACCCAGGTCCTAACTTCGTCCTAAGTGCTCGGGGACCCAAGGTCGAACCCGGGGACCAAGGGCCCAACACCCAGGCCGAATTTTCCAACGACCCCAGAGCGCGTGAATATCACGCACCCAAAGGTCTTTTTCGGCCTGGGTTCTCGGCGACCCAGCGCCATTTCGGCCTGGGTACCCGGGACCCAGGTCCTAACTTCGTCCTAAGTGCTCGGGGACCCAAGGTCGAACCCGGGGACCATGGGCCCAACACCCAGGCCGAATTTTCCAACGACCCCAGAGCGCGTGAATATCACGCACCCAAAGGTCTTTTTCGGCCTGGGTTCTCTGCGACCCAGCGCCATTTCGGCCTGGGTACCCGGGACCCAGGTCCTAATTTTGGCCTAAGTGCCCGAGGACCCAAGGTCGAACCCGGGCACCAAGCGCCCAACTCCCAGGCCAAATTTTCCAACGACCCCAGAGCGCGTGAATATCACGCACCCAAAGGTCTTTTTCGGCCTGGGTTCTCGGCGACCCAGCGCCATTTCGGCCTGGGTACCCGGGACCCAGGTCCTAATTTCGTCCTAAGTGCCCGAGGGACCCAAGGTCGAACCCGGGGCACCATGGGCCCAACACCCAGGCCGAATTTTCCAACGACCCCAGAGCGCGTGAATATCACGCACCCAAAGGTCTTTTTCGGCCTGGGTTCTCGGCGACCCAGCGCCATTTCGGCCTGGGTACCCGGGACCCAGGTCCTAATTTTGGCCTAAGTGCCCGAGGACCCAAGGTCGAACCCGGGCACCAAGCGCCCAACTCCCAGGCCAAATTTTCCAACGACCCCAGAGCGCGTGAATATCACGCACCCAAAGGTCTTTTTCGGCCTGGGTTCTCAGCGACCCAGCGCCATTTCGGCCTGGGTACCCGGGACCCAGGTCCTAACTTCGTCCTAAGTGCCCGAGGACCCAAGGTCGAACCCGGGGACCATGGGCCCAACACCCAGGCCGAATTTTCCAACGACCCCAGAGCGCGTGAATATCACGCACCCAAAGGTCTTTTTCGGCCTGGGTTCTCGGCGACCCAGCGCCATTTCGGCCTGGGTACCCGGGACCCAGGTCCTAATTTTGGCCTAAGTGCCCGAGGACCCAAGGTCGAACCCGGGCACCAAGCGCCCAACTCCTAGGCCAAATTTTCCAACGACCCCAGAGCGCGTGAATATCACGCACCCAAAGGTCTTTTTCGGCCTGGGTTCTCGGCGACCCAACGCCATTTCGGCCTGGGTACCCGGGACCCAGGTCCTAACTTCGTCCTAAGTGCTCGAGGACCCAAGGTCGAACCCGGGACCAAGGGCCCAACACCCAGGCCGAATTTTCCAACGACCCCAGAGCGCGTGAATATCACGCACCCAAAGGTCTTTTTCGGCCTGGGTTCTCTGCGACCCAGCGCCATTTCGGCCTGGGTACCCGGGACCCAGGTCCTAACTTCGTCCTAAGTGCTCGGGGACCCAAGGTCGAACCCGGGACCATGGGCCCAACACCCAGGCCGAATTTTCCAACGACCCCAGAGCGCGTGAATATCACGCACCCAAAGGTCTTTTTCGGCCTGGGTTCTCTGCGACCCAGCGCCATTTCGGCCTGGGTACCCGGGACCCAGGTCCTAATTTTGGCCTAAGTGCCCGAGGACCCAAGGTCGAACCCGGGGCACCATGGGCCCAACACCCAGGCCGAATTTTCCAACGACCCCAGAGCGCGTGAATATCACGCACCCAAAGGTCTTTTTCGGCCTGGGTTCTCTGCGACCCAGCGCCATTTCGGCCTGGGTACCCGGGACCCAGGTCCTAATTTGGCCTAAGTGCCCGAGGACCCAAGGTCGAACCCGGGCACCAAGCGCCCAACTCCCAGGCCAAATTTTCCAACGACCCCAGAGCGCGTGAATATCACGCACCCAAAGGTCTTTTTCGGCCTGGGTTCTCGGCGACCCAGCGCCATTTCGGCCTGGGTACCCGGGACCCAGGTCCTAATTTTGGCCTAAGTGCCCGAGGACCCAAGGTCGAACCCGGGCACCAAGCGCCCAACACCCAGGCCAAATTTTCCAACGACCCCAGAGCGCGTGAATATCACGCACCCAAAGGTCTTTTTCGGCCTGGGTTCTCGGCGACCCAGCGCCATTTCGGCCTGGGTACCCGGGACCCAGGTCCTAATTTTGGCCTAAGTGCCCGAGGACCCAAGGTCGAACCCGGGGCACCAAGCGCCCAACTCCCAGGCCAAATTTTCCAACGACCCCAGAGCGCGTGAATATCACGCACCCAAAGGTCTTTTTCGGCCTGGGTTCTCTGCGACCCAGCGCCATTTCGGCCTGGGTACCCGGGACCCAGGTCCTAATTTTGGCCTAAGTGCCCGAGGACCCAAGGTCGAACCCGGGGCACCAAGCGCCCAACTCCCAGGCCAAATTTTCCAACGACCCCAGAGCGCGTGAATATCACGCACCCAAAGGTCTTTTTCGGCCTGGGTTCTCGGCGACCCAGCGCCATTTCGGCCTGGGTACCCGGGACCCAGGTCCTAATTTTGGCCTAAGTGCCCGAGGACCCAAGGTCGAACCCGGGCACCAAGGGCCCAACACCCAGGCCGAATTTTCCAACGACCCCAGAGCGCGTGAATATCACGCACCCAAAGGTCTTTTTCGGCCTGGGTTCTCTGCGACCCAGCGCCATTTCGGCCCTGGGTACCCGGGACCCAGGTCCTAATTTTGGCCTAAGTGCCCGAGGACCCAAGGTCGAACCCGGGCACCAAGCGCCCAACTCCCAGGCCAAATTTTCCAACGACCCCAGAGCGCGTGAATATCACGCACCCAAAGGTCTTTTTCGGCCTGGGTTCTCTGCGACCCAGCGCCATTTCGGCCTGGGTACCCGGGACCCAGGTCCTAATTTTGGCCTAAGTGCCCGAGGACCCAAGGTCGAACTCGGGCACCAAGCGCCCAACTCCCAGGCCAAATTTTCCAACGACCCCAGAGCGCGTGAATATCACGCACCCAAAGGTCTTTTTCGGCCTGGGTTCTCGGCGACCCAGCGCCATTTCGGCCTGGGTACCCGGGACCCAGGTCCTAATTTTGGCCTA
The DNA here is from genome assembly GCA_019650275.1 of Xylocarpus granatum. NCBI lineage: Eukaryota > Viridiplantae > Streptophyta > Magnoliopsida > Sapindales > Meliaceae > Xylocarpus > Xylocarpus granatum. Next base: position 8,916 of record BNST01002855.1, read on the forward strand.
AGTGCCCGAGGACCCAAGGTCGAACCCGGGCACCAAGCGCCCAACTCCCAGGCCGAAATTTTCCAACGACCCCAGAGCGCGTGAATATCACGCACCCAAAGGTCTTTTTCGGCCTGGGTTCTCGGCGACCCAGCGCCATTTCGGCCCGGGTACCCGGGACCCAGGTCCTAATTTTGGCCTAAGTGCCCGAGGACCCAAGGTCGAACCCGGGCACCAAGCGCCCAACTCCCAGGCCAAATTTTCCAACGACCCCAGAGCGCGTGAATATCACGCACCCAAAGGTCTTTTTCGGCCTGGGTTCTCGGCGACCCAGCGCCATTTCGGCCTGGGTACCCGGGACCCAGGTCCTAATTTTGGCCTAAGTGCCCGAGGACCCAAGGTCGAACCCGGGCACCAAGCGCCCAACTCCCAGGCCAAATTTTCCAACGACCCCAGAGCGCGTGAATATCACGCACCCAAAGGTCTTTTTCGGCCTGGGTTCTCGGCGACCCAGCGCCATTTCGGCCTGGGTACCCGGGACCCAGGTCCTAATTTTGGCCTAAGTGCCCGAGGACCCAAGGTCGAACCCGGGGACCAAGCGCCCAACTCCCAGGCCAAATTTTCCAACGACCCCAGAGCGCGTGAATATCACGCACCCAAAGGTCTTTTTCGGCCTGGGTTCTCGGCGACCCAGCGCCATTTCGGCCCGGGTACCCGGGACCCAGGTCCTAATTTTGGCCTAAGTGCCCGAGGACCCAAGGTCGAACTCGGGGCACCAAGCGCCCAACTCCCAGGCCAAATTTTCCAACGACCCCAGAGCGCGTGAATATCACGCACCCAAAGGTCTTTTTCGGCCTGGGTTCTCGGCGACCCAGCGCCATTTCGGCCCTGGGTACCCGGGACCCAGGTCCTAATTTTGGCCTAAGTGCCCGAGGACCCAAGGTCGAACTCGGGCACCAAGCGCCCAACTCCCAGGCCAAATTTTCCAACGACCCCAGAGCGCGTGAATATCACGCACCCAAAGGTCTTTTTCGGCCTGGGTTCTCGGCGACCCAGCGCCATTTCGGCCCGGGTACCCGGGACCCAGGTCCTAATTTTGGCCTAAGTGCCCGAGGACCCAAGGTCGAACCCGGGCACCAAGCGCCCAACTCCCAGGCCAAATTTTCCAACGACCCCAGAGCGCGTGAATATCACGCACCCAAAGGTCTTTTTCGGCCTGGGTTCTCGGCGACCCAGCGCCATTTCGGCCCGGGTACCCGGGACCCAGGTCCTAATTTTGGCCTAAGTGCCCGAGGACCCAAGGTCGAACCCGGGCACCAAGCGCCCAACTCCCAGGCCAAATTTTCCAACGACCCCAGAGCGCGTGAATATCACGCACCCAAAGGTCTTTTTCGGCCTGGGTTCTCGGCGACCCAGCGCCATTTCGGCCCGGGTACCCGGGACCCAGGTCCTAATTTTGGCCTAAGTGCCCGAGGACCCAAGGTCGAACCCGGGCACCAAGCGCCCAACTCCCAGGCCAAATTTTCCAACGACCCCAGAGCGCGTGAATATCACGCACCCAAAGGTCTTTTTCGGCCTGGGTTCTCGGCGACCCAGCGCCATTTCGGCCCGGGTACCCGGGACCCAGGTCCTAATTTTGGCCTAAGTGCCCGAGGACCCAAGGTCGAACTCGGGCACCAAGCGCCCAACTCCCAGGCCAAATTTTCCAACGACCCCAGAGCGCGTGAATATCACGCACCCAAAGGTCTTTTTCGGCCTGGGTTCTCTGCGACCCAGCGCCATTTCGGCCTGGGTACCCGGGACCCAGGTCCTAATTTTGGCCTAAGTGCCCGAGGACCCAAGGTCGAACTCGGGCACCAAGCGCCCAACTCCCAGGCCAAATTTTCCAACGACCCCAGAGCGCGTGAATATCACGCACCCAAAGGTCTTTTTCGGCCTGGGTTCTCGGCGACCCAGCGCCATTTCGGCCCGGGTACCCGGGACCCAGGTCCTAATTTTGGCCTAAGTGCCCGAGCGACCCAAGGTCGAACCCGGGCACCAAGCGCCCAACTCCCAGGCCAAATTTTCCAACGACCCCAGAGCGCGTGAATATCACGCACCCAAAGGTCTTTTTCGGCCTGGGTTCTCGGCGACCCAGCGCCATTTCGGCCCTGGGTACCCGGGACCCAGGTCCTAATTTTGGCCTAAGTGCCCGAGGACCCAAGGTCGAACCCGGGCACCAAGCGCCCAACTCCCAGGCCAAATTTTCCAACGACCCCAGAGCGCGTGAATATCACGCACCCAAAGGTCTTTTTCGGCCTGGGTTCTCGGCGACCCAGCGCCATTTCGGCCCGGGTACCCGGGACCCAGGTCCTAATTTTGGCCTAAGTGCCCGAGCGACCCAAGGTCGAACCCGGGCACCAAGCGCCCAACTCCCAGGCCAAATTTTCCAACGACCCCAGAGCGCGTGAATATCACGCACCCAAAGGTCTTTTTCGGCCTGGGTTCTCGGCGACCCAGCGCCATTTCGGCCTGGGTACCCGGGACCCAGGTCCTAATTTTGGCCTAAGTGCCCGAGGACCCAAGGTCGAACCCGGGCACCAAGCGCCCAACTCCCAGGCCAAATTTTCCAACGACCCCAGAGCGCGTGAATATCACGCACCCAAAGGTCTTTTTCGGCCTGGGTTCTCGGCGACCCAGCGCCATTTCGGCCTGGGTACCCGGGACCCAGGTCCTAATTTTGGCCTAAGTGCCCGAGGACCCAAGGTCGAACCCGGGCACCAAGCGCCCAACTCCCAGGCCAAATTTTCCAACGACCCCAGAGCGCGTGAATATCACGCACCCAAAGGTCTTTTTCGCCTGGGTTCTCGGCGACCCAGCGCCATTTCGGCCCGGGTACCCGGGACCCAGGTCCTAATTTTGGCCTAAGTGCCCGAGGACCCAAGGTCGAACCCGGGCACCAAGCGCCCAACTCCCAGGCCAAATTTTCCAACGACCCCAGAGCGCGTGAATATCACGCACCCAAAGGTCTTTTTCGGCCTGGGTTCTCGGCGACCCAGCGCCATTTCGGCCCGGGTACCCGGGACCCAGGTCCTAATTTTGGCCTAAGTGCCCGAGGACCCAAGGTCGAACCCGGGCACCAAGCGCCCAACTCCCAGGCCAAATTTTCCAACGACCCCAGAGCGCGTGAATATCACGCACCCAAAGGTCTTTTTCGGCCTGGGTTCTCGGCGACCCAGCGCCATTTCGGCCCTGGGTACCCGGGACCCAGGTCCTAATTTTGGCCTAAGTGCCCGAGGACCCAAGGTCGAACCCGGGCACCAAGCGCCCAACTCCCAGGCCAAATTTTCCAACGACCCCAGAGCGCGTGAATATCACGCACCCAAAGGTCTTTTTCGGCCTGGGTTCTCGGCGACCCAGCGCCATTTCGGCCCGGGTACCCGGGACCCAGGTCCTAATTTTGGCCTAAGTGCCCGAGGACCCAAGGTCGAACCCGGGCACCAAGCGCCCAACTCCCAGGCCAAATTTTCCAACGACCCCAGAGCGCGTGAATATCACGCACCCAAAGGTCTTTTTCGGCCTGGGTTCTCGGCGACCCAGCGCCATTTCGGCCCTGGGTACCCGGGACCCAGGTCCTAATTTTGGCCTAAGTGCCCGAGGACCCAAGGTCGAACCCGGGCACCAAGCGCCCAACTCCCAGGCCAAATTTTCCAACGACCCCAGAGCGCGTGAATATCACGCACCCAAAGGTCTTTTTCGGCCTGGGTTCTCGGCGACCCAGCGCCATTTCGGCCCGGGTACCCGGGACCCAGGTCCTAATTTTGGCCTAAGTGCCCGAGGACCCAAGGTCGAACCCGGGCACCAAGCGCCCAACTCCCAGGCCAAATTTTCCAACGACCCCAGAGCGCGTGAATATCACGCACCCAAAGGTCTTTTTCGGCCTGGGTTCTCGGCGACCCAGCGCCATTTCGGCCCGGGTACCCGGGACCCAGGTCCTAATTTTGGCCTAAGTGCCCGAGGACCCAAGGTCGAACCCGGGCACCAAGCGCCCAACTCCCAGGCCAAATTTTCCAACGACCCCAGAGCGCGTGAATATCACGCACCCAAAGGTCTTTTTCGGCCTGGGTTCTCGGCGACCCAGCGCCATTTCGGCCCGGGTACCCGGGACCCAGGTCCTAATTTTGGCCTAAGTGCCCGAGGACCCAAGGTCGAACCCGGGGCACCAAGCGCCCAACTCCCAGGCCAAATTTTCCAACGACCCCAGAGCGCGTGAATATCACGCACCCAAAGGTCTTTTTCGGCCTGGGTTCTCGGCGACCCAGCGCCATTTCGGCCCGGGTACCCGGGACCCAGGTCCTAATTTTGGCCTAAGTGCCCGAGCGCCCAAGGTCGAACCCGGGCACCAAGCGCCCAACTCCCAGGCCAAATTTTCCAACGACCCCAGAGCGCGTGAATATCACGCACCCAAAGGTCTTTTTCGGCCTGGGTTCTCGGCGACCCAGCGCCATTTCGGCCCGGGTACCCGGGACCCAGGTCCTAATTTTGGCCTAAGTGCCCGAGGACCCAAGGTCGAACCCGGGCACCAAGCGCCCAACTCCCAGGCCAAATTTTCCAACGACCCCAGAGCGCGTGAATATCACGCACCCAAAGGTCTTTTTCGGCCTGGGTTCTCGGCGACCCAGCGCCATTTCGGCCCTGGGTACCCGGGACCCAGGTCCTAATTTTGGCCTAAGTGCCCGAGGACCCAAGGTCGAACTCGGGCACCAAGCGCCCAACTCCCAGGCCAAATTTTCCAACGACCCCAGAGCGCGTGAATATCACGCACCCAAAGGTCTTTTTCGGCCTGGGTTCTCGGCGACCCAGCGCCATTTCGGCCCGGGTACCCGGGACCCAGGTCCTAATTTTGGCCTAAGTGCCCGAGGACCCAAGGTCGAACCCGGGCACCAAGCGCCCAACTCCCAGGCCAAATTTTCCAACGACCCCAGAGCGCGTGAATATCACGCACCCAAAGGTCTTTTTCGGCCTGGGTTCTCGGCGACCCAGCGCCATTTCGGCCCGGGTACCCGGGACCCAGGTCCTAATTTTGGCCTAAGTGCCCGAGGACCCAAGGTCGAACCCGGGCACCAAGCGCCCAACTCCCAGGCCAAATTTTCCAACGACCCCAGAGCGCGTGAATATCACGCACCCAAAGGTCTTTTTCGGCCTGGGTTCTCGGCGACCCAGCGCCATTTCGGCCCGGGTACCCGGGACCCAGGTCCTAATTTTGGCCTAAGTGCCCGAGGACCCAAGGTCGAACCCGGGCACCAAGCGCCCAACTCCCAGGCCAAATTTTCCAACGACCCCAGAGCGCGTGAATATCACGCACCCAAAGGTCTTTTTCGGCCTGGGTTCTCGGCGACCCAGCGCCATTTCGGCCCTGGGTACCCGGGACCCAGGTCCTAATTTTGGCCTAAGTGCCCGAGGACCCAAGGTCGAACTCGGGCACCAAGCGCCCAACTCCCAGGCCAAATTTTCCAACGACCCCAGAGCGCGTGAATATCACGCACCCAAAGGTCTTTTTCGGCCTGGGTTCTCGGCGACCCAGCGCCATTTCGGCCCGGGTACCCGGGACCCAGGTCCTAATTTTGGCCTAAGTGCCCGAGGACCCAAGGTCGAACCCGGGCACCAAGCGCCCAACTCCCAGGCCAAATTTTCCAACGACCCCAGAGCGCGTGAATATCACGCACCCAAAGGTCTTTTTCGGCCTGGGTTCTCGGCGACCCAGCGCCATTTCGGCCCTGGGTACCCGGGACCCAGGTCCTAATTTTGGCCTAAGTGCCCGAGGACCCAAGGTCGAACTCGGGCACCAAGCGCCCAACTCCCAGGCCAAATTTTCCAACGACCCCAGAGCGCGTGAATATCACGCACCCAAAGGTCTTTTTCGGCCTGGGTTCTCGGCGACCCAGCGCCATTTCGGCCCGGGTACCCGGGACCCAGGTCCTAATTTTGGCCTAAGTGCCCGAGGACCCAAGGTCGAACCCGGGGCACCAAGCGCCCAACTCCCAGGCCAAATTTTCCAACGACCCCAGAGCGCGTGAATATCACGCACCCAAAGGTCTTTTTCGGCCTGGGTTCTCGGCGACCCAGCGCCATTTCGGCCCGGGTACCCGGGACCCAGGTCCTAATTTTGGCCTAAGTGCTCGAGGACCCAAGGTCGAACCCGGGCACCAAGCGCCCAACTCCCAGGCCAAATTTTCCAACGACCCCAGAGCGCGTGAATATCACGCACCCAAAGGTCTTTTTCGGCCTGGGTTCTCGGCGACCCAGCGCCATTTCGGCCCTGGGTACCCGGGACCCAGGTCCTAATTTTGGCCTAAGTGCCCGAGGACCCAAGGTCGAACCCGGGGCACCAAGCGCCCAACTCCCAGGCCAAATTTTCCAACGACCCCAGAGCGCGTGAATATCACGCACCCAAAGGTCTTTTTCGGCCTGGGTTCTCGGCGACCCAGCGCCATTTCGGCCCTGGGTACCCGGGACCCAGGTCCTAATTTTGGCCTAAGTGCCCGAGGACCCAAGGTCGAACCCGGGCACCAAGCGCCCAACTCCCAGGCCAAATTTTCCAACGACCCCAGAGCGCGTGAATATCACGCACCCAAAGGTCTTTTTCGGCCTGGGTTCTCGGCGACCCAGCGCCATTTCGGCCCGGGTACCCGGGACCCAGGTCCTAATTTTGGCCTAAGTGCTCGAGGACCCAAGGTCGAACCCGGGCACCAAGCGCCCAACTCCCAGGCCAAATTTTCCAACGACCCCAGAGCGCGTGAATATCACGCACCCAAAGGTCTTTTTCGGCCTGGGTTCTCGGCGACCCAGCGCCATTTCGGCCCGGGTACCCGGGACCCAGGTCCTAATTTTGGCCTAAGTGCCCGAGGACCCAAGGTCGAACCCGGGCACCAAGCGCCCAACTCCCAGGCCAAATTTTCCAACGACCCCAGAGCGCGTGAATATCACGCACCCAAAGGTCTTTTTCGGCCTGGGTTCTCGGCGACCCAGCGCCATTTCGGCCCGGGTACCCGGGACCCAGGTCCTAATTTTGGCCTAAGTGCCCGAGGACCCAAGGTCGAACTCGGGCACCAAGCGCCCAACTCCCAGGCCAAATTTTCCAACGACCCCAGAGCGCGTGAATATCACGCACCCAAAGGTCTTTTTCGCCTGGGTTCTCGGCACGCCTCGCCCAGGCCATTTTCTGGCCCAGGTCCCGGGACCCCGGCCAAATTTTCCCGCCCCAAGCTGATCACGCCAGTTTTTCGGCCTGCGGGTACCCGGGACCCAGGTCCTAATTTTGGCCTAAGTGCCCGAGGACCCAAGGTCGAACTCGGGCACCAAGCGCCCAACTCCCAGGCCAAATTTTCCAACGACCCCAGAGCGCGTGAATATCACGCACCCAAAGGTCTTTTTCGGCCTGGGTTCTCGGCGACCCAGCGCCATTTCGGCCCGGGTACCCGGGACCCAGGTCCTAATTTTGGCCTAAGTGCCCGAGGACCCAAGGTCGAACTCGGGCACCAAGCGCCCAACTCCCAGGCCAAATTTTCCAACGACCCCAGAGCGCGTGAATATCACGCACCCAAAGGTCTTTTTCGGCCTGGGTTCTCGGCGACCCAGCGCCATTTCGGCCCGGGTACCCGGGACCCAGGTCCTAATTTTGGCCTAAGTGCCCGAGGACCCAAGGTCGAACTCGGGGCACCAAGCGCCCAACTCCCAGGCCAAATTTTCCAACGACCCCAGAGCGCGTGAATATCACGCACCCAAAGGTCTTTTTCGGCCTGGGTTCTCGGCGACCCAGCGCCATTTCGGCCCGGGTACCCGGGACCCAGGTCCTAATTTTGGCCTAAGTGCCCGAGGACCCAAGGTCGAACTCGGGCACCAAGCGCCCAACTCCCAGGCCAAATTTTCCAACGACCCCAGAGCGCGTGAATATCACGCACCCAAAGGTCTTTTTCGGCCTGGGTTCTCGGCGACCCAGCGCCATTTCGGCCCGGGTACCCGGGACCCAGGTCCTAATTTTGGCCTAAGTGCCCGAGGACCCAAGGTCGAACCCGGGCACCAAGCGCCCAACTCCCAGGCCAAATTTTCCAACGACCCCAGAGCGCGTGAATATCACGCACCCAAAGGTCTTTTTCGGCCTGGGTTCTCGGCGACCCAGCGCCATTTCGGCCCGGGTACCCGGGACCCAGGTCCTAATTTTGGCCTAAGTGCCCGAGGACCCAAGGTCGAACTCGGGCACCAAGCGCCCAACTCCCAGGCCAAATTTTCCAACGACCCCAGAGCGCGTGAATATCACGCACCCAAAGGTCTTTTTCGGCCTGGGTTCTCGGCGACCCAGCGCCATTTCGGCCCGGGTACCCGGGACCCAGGTCCTAATTTTGGCCTAAGTGCCCGAGGACCCAAGGTCGAACTCGGGCACCAAGCGCCCAACTCCCAGGCCAAATTTTCCAACGACCCCAGAGCGCGTGAATATCACGCACCCAAAGGTCTTTTTCGGCCTGGGTTCTCGGCGACCCAGCGCCATTTCGGCCCGGGTACCCGGGACCCAGGTCCTAATTTTGGCCTAAGTGCCCGAGCGACCCAAGGTCGAACCCGGGCACCAAGCGCCCAACTCCCAGGCCAAATTTTCCAACGACCCCAGAGCGCGTGAATATCACGCACCCAAAGGTCTTTTTCGGCCTGGGTTCTCGGCGACCCAGCGCCATTTCGGCCCGGGTACCCGGGACCCAGGTCCTAATTTTGGCCTAAGTGCCCGAGGACCCAAGGTCGAACTCGGGCACCAAGCGCCCAACTCCCAGGCCAAATTTTCCAACGACCCCAGAGCGCGTGAATATCACGCACCCAAAGGTCTTTTTCGGCCTGGGTTCTCGGCGACCCAGCGCCATTTCGGCCCGGGTACCCGGGACCCAGGTCCTAATTTTGGCCTAAGTGCCCGAGGACCCAAGGTCGAACCCGGGGCACCAAGCGCCCAACTCCCAGGCCAAATTTTCCAACGACCCCAGAGCGCGTGAATATCACGCACCCAAAGGTCTTTTTCGGCCTGGGTTCTCGGCGACCCAGCGCCATTTCGGCCCGGGTACCCGGGACCCAGGTCCTAATTTTGGCCTAAGTGCCCGAGGACCCAAGGTCGAACTCGGGCACCAAGCGCCCAACTCCCAGGCCAAATTTTCCAACGACCCCAGAGCGCGTGAATATCACGCACCCAAAGGTCTTTTTCGGCCTGGGTTCTCGGCGACCCAGCGCCATTTCGGCCCGGGTACCCGGGACCCAGGTCCTAATTTTGGCCTAAGTGCCCGAGGACCCAAGGTCGAACCCGGGCACCAAGCGCCCAACTCCCAGGCCAAATTTTCCAACGACCCCAGAGCGCGTGAATATCACGCACCCAAAGGTCTTTTTCGGCCTGGGTTCTCGGCGACCCAGCGCCATTTCGGCCCGGGTACCCGGGACCCAGGTCCTAATTTTGGCCTAAGTGCCCGAGGACCCAAGGTCGAACTCGGGCACCAAGCGCCCAACTCCCAGGCCAAATTTTCCAACGACCCCAGAGCGCGTGAATATCACGCACCCAAAGGTCTTTTTCGGCCTGGGTTCTCGGCGACCCAGCGCCATTTCGGCCCGGGTACCCGGGACCCAGGTCCTAATTTTGGCCTAAGTGCCCGAGGACCCAAGGTCGAACCCGGGCACCAAGCGCCCAACTCCCAGGCCAAATTTTCCAACGACCCCAGAGCGCGTGAATATCACGCACCCAAAGGTCTTTTTCGGCCTGGGTTCTCGGCGACCCAGCGCCATTTCGGCCCGGGTACCCGGGACCCAGGTCCTAATTTTGGCCTAAGTGCCCGAGGACCCAAGGTCGAACTCGGGCACCAAGCGCCCAACTCCCAGGCCAAATTTTCCAACGACCCCAGAGCGCGTGAATATCACGCACCCAAAGGTCTTTTTCGGCCTGGGTTCTCGGCGACCCAGCGCCATTTCGGCCCGGGTACCCGGGACCCAGGTCCTAATTTTGGCCTAAGTGCCCGAGGACCCAAGGTCGAACTCGGGCACCAAGCGCCCAACTCCCAGGCCAAATTTTCCAACGACCCCAGAGCGCGTGAATATCACGCACCCAAAGGTCTTTTTCGGCCTGGGTTCTCGGCGACCCAGCGCCATTTCGGCCCGGGTACCCGGGACCCAGGTCCTAATTTTGGCCTAAGTGCCCGAGGACCCAAGGTCGAACTCGGGCACCAAGCGCCCAACTCCCAGGCCAAATTTTCCAACGACCCCAGAGCGCGTGAATATCACGCACCCAAAGGTCTTTTTCGGCCTGGGTTCTCGGCGACCCAGCGCCATTTCGGCCCGGGTACCCGGGACCCAGGTCCTAATTTTGGCCTAAGTGCCCGAGGACCCAAGGTCGAACTCGGGCACCAAGCGCCCAACTCCCAGGCCAAATTTTCCAACGACCCCAGAGCGCGTGAATATCACGCACCCAAAGGTCTTTTTCGGCCTGGGTTCTCGGCGACCCAGCGCCATTTCGGCCGGGTACCCGGGACCCAGGTCCTAATTTTGGCCTAAGTGCCCGAGGACCCAAGGTCGAACTCGGGCACCAAGCGCCCAACTCCCAGGCCAAATTTTCCAACGACCCCAGAGCGCGTGAATATCACGCACCCAAAGGTCTTTTTCGGCCTGGGTTCTCGGCGACCCAGCGCCATTTCGGCCCGGGTACCCGGGACCCAGGTCCTAATTTTGGCCTAAGTGCCCGAGGACCCAAGGTCGAACTCGGGCACCAAGCGCCCAACTCCCAGGCCAAATTTTCCAACGACCCCAGAGCGCGTGAATATCACGCACCCAAAGGTCTTTTTCGGCCTGGGTTCTCGGCGACCCAGCGCCATTTCGGCCCGGGTACCCGGGACCCAGGTCCTAATTTTGGCCTAAGTGCCCGAGGACCCAAGGTCGAACTCGGGCACCAAGCGCCCAACTCCCAGGCCAAATTTTCCAACGACCCCAGAGCGCGTGAATATCACGCACCCAAAGGTCTTTTTCGGCCTGGGTTCTCGGCGACCCAGCGCCATTTCGGCCGGGTACCCGGGACCCAGGTCCTAATTTTGGCCTAAGTGCCCGAGGACCCAAGGTCGAACTCGGGGCACCAAGCGCCCAACTCCCAGGCCAAATTTTCCAACGACCCCAGAGCGCGTGAATATCACGCACCCAAAGGTCTTTTTCGGCCTGGGTTCTCGGCGACCCAGCGCCATTTCGGCCCGGGTACCCGGGACCCAGGTCCTAATTTTGGCCTAAGTGCCCGAGGACCCAAGGTCGAACCCGGGCACCAAGCGCCCAACTCCCAGGCCAAATTTTCCAACGACCCCAGAGCGCGTGAATATCACGCACCCAAAGGTCTTTTTCGGCCTGGGTTCTCGGCGACCCAGCGCCATTTCGGCCCGGGTACCCGGGACCCAGGTCCTAATTTTGGCCTAAGTGCCCGAGGACCCAAGGTCGAACCCGGGCACCAAGCGCCCAACTCCCAGGCCAAATTTTCCAACGACCCCAGAGCGCGTGAATATCACGCACCCAAAGGTCTTTTTCGGCCTGGGTTCTCGGCGACCCAGCGCCATTTCGGCCCGGGTACCCGGGACCCAGGTCCTAATTTTGGCCTAAGTGCCCGAGGACCCAAGGTCGAACTCGGGCACCAAGCGCCCAACTCCCAGGCCAAATTTTCCAACGACCCCAGAGCGCGTGAATATCACGCACCCAAAGGTCTTTTTCGGCCTGGGTTCTCGGCGACCCAGCGCCATTTCGGCCCGGGTACCCGGGACCCAGGTCCTAATTTTGGCCTAAGTGCCCGAGGACCCAAGGTCGAACCCGGGCACCAAGCGCCCAACTCCCAGGCCAAATTTTCCAACGACCCCAGAGCGCGTGAATATCACGCACCCAAAGGTCTTTTTCGGCCTGGGTTCTCGGCGACCCAGCGCCATTTCGGCCCGGGTACCCGGGACCCAGGTCCTAATTTTGGCCTAAGTGCCCGAGGACCCAAGGTCGAACCCGGGCACCAAGCGCCCAACTCCCAGGCCAAATTTTCCAACGACCCCAGAGCGCGTGAATATCACGCACCCAAAGGTCTTTTTCGGCCTGGGTTCTCGGCGACCCAGCGCCATTTCGGCCCTGGGTACCCGGGACCCAGGTCCTAATTTTGGCCTAAGTGCCCGAGGACCCAAGGTCGAACCCGGGCACCAAGCGCCCAACTCCCAGGCCAAATTTTCCAACGACCCCAGAGCGCGTGAATATCACGCACCCAAAGGTCTTTTTCGGCCTGGGTTCTCGGCGACCCAGCGCCATTTCGGCCCGGGTACCCGGGACCCAGGTCCTAATTTTGGCCTAAGTGCCCGAGGACCCAAGGTCGAACCCGGGCACCAAGCGCCCAACTCCCAGGCCAAATTTTCCAACGACCCCAGAGCGCGTGAATATCACGCACCCAAAGGTCTTTTTCGGCCTGGGTTCTCGGCGACCCAGCGCCATTTCGGCCTGGGTACCCGGGACCCAGGTCCTAATTTTGGCCTAAGTGCCCGAGGACCCAAGGTCGAACCCGGGCACCAAGCGCCCAACTCCCAGGCCAAATTTTCCAACGACCCCAGAGCGCGTGAATATCACGCACCCAAAGGTCTTTTTCGGCCTGGGTTCTCGGCGACCCAGCGCCATTTCGGCCCGGGTACCCGGGACCCAGGTCCTAATTTTGGCCTAAGTGCCCGAGGACCCAAGGTCGAACCCGGGCACCAAGCGCCCAACTCCCAGGCCAAATTTTCCAACGACCCCAGAGCGCGTGAATATCACGCACCCAAAGGTCTTTTTCGGCCTGGGTTCTCGGCGACCCAGCGCCATTTCGGCCCGGGTACCCGGGACCCAGGTCCTAATTTTGGCCTAAGTGCCCGAGGACCCAAGGTCGAACCGGGGCACCAAGCGCCCAACTCCCAGGCCAAATTTTCCAACGACCCCAGAGCGCGTGAATATCACGCACCCAAAGGTCTTTTTCGGCCTGGGTTCTCGGCGACCCAGCGCCATTTCGGCCCGGGTACCCGGGACCCAGGTCCTAATTTTGGCCTAAGTGCCCGAGGACCCAAGGTCGAACCCGGGCACCAAGCGCCCAACTCCCAGGCCAAATTTTCCAACGACCCCAGAGCGCGTGAATATCACGCACCCAAAGGTCTTTTTCGGCCTGGGTTCTCGGCGACCCAGCGCCATTTCGGCCCGGGTACCCGGGACCCAGGTCCTAATTTTGGCCTAAGTGCCCGAGGACCCAAGGTCGAACCCGGGCACCAAGCGCCCAACTCCCAGGCCAAATTTTCCAACGACCCCAGAGCGCGTGAATATCACGCACCCAAAGGTCTTTTTCGGCCTGGGTTCTCGGCGACCCAGCGCCATTTCGGCCCGGGTACCCGGGACCCAGGTCCTAATTTTGGCCTAAGTGCCCGAGGACCCAAGGTCGAACCCGGGGCACCAAGCGCCCAACTCCCAGGCCAAATTTTCCAACGACCCCAGAGCGCGTGAATATCACGCACCCAAAGGTCTTTTTCGGCCTGGGTTCTCGGCGACCCAGCGCCATTTCGGCCCGGGTACCCGGGACCCAGGTCCTAATTTTGGCCTAAGTGCCCGAGGACCCAAGGTCGAACCCGGGCACCAAGCGCCCAACTCCCAGGCCAAATTTTCCAACGACCCCAGAGCGCGTGAATATCACGCACCCAAAGGTCTTTTTCGGCCTGGGTTCTCGGCGACCCAGCGCCATTTCGGCCCTGGGTACCCGGGACCCAGGTCCTAATTTTGGCCTAAGTGCCCGAGGACCCAAGGTCGAACCCGGGCACCAAGCGCCCAACTCCCAGGCCAAATTTTCCAACGACCCCAGAGCGCGTGAATATCACGCACCCAAAGGTCTTTTTCGGCCTGGGTTCTCGGCGACCCAGCGCCATTTCGGCCCGGGTACCCGGGGACCCAGGTCCTAATTTTGGCCTAAGTGCCCGAGGGACCCAAGGTCGAACCCGGGCACCAAGCGCCCAACTCCCAGGCCAAATTTTCCAACGACCCCAGAGCGCGTGAATATCACGCACCCAAAGGTCTTTTTCGGCCTGGGTTCTCGGCGACCCAGCGCCATTTCGGCCAGGGTACCCGGGACCCAGGTCCTAATTTTGGCCTAAGTGCCCGAGGGACCCAAGGTCGAACCCGGGCACCAAGCGCCCAACTCCCAGGCCAAATTTTCCAACGACCCCAGAGCGCGTGAATATCACGCACCCAAAGGTCTTTTTCGGCCTGGGTTCTCGGCGACCCAGCGCCATTTCGGCCCTGGGTACCCGGGACCCAGGTCCTAATTTTGGCCTAAGTGCCCGAGGGACCCAAGGTCGAACCGTGGGCACCAAGCGCCCAACTCCCAGGCCAAATTTTCCAACGACCCCAGAGCGCGTGAATATCACGCACCCAAAGGTCTTTTTCGGCTGGGTTCTCGGCGACCCAGCGCCATTTCGGCCTGGGTACCCGGGACCCAGGTCCTAATTTCGGCCTAAGTGCCCGGGGACCCAAGGTCGAACCTGGGGCACCAAGCGCCCAATACCCAGGCGAAATTTTCCAACGACCCCAGAGCGCGTGAATATCACGCACCCAAAGGTCTTTTTCGGCCTGGGTTCTCGGTGACCCAGGCCATTTCGGCCCTGGGTACCCGGGGACCCAGGTCCTAATTTCGGCCTAAGTGCCCGGGGACCCAAGCTCGAACCCGGGACCAAGGGCCCAATACCCAGGCCAAATTTTCCAATGACCCCAGAGCGCGTGAATATCACGCACCCAAAGGTCTTTTTCGCCTGGGTTCTCGGCGACCCAGGGCCATTTCGGCCTGGGTACCCGGGACCCAGGTCCTAATTTTGCTAGTGCCGAGGACCCAAGGTCGAACCTGGGGACCAAGCGCCCAATACCCAGGCCAAATTTTCCAATGACCCCAGAGCACGTGAATATCACGCACCCAAAGGTCTTTTTCGGCCTGGGTTCTCGGCGACCCAGGCCATTTCGGCCTGGGTACCCGGGGACCCAGGTCCTAATTTTGGCCTAAGTGCCCGGGGACCCAAGGCCGAACCCGGGGACCAAGGGCCCAATACCCAGGACGAATTTTCCAATGACCCCAGAGCGCGTGAATATCACGCACCCAAAGGTCTTTTTCGGCCTGGGTTCTCGGCGACCCAGGCCATTTCGGCCTGGGTACCCGGGACCCAGGTCCTAATTTCGGCCTAAGTGCTCGGGGACCTAAGGCTCGAACCCGTGGACCAAGGGCCCAATACCCAGGCCAATTTTCCAATGACCCCAGAGCGCGTGAATATCACGTGCCCAAAGGTCTTTTTCAGCCTGGGTTCTCGGCTGACCCAGGGCCATTTCGGCCTGGGTACTCGGGACCCAGGTCCTAATTTTGGCCTAAGTGCCGAACCCAAGGCGACCGGGACCAAGGGCCCAACTCCCAGCCAAATTTCTCCAATGACCCCAGAGCGCGTGAATATCACGCACCGAAAGGTCTTTTTCAGCCTGGGTTCTTGGCGACCCAGGGCCATTTCGGCCTGGGTACTCGGGGACCCAAGGCCGAACCTGGGGACCAAGGGCCCAATACCTGGCCAAATTTCTCCAATGACCCCAGAGTGCGTGAATATCACGCACCCAAAGGTCTTTTTTCGCCTGGGTTCTCGGCGACCCAGGCCATTTCGACCTGGGTACTCGGGACCCAGGTCCTAATTTCGGCCTGAGTGCTCGGGGACCCAAGGTCGAACCTGGGCACCAAGGGCCCAATACCCCGGCCAAATTCTCCAATGACCCCAGAGCGCGTGAATATCACGCACCCAAAGGTCTTTTTCGGCCTGGGTTCTCGGCGACCCAGGGCCATTTCAGCCCTGAGTACTCGGGGACCCAGGTCCTAATTTCGGCCTAAGTGCCCGAGGACCCTAAGGCCGAACCCGTGGACCAAGGGCCCAATACCCAGGACAAATTTTCCAATGACCCCAGAGCGCGTGAATATCACGCACCCAAAGGTCTTTTTCGGCCTGGGTTCTCGGCGACCCAGGGCCATTTCGGCCTGGGTACCCGGGACCCAGGTCCTAATTTTGGCCTAAGTGCCCGAGGACCCAAGGTCGAACCTGGGGACCAAGGGCCCAATACCCCAGGCCAAATTTTCCAATGACCCCAGAGCGCGTGAATATCACGCACCCAAAGGTCTTTTTCGCCTGGGTTCTCGGCGACCCAGGGCCATTTCGGCCTGGGTACTCGAGGACCCAGGTCCTAATTTCGGCCTAAGTGCCCGGGGACCCAAGGCCGAACCCTGGGACCAAGGGCCCAATACCCAGGCCAAATTTTCCAATGACCCCAGAGTGCGTGAATATCACGCACCCAAAGGTCTTTTTCGGCCTGGGTTCTCGGCGACCCAGGGCCATTTCGGCCTGGGTACTCGGGGACCCAGGTCCTAATTTCGGCCTAAGTGCCCGGGGACCCAAGGCCGAACCCGGGGACCAAGGGCCCAATACCCAGGACAAATTTTCCAATGACCCCAGAGTGCGTGAATATCACGCACCCAAAGGTCTTTTTCAGCCTGGGTTCTCGGCGACCCAGGGCCATTTCGGCCTGGGTACTCGAGTACAGCCCAAGGCCGAACCTGGGGACCAAGGGCCCAATACCCCAGGCCAAATTTCTCCAATGACCCCAGAGCGCGTGAATATCACGCACCCAAAGGTCTTTTTCCGCCTGGGT
Source organism: Xylocarpus granatum (assembly GCA_019650275.1). Taxonomy (NCBI): domain Eukaryota; kingdom Viridiplantae; phylum Streptophyta; class Magnoliopsida; order Sapindales; family Meliaceae; genus Xylocarpus; species Xylocarpus granatum. The sequence continues at coordinate 25,620 of BNST01002855.1, forward strand.
TCTCGGCGACCCAGGGCCATTTGGCCTGGGTACTCGGGACCCAGGTCCTAATTTCGGCCTAAGTGCCCGGGGACCCAAGGCCGAACCCTGGGACCAAGGGCCCAATACCCAGGCCAAATTTCTCCAATGACCCCAGAGTGCGTGAATATCACGCACCCAAAGGTCTTTTTCGACCTGGGTTCTCGGCGACCCAGGTCCATTTCGACTGGGTACTCGGGGACCCAGGTCCTAATTTCGGCCTAAGTGCCCGGGGACCCAAGGGCGAACCCGTGGACCAAGGGCCCAATACCCAGGACAATTTTCCAATGACCCCAGAGTGCGTGAATATCACGCACCCGAAAGGTCTTTTTCAGCCTGGGTTCTCGGCGACCCAGGGCCATTTCGGCCTGGGTACTCGAGGACCGCAAGGCCGAACCTGGGGACCAAGGGCCCAATACCCCGGCCAAATTTTCCAATGACCCCAGAGCGCGTGAATATCACGCACCTAAAGGTCTTTTTCCGCCTGTGTTCTCGGCGACCCAGGGCCATTTCGCCTGGGTACTCGAGGACCCAGGTCCTAATTTCGGCCTAAGTGCTCGGGGACCCAAGGCCGAACCCGGGACCAAGGGCCCAATACCCAGGCCAAATTTTCCAATGACCCCAGAGTGCGTGAATATCACGCACCCAAAGGTCTTTTTCGACCTGGGTTCTCGGCGACCCAGGTCCATTTCGACCTGGGTACTCGGGGACCCAGGTCCTAATTTCGGCCTAAGTGCCCGGGGACCCAAGGCCGAACCCGTGGACCAAGGGCCCAATACCCAGTACAATTTTCCAACGACCCCAGAGTGCGTGAATATCACGTACCGAAAGGCCTTTTTCAGCCTGGGTTCTTGGCGACCCAGGGCCATTTCGGACTGGGTACTTGGGGACCCAAGGCCGAACCTGGGCACCAAGGGCCCAATACCCCGACCAAATCCTCCAATGACCCCAGAGACCGTGAATATCACGCACCTAAAGGTCTTTTTCCGCCTGGGTTCTCGGCGACCCAGGTCCATATCAACCTGGGTACTCGAGGACCCAGGTCCTAATTTCGGCCTAAGTGCCCGAGGACCTAAGGCCGAACTCGTGGACCAAGGGCCCAATACCCAGTACAATTTTCCAATGACCCCAGAGTGCGTGAATATCACGCACCGAAAGGTCTTTTTCAGCCTGGGTTCTTGGCGACCCAGGGCCATTTTGGCCTGGGTACTCGAGGACTGCAAGGCCGAACCTGGGGACCAAGGGCCCAATACCCCAGCCAAATTCTCCAATGACCCCAGAGCGCGTGAATATCACGCGCCTAAAGGTCTTTTTCCGCCTGGGTTCTCGGCGACCCAGGGCCATTTCGACCTGGGTACTCATGGACCCATGGCCGAACCTGGGGACCAAGGGCCCAATACCCAGGCCAAATTCTCCAATGACCCCAGAGTGCGTGAATATCACGCACCCAAAGGTATTTTTCGACCAGGATTTCTCGACGACCCAGGTACTAATTTCGGCCTAAGTGCCCGGGGACCCAAGGCCGAACCCTTGGGACCAAGGGCCCAATACCCAGCCAAATTTTCCAATGACCCCAGAGTGCGTGAATATCACGCACCCAAAGGTCTTTTTCGGCCTTGGTTCTCGGCGACCCAGGTCCATTTCGACTGGGTACTCGGGGACCCAGGTCCTAATTTCGGCCTAAGTGCCCGGGGACCCAAGGGCCGAACCCGTGGACCAAGGGCCCAATACCCAGGACAATTTTCCAATGACCCCAGAGTGCGTGAATATCACGCACCGAAAGGCCTTTTTCGGCCTGGCTTCTCGGCGACCCAGGGCCATTTCGGCCTGGGTACTCGGGGACCCAAGGCCGAACCTGGGGACCAAGGGCCCAATACCCAGGGCCAAATCTTCCAATGACCCCAGAGCGCGTGAATATCACGCACCCAAAGGTCTTTTTCCGCCTGGGTTCTCGGCGACCCAGGTCCATTTCGCCTGGGTACTCGGGGACCCAGGTCCTAATTTCGGCCTAAGTGCCCGGGGGACCCTAAGGCCGAACCCGTGGACCAAGGGCCCAATACCCTGTACGAATTTTGCAATGACCCCAGAGTGCGTGAATATCACGCACCCAAAGCTCTTTTTCGGCCTGGGTTCTTGGTGACCCAGGGCCATTTCGGCATGGGTACTCGGGGACCCAAGGCTGAACCCTGGGACCAAGGGCCCAATACCCAAGCCAAATTCTCCAATGACCCCAGAGTGCGTGAATATCACGCACCCACAGGTATTTTTTGACCTGGATTCTTGGCGACCCAGGTCCATATCGACCTGGGTACTTGGGGACCCAAGGTACTAATTTCGCCTAAGTGCTCTGGGGACCCAAGGCCGAACCCGTGGACCAAGGGCCCAATACCCAGGACGAATTTTCCAATGACCCCAGAGTGCGTGAATATCACGCACCCAAAGGTCTTTTTCGGCCTGGGTTCTCGGCGACCCAGGGCCATTTTGGCCTGGGTACTCGAGGACCTAAGCCCGAACCTGTGGACCAAGGGCCCAATACCCAGTACAATTTTCCAATGACCCCAGAGTGCGTGAATATCACGCACCGAAAGGTCTTTTTCGGCCTGGGTTCTCGGCGACCCAGGGCCATTTTGGCCTGGGTACTCGGGGACCCAAGGCCGAACCTGGGGACAAAGGGCCCAATACCCCAGGCCAAATTCTCCAATGACCCCAGAGCGCGTGAATATCACGCACCTAAAGGTCTTTTTCCGCTTGGGTTCTCGGCGACCCAGGTCCATATCGACCTGGGTACTCGGGGACCCAGGTCCTAATTTCGGCCTACGTGCCCGGGGACCCAAGGCCGAACCAGTGGACCAAGGGCCTAATACCCAGTACGAATTTTCCAATGACCCCAAGAGTGCGTGAATATCACACACCGAAATGCCTTTTTCAGCCTGGGTTCTCGGCGACCCAGGGCCATTTCGGCCTGGGTACGTTGGGGACCCAAGGCCGAACCTCGGGACCAAGGGCCCAATACCCCAGACCAAATCCTCCAATGACCCCAGAGCGCGTGAATATCACGCACCCAAAGGTCTTTTTCCGCCTGGGTTCTCGGCGACCCAGGTCCATTTGACCTGGGTACTCGGGACCCAGGTCCTAATTTCGGCCTAAGTGCCCGGGGACCCTAAGGCCGAACCAGTGGGACCAAGGGCCCAATACCCAGTACAATTTTCCAATGACCCCAGAGTGCGTGAATATCACACACCCGAAGGTCTTTTTCGGCCTGGGTTCTCGGCGACCCAGGGCCATTTCGGCCTGGGTAGCTCGGGGACCCAAGGCCGAACCTGGGGACCAAGGGCCCAATACCCCAGACCAAATTGTCCAATGACTCCCAGAGCGTGTGAATATCACGCACCTAAAGGTCTTTTTCGGCCTGGGTTCTCGGTGACCCAGGGCCATTTTGGCCTGGGTACTCGAGGGACCCAGGTCCTAATTTCGGCCTAAGTGCCCGGGGACCCAAGGCCGAACCCTGTGGACCAAGCGCCCAATACCCAGGCGAATTTTCCAATGACCCCAGAGTGCGTGAATATCACGCACCCAAAGGTCTTTTTCGGCCTGGGTTCTCGGCGACCCAGGGCCATTTCGGCCTGGGTACTCGGGGACCCAGGTCCTAATTTCGCCTAAGTGCCCAGGGACCCAAGGCCGAACCCGTGGGACCAAGGGCCCAATACCTAGGACGAATTTTCCAATGACCCCAGAGTGCGTGAATATCACGCACCCAAAGGTCTTTTTCGGCCTGGGTTCTCGGCGACCCAGGCCATTTCGGCCTAGGTACTCGGGGACCCAAGGCCCAACCTGGGGACCAAGGGCCCAATACCCAGGACGAATTTTCCAATGACCCCAGAGTGCGTGAATATCACGCACCCCAAAGGTCTTTTTCGGCCTGGGTTCTCGGCGACCCAGGGCCATTTCGGCCTGGGTACTCGGGGACGCAGGTCCTAATTTCGGCCTAAGTGCACGGGGACCCAAGGCCGAACCTGGGGACCAAGGGCCAAATACCCAGGACGAATTTTCCAATGACCCCAGAGTGCGTGAATATCACGCACCCAAAGGTCTTTTTCGGCCTGGGTTCTCGGCGACCCAGGGCCATTTCGGCCTGGGTACTCGGGGACCCAGGTCCTAATTTCGGCCTAAGTGCACAGGGGACCCAAGGCCGAACCTGGGGACCAAGGGCCAAATACCCAGGACGAATTTTCCAATGACCCCAGAGTGCGTGAATATCACGCACCCAAAGGTCTTTTTCGGCCTGGGTTCTCGGCGACCCAGGTCCTAATTTCGGCCTGAGTACACGGGGACCCAAGGCCGAACCTGGGGAGCAAGGGCCCAATACCCAGCACTAATTTTCCAATGACCCCAGAGTGCGTGAATATCACGCACCCAAAGGTCTTTTTCGGCCTAGGGTTCTCGGCGACCCAGGGCCATTTCGGCCTGGGTACTCGGGGACCCAAGGCCGAACATGGGGACCAAAAGGGCCCAATACCCCAGAGCGCGTGAATATCACGCACCCAAAGGTCTTTTTCGGCCTGGGTTCTCGGCGACCCAGGTCCTAGTTTCGGCCTACGTGCCCGGGGACCCAAGGCCGAACTGGGGACCAAGGGCCCAATACCCAGGAGAATTTTCCAATGACCCCAGAGTGCGTGAATATCACGCACCCAAATGTCTTTTTCGGCCTGGGTTCTCGGCGACCCAGGGCCATTTCGGCCTGGGTAGCTCGGGGACCCAAGGCCGAACCTGGGGACCAAGGGCCCAATACCCAGGACGAATTTCCAATGACCCCAGAGCGCGTGAATATCACGCACCCAAAGGTCTTTTTCGGCCTGGGTTCTCGGCGACCCAGGGCCATTTCGGCCTGGGTACTCGGGGACCCAGGTCCTAATTTCGGCCTAAGTGCACGGGGACCCAAGGCCGAACCTGGGGACCAAGGGCCCAATACCCAGGACGAATTTTCCAATGACCCCAGAGTGCGTGAATATCACGCACCCAAAGGTCTTTTTCGGCCTGGGTTCTCGGCGACCCAGGGCCATTTCGGCCTGGGTACTCGGGGACCCAGGTCCTAATTTCGGCCTAAGTGCACGGGGACCCAAGGCCGAACCTGGGGACCAAGGGCCCAATACCCAGGACGAATTTTCCAATGACCCCAGAGTGCGTGAATATCACGCACCCAAAGGTCTTTTTCGGCCTGGGTTCTCGGCGACCCAGGGCCATTTCGCCTGGGTACTCGGGGACCCAGTCTAATTTCGGCCTAGTGCACGGGGACCCAAGGCCGAACCTGGGGACCAAGGGCCCAATACCCAGGACGAATTTTCCAATGACCCCAGAGTGCGTGAATATCACGCACCCAAAGGTCTTTTTCGGCCTGGGTTCTCGGCGACCCAGGGCCATTTCGGCCTGGGTCCTCGGGCGACCCAAGGCCGAACCTGGGGACCAAGGGCCCAATACCCAGGCCAAATTTTCCAATGACCCCAGAGCGCGTGAATATCACGCACCCAAAGGTCTTTTTCGGCCTGGGTTCTCGGCGACCCAGGGCCATTTCGGCCTGGGTACTCGGGGACCCAGGTCCTAATTTCGGCCTAAGTGCACGGGGACCCAAGGCCGAACCTGGGGACCAAGGGCCAAATACCCAGGACGAATTTTCCAATGACCCCAGAGTGCGTGAATATCACGCACCCAAAGGTCTTTTTCGGCCTGGGTTCTCGGCGACCCAGGGCCATTTCGGCCTGGGTACTCGGGGACCCAGGTCCTAATTTCGGCCTAAGTGCACGGGGACCCAAGGCCGAACCTGGGGACCAAGGGCCAAATACCCAGGACGAATTTTCCAATGACCCCAGAGTGCGTGAATATCACGCACCCAAAGGTCTTTTTCGGCCTGGGTTCTCGGCGACCCAGGGCCATTTCGGCCTGGGTACTCGGGGACCCAGGTCCTAATTTCGGCCTAAGTGCACGGGGACCCAAGGCCGAACCTGGGGACCAAGGGCCCAATACCTAGGACGAATTTTCCAATGACCCCAGAGTGCGTGAATATCACGCACCCAAAGGTCTTTTTCGGCCTGGGTTCTCGGCGACCCAGGGCCATTTCGGCCTGGGTACTCGGGGACCCAGGTCCTAATTTCGGCCTAAGTGCACGGGGACCCAAGGCCGAACCTGGGGACCAAGGGCCCAATACCCAGGACGAATTTTCCAATGACCCCAGAGTGCGTGAATATCACGCACCCAAAGGTCTTTTTCGGCCTGGGTTCTCGGCGACCCACGGGCCATTTCGGCCTGGGTACTCGGGGACCCAGGTCCTAATTTCGGCCTAAGTGCACGGGGACCCAAGGCCGAACCTGGGGACCAAGGGCCCAATACCCAGGACGAATTTTCCAATGACCCCAGAGTGCGTGAATATCACGCACCCAAAGGTCTTTTTCGGCCTGGGTTCTCGGCGACCCAGGGCCATTTCGGCCTGGGTACTCGGGGACCCAGGTCCTAATTTCGGCCTAAGTGCACGGGGACCCAAGGCCGAACCTGGGGACCAAGGGCCAAATACCCAGGACGAATTTTCCAATGACCCCAGAGTGCGTGAATATCACGCACCCAAAGGTCTTTTTCGGCCTGGGTTCTCGGCGACCCAGGGCCATTTCGGCCTGGGTACTCGGGGACCCAGGTCCTAATTTCGGCCTAAGTGCACGGGGACCCAAGGCCGAACCTGGGGACCAAGGGCCCAATACCTAGGACGAATTTTCCAATGACCCCAGAGTGCGTGAATATCACGCACCCAAAGGTCTTTTTCGGCCTGGGTTCTCGGCGACCCAGGGCCATTTCGGCCTGGGTCCTCGGGCACCCAAGGCCGAACCTGGGGACCAAGGGCCCAATACCCAGGCAAATTTTCCAATGACCCCAGAGCGCGTGAATATCACGCACCCAAAGGTCTTTTTCGGCCTGGGTTCTCGGCGACCCAGGCCATTTCGGCCTGGGTACTCGGGGACGCAGGTCCTAATTTCGGCCTAAGTGCACGGGGACCCAAGGCCGAACCTGGGGACCAAGGGCCCAATACCCAGGACGAATTTTCCAATGACCCCAGAGTGCGTGAATATCACGCACCCAAAGGTCTTTTTCGGCCTGGGTTCTCGGCGACCCAGGGCCATTTCGGCCTGGGTACTCGGGGACCCAGGTCCTAATTTCGGCCTAAGTGCACGGGGACCCAAGGCCGAACCTGGGGACCAAGGGCCCAATACCTAGGACGAATTTTCCAATGACCCCAGAGTGCGTGAATATCACGCACCCAAAGGTCTTTTTCGGCCTGGGTTCTCGGCGACCCAGGGCCATTTCGGCCTGGGTCCTCGGGCACCCAAGGCCGAACCTGGGGGACCAAGGGCCCAATACCCAGGCCAAATTTCCAACGACCCCAGAGCGCGTGAATATCACGCACCCAAAGGTCTTTTTCGGCCTGGGTTCTCGGCGACCCACGGCCATTTTGGCCTGGGTACTCGGGGACGCAGGTCCTAGTTTTGGCCTAAGTGCACGGGGACCCAAGGCCGAACCTGGGGACCAAGGGCCAAATACCCAGGACGAATTTTCCAATGACCCCAGAGTGCGTGAATATCACGCACCCAAAGGTCTTTTTCGGCCTGGGTTCTCGGCGACCCAGGGCCATTTCGGCCTGGGTACTCGGGGACCCAGGTCCTAATTTCGGCCTAAGTGCACGGGGACCCAAGGCCGAACCTGGGGACCAAGGGCCCAATACCCAGGACGAATTTCCAATGACCCCAGAGTGCGTGAATATCACGCACCCAAAGGTCTTTTTCGGCCTGGGTTCTCGGCGACCCAGGGCCATTTCGGCCTGGGTACTCGGGGACCCAGGTCCTAATTTCGGCCTAAGTGCACGGGGACCCAAGGCCGAACCTGGGGACCAAGGGCCCAAATACCCAGGACGAATTTTCCAATGACCCCAGAGCGCGTGAATATCACGCACCCAAAGGTCTTTTTCGGCCTGGGTTCTCGGCGACCCAGGGCCATTTCGGCCTGGGTACTCGGGGACCCAGGTCCTAATTTCGGCCTAAGTGCACGGGGACCCAAGGCCGAACCTGGGGACCAAGGGCCCAATACCCAGGACGAATTTTCCAATGACCCCAGAGTGCGTGAATATCACGCACCCAAAGGTCTTTTTCGGCCTGGGTTCTCGGCGAGCCCAGGGCCATTTCGGCCTGAGGTCCTCGGTGCACCCAAGGCCGAACCTGGGGACCAAGGGCCCAATACCCAGGACAAATTGTCCAACGACCCCAGAGCGCGTGAATATCACGCACCCAAAGGTCTTTTTCGGCCTGGGTTCTCGGCGACCCACGGCCATTTTGGCCTGGGTACTCGGGGACCCAGGTCCTAGTTTTCGGCCTAAGTGCACGGGGACCCAAGGCCGAACCTGGGGACCAAGGGCCCAATACCCAGGACGAATTTTCCAATGACCCCAGAGTGCGTGAATATCACGCACCCAAAGGTCTTTTTCGGCCTGGGTTCTCGGCGAGCCCAGGGCCATTTCGGCCTGGGTCCTCGGGCACCCAAGGCCGAACCTGGGGACCAAGGGCCCAATACCCAGGCCAAATTGTCCAACGACCCCAGAGCGCGTGAATATCACGCACCCAAAGGTCTTTTTCGGCCTGGGTTCTCGGCGACCCACGGCCATTTTGGCCTGGGTACTCGGGGACGCAGGTCCTAATTTGGCCTAAGTGCACGGGGACCCAAGGCCGAACCTGGGGACCAAGGGCCAAATACCCAGGACGAATTTTCCAATGACCCCAGAGTGCGTGAATATCACGCACCCAAAGGTCTTTTTCGGCCTGGGTTCTCGGCGACCCAGGGCCATTTCGGCCTGGGTACTCGGGGACCCAGGTCCTAATTTCGGCCTAAGTGCACGGGGACCCAAGGCCGAACCTGGGGACCAAGGGCCCAATACCTAGGACGAATTTTCCAATGACCCCAAAGTGCGTGAATATCACGCACCCAAAGGTCTTTTTCGGCCTGGGTTCTCGGCGACCCAGGGCCATTTCGGCCTGGGTCCTCGGGCACCCAAGGCCGAACCTGGGGGACCAAGGGCCCAATACCCAGGACGAATTTTCCAATGACCCCAGAGCGCGTGAATATCACGCACCCAAAGGTCTTTTTCGGCCTGGGTTCTCGGCGACCCAGGGCCATTTCGGCCTGGGTACTCGGGGACCCAGGTCCTAATTTCGGCCTAAGTGCACGGGGACCCAAGGCCGAACCTGGGGACCAAGGGCCAAATACCCAGGACGAATTTTCCAATGACCCCAGAGTGCGTGAATATCACGCACCCAAAGGTCTTTTTCGGCCTGGGTTCTCGGCGACCCAGGGCCATTTCGGCCTGGGTACTCGGGGACCCAGGTCCTAATTTCGGCCTAAGTGCACGGGGACCCAAGGCCGAACCTGGGGACCAAGGGCCCAATACCCTAGGACGAATTTTCCAATGACCCAAAGTGCGTGAATATCACGCACCCAAAGGTCTTTTTCGGCCTGGGTTCTCGGCGACCCAGGGCCATTTCGGCCTGGGTCCTCGGGGCACCCAAGGCCGAACCTGGGGGCCAAGGGCCCAATCCCAGGCAAATTTTCCAATGACCCCAGAGCGCGTGAATATCACGCACCCAAAGGTCTTTTCTGGGCCCAGGGCCATTTTGCTGGGTACTCGGGGACCCAGGTCCTAATTTCGGCCTAAGTGCACGGGGACCCAAGGCCGAACCTGGGGACCAAGGGCCCAATACCTAGGACGAATTTTCCAATGACGCCAAGTGCGTGAATATCACGCACCCAAAGGTCTTTTTCGGCCTGGGTTCTCGGCGACCCAGGGCCATTTCGGCCTGGGTACTCGGGGACCCAGTCCTAAGTGCACGGGGACCCAAGGCCGAACCTGGGGGACCAAGGGCCCAATACCCAGGACGAATTTTCCAATGACCCCAGAGCGCGTGAATATCACGCACCCAAAGGTCTTTTTCGGCCTGGGTTCTCGGCGACCCAGGGCCATTTCGGCCTGGGTACTCGGGGACCCAGGTCCTAATTTCGGCCTAAGTGCACGGGGACCCAAGGCCGAACCTGGGGACCAAGGGCCAAATACCCAGGACGAATTTTCCAATGACCCCAGAGTGCGTGAATATCACGCACCCAAAGGTCTTTTTCGGCCTGGGTTCTCGGCGACCCAGGGCCATTTCGGCCTGGGTACTCGGGGACCCAGGTCCTAATTTCGGCCTAAGTGCACGGGGACCCAAGGCCGAACCTGGGGACCAAGGGCCCAATACCTAGGACGAATTTCCAATGACCCCAGAGTGCGTGAATATCACGCACCCAAAGGTCTTTTTCGGCCTGGGTTCTCGGCGAGCCAGGGCCATTTCGGCCTGGGTCCTCGGGGCACCCAAGGCCGAACCTGGGGCCAAGGGCCCAATGCCCAGGCCAAATTGTCCAACGACCCCAGAGCGCGTGAATATCACGCACCCAAAGGTCTTTTTCGGCCTGGGTTCTCGGCGACCCACGGCCATTTTGGCCTGGGTACTCGGGGACCCAGGTCCTAATTTCGGCCTAAGTGCACGGGGACCCAAGGCCGAACCTGGGGACCAAGGGCCAAATACCCAGGACGAATTTTCCAATGACCCCAGAGTGCGTGAATATCACGCACCCAAAGGTCTTTTTCGGCCTCGGGTACTCGGGGACCCAGGTCCTAATTTCGGCCTAAGTGCACGGGGACCCAAGGCCGAACCTGGGGACCAAGGGCCAAATACCCAGGACGAATTTTCCAATGACCCCAGAGTGCGTGAATATCACGCACCCAAAGGTCTTTTTCGGCCTGGGTTCTCGGCGACCCAGGGCCATTTCGGCCTGGGTACTCGGGGACGCAGGTCCTAATTTTGGCCTAAGTGCACGGGGACCCAAGGCCGAACCTGGGGACCATGGGCCCAATACCCAGGACGAATTTTCCAATGACCCCAGAGTGCGTGAATATCACGCACCCAAAGGTCTTTTTCGGCCTGGGTACTCGGGGACCCAGGTTCTAATTTCGGCCTAAGTGCACGGGGACCCAAGGCCGAACCTGGGGACCAAGGGCCAAATACCCAGGACGAATTTTCCAATGACCCCAGAGTGCGTGAATATCACGCACCCAAAGGTCTTTTTCGGCCTAGGTTCTCGGCGACGCAGGGCCATTTCGGCCTGGTTACTCGGGGACCCAGGTCCTAATTTCGGCTTGGGTTCTCGGCGACCCATGGCCATTTTGGCCTGGGTACTCGGGGACCCAGGTCCTAATTTCGGCCTAAGTGCACAAGGGACCCAAGGCCGAACCTGGGGACCAAGGGCCAAATACCTATGATGAATTTTCCAATGACCCTAGAGTGCGTGAATATCACGCAACCCAAAGGTCTTTTTGGGCCTGGGTACTCGGAGACCCAGGTCCTAATTTCGGCCCAAGTGCACGTGGCCAAAGGTCTTTTTCGGCCAGGGTTCTCGGCGACCCAGCGGCATTTCGGCCTGGGTCCTCGGGCACCCAAAGGACTTTTTCGGCCTGGGTTCTCGGCGAGCCTGTGCCACTTCGGCCTGTGTCCTCGGGCACCCAAAGGCAAACTTGGGGGCCAAGGGCCCAATACCCAGGCCAAATTGTCCAACGACCACAGAGCGCGTGAATATCACGCACCCAAATGTCTTTTTTGGCCTGGGTTCTCGGCGACCCACGGCCATTTTGGCCTTGGTATTCGGGGACGCAGGTCCTAGTTTTGGCCTAAGTGAACGGGGACCCAAGGCCGAACTTGGGGACCAAAGGGCCCAATACCCAGGACGAATTTTTCCAATGACCCCAGAGTGCGTGAATATCTTGCACCCAAAGGTCTTTTTCGGCCTGGGTTCTCGGCGATCCCAGAGCCATTTCGGCCTGGGTACTCGAGGACCCAGGTCCTATTTCGCCTAAGTGCACGGGCGACCCAAGGCCGAACCTGGGGACCAAGGGCCCAATACCCAGGACGAATTTTACAATGACCCCAGAGCTGTGAATATCACGCACCCAAATGTCTTTTTCAGCCTGGGTACTCGGCGACCCAGGGCCATGTCGGCCTGGGTACTCGGGGACCCAAGTCCTAATTTCGGCCTAAGTGCATGGGGACCCAAGGCCGAACCTGGGGACCAAGGGCCAAATACCCAGGACGAATTTTACAATGACCCCAGAGTGCGTGAATATCATGCACCCAAAGGTCTTTTTTCGGCCTGGGTTCTCGGCGACCCAGGGCCATTTCGGCCTGGGTACTCGGGGACCCAGGTCCTATTTTCGGCCTAAGTGCACGGGGACCCAAGGCCGAACCTGGGGACCAAGGGCCAATACCCAGGACGAATTTTCCAATGACCCCAGAGTGCGTGAATATCACGCACCCAAAGGTCTTTTTCGGCCTGGGTTCTCGGCGACCCTAGGGCCATTTCGGCCTGGGTACTCGGGGACCCAGGTCCTAATTTCGGCCTAAGTGCACGGGGACCCAAGGTCGAACCTGGGGACCAAGGGCCAAATACCCAGGACGAATTTTCCAATGACCCCAGAGTGCGTGAATATCACGCACCCAAAGGTCTTTTTCGGCCTGGGTTCTCGGGGACCCTAGGTCCTAATTTCGGCACAGTGCACGTGGACCCAAAGGTCTTTTTCGGCCTGGGTTCTCGGTGAGCCAGCGCCATTTCGGCCTGGGTCCTCGGGCACCCAAAGCCGAACCTGGGGGCCAATACCTACAGACGAATTTTCCAATGACCCCAGAGTGCGTGAATATCACGCACCCCAAAGGTCTTTTTCGGCCTGGGTTCTCGGCGACCCAGGGCCATTTCGGCCTGGGTACTCGGGGACCCAGGTCCTAATTTCGGCCTAAGTGCACGGGGACCCAAGGCCGAACCTGGGGACCAAGGGCCCAATACCTAGGACGAATTTTCCAATGACCCCAGAGTGCGTGAATATCACGCCCCCAAAGGTCTTTTTCGGCCTGGGTTCTCGGCGACCCAGGGCCATTTCGGCCTGGGTACTCGGGGACCCAGGTCCTAATTTCGGCCTAAGTGCACGGGGACCCAAGGCCGAACCTGGGGACCAAGGGCCAAATACCCAGGACGAATTTTCCAATGACCCAGAGCGCGTGAATATCACGCACCCAAAGGTCTTTTTTCGGCCTGGGTTCTCGGCGACCCAGGGCCATTTCGGCCTGGGTACTCGGGGACCCAGGTCCTATTTTGCCAAAGCCCAAGCAACCTGGGGGACCAAGGGCCCAATACCCAGGCCAAATTTGTCCAACGACCCCAGAGCGCGTGAATATCACGCACCCAAACGTCTTTTTCGGCCTGGGTTCTCGGCGACCCACGGCCATTTTGGCCTGGGTACTCGGGGACGCAGGTCCTAGTTTTGGCCTAAGTGCACGGGGACCCAAGGCCGAACCTGGGGACCAAGCGCCAAATACCCAGGACGAATTTTCCAATGACCCCAGAGTGCGTGAATATCACGCACCCAAAGGTCTTTTTCGACTGGGTTCTCGGCGACCACAGGGCCATTTCGGCCTGGGTACTCAGGGGACCCAGGTCCTAATTTCGGCCTAAGTGCACGGGGACCCAAGGCCGAACCTGGGGACCAAGGGCCAAATACCCAGGACGAATTTTCCAATGACCCCAGAGTGCGTGAATATCACGCACCCAAAGGTCTTTTTCGGCCTGGGTTCTCGGCGACCCACGGCCATTTTGGCCTGGGTACTCGGGGACCCAGGTCCTATTTCGGCCTAAGTGCACGGGGACCCAAGGCCGAACCTGGGGACCAAGGGCCAAATACCCAGGACGAATTTTCCAATGACCCCAGAGTGCGTGAATATCACGCACCCAAAGGTCTTTTTCGGCCTGGGTTCTCGGCGACCCAGGGCCATTTCGGCCTGGGTACTCGGGGACCCAGGTCTTAATTTCGGCCTAAGTGCACGGGGACCCAAGGCCGAACCCGGGGACCAAGGGCCAAATACCCAGGACGAATTTTCCAATGACCCCAGAGTGCGTGAATATCACGCACCCAAAGGTCTTTTTCGGCCTGGGTTCTCGGCGACCCAAGGGCCATTTCGGCCTGGGTACTCGGGGACCCAGGTCCTAATTTCGGCCTAAGTGCACGGGGACCCAAGGCCGAACCTGGGGACCAAGGGCCCAATACCCAGGACGAATTTTCCAATGACCCCAGAGTGCGTGAATATCACGCACCCAAAGGTCTTTTTCGGCCTGGGTTCTCGGCGACCCAGGGCCATTTCGGCCTGGGTACTCGGGGACCCAGGTCCTAATTTCGGCCTAAGTGCACGGGGACCCAAGGCCGAACCTGGGGACCAAGGGCCCAATACCTAGGACGAATTTTCCAATGACCCCAGAGTGCGTGAATATCACGCGCCAAAGGTCTTTTTCGGCCTGGGTTCTCGGCGACCCAGGGCCATTTCGGACTGGGCCCTCGGGCGCCCAAGGCTGTACCTGGGGACCAAGGGCCCAATGACCCAGGCGAATTGTCCAACGACCCCTAGAGCGCGTGAATATCACGCACCCAAAAGGTCTTTTTCGGCCTGGGTTCTCGGCGACCCAGGGCCATTTCGGCCTGGGTACTCGGGGACCCAGGTCCTAATTTCGGCCTAAGTGCACGGGGACCCAAGGCCGAACCCGGGGACCAAGGGCCCAAATACCCAGGACGAATTTTCCAATGACCCCAGAGTGCGTGAATATCACGCACCCAAAGGTCTTTTTCGGCCTGGGTTCTCGGCGACCCAGGGCCATTTCGGCCTGGGTACTCGGGGACCCAGGTCCTAATTTCGGCCTAAGTGCACGGGGACCCAAGGCCGAACCTGGGGACCAAGGGCCAAATACCCAGGACGAATTTTCCAATGACCCCAGAGCGCGTGAATATCACGCACCCAAAGGTCTTTTTCGGCCTGGGTTCTCGGCGACCCAGGGCCATTTCGGCCTGGGTACTCGGGGACCCAGGTCCTAATTTCGGCCTAAGTGCACGGGGACCCAAGGCCGAACCTGGGGACCAAGGGCCAAATACCCAGGACGAATTTTCCAATGACCCCAGAGTGCGTGAATATCACGCACCCAAAGGTCTTTTTCGGCCTGGGTACTCGGGGACCCAGGTCCTAATTTCGGCCTAAGTGCACGTGGGACCCAAGGCTGAACCTGGGGACCAAGGGCCCAATACCCTAGGACGAATTTTCCAATGACCCCAAAGTGCGTGAATATCACGCACCCAAAGGACTTTTTCGGCCTGGGTTCTCGGCGAGCCCAGGGCCATTTCGGACTGTGTCCTCGGGCGACCCAAGGCCGAACCTGGGGACCAAGGGCCCAATACCTAGGACGAATTTTCCAACGACCCCAGAGTGCGTGAATATCACGCACCCCAAAGGTCTTTTTCGGCCTGGGTTCTCGGCGACCCAGGGACCATTTTGGCATGGGTACTCGGGGACCCAGGTCCTAATTTCGGCCTAAGTGCACGGGGACCCAAGGCCGAACCTGGGGACCAAGGGCCAAATACCCAGGACGAATTTTCCAATGACCCCAGAGTGCGTGAATATCACGCACCCAAAGGTCTTTTTCGGCCTGGGTTCTCGGCGACCCAGGGCCATTTCGGCCTGGGTACTCGGGGACCCAGGTCCTAATTTCGGCCTAAGTGCACGGGGACCCAAGGCCGAACCCGGGGACCAAGGGCCAAATACCCAGGACGAATTTTCCAATGACCCACAGAGTGCGTGAATATCACGCACCCAAAGGTCTTTTTCGGCCTGGGTTCTCGGCGACCCAGGGCCATTTCGGCCTGGGTACTCGGGGACCCAGGTCCTAATTTCGGCCTAAGTGCACGGGGACCCAAGGCCGAACCTGGGGACCAAGGGCCCAATACCCAGGACGAATTTTCCAATGACCCCAGAGTGCGTGAATATCACGCACCCAAAGGTCTTTTTCGGCCTGGGTTCTCGGCGACCCAAGGGCCATTTCGGCCTGGGTACTCGGGGACCCAGGTCCTAATTTCGGCCTAAGTGCACGGGGACCCAAGGCCGAACCTGGGGACCAAGGGCCCAATACCCTAGGACGAATTTTCCAATGACCCCAGAGT
This sequence comes from Xylocarpus granatum, assembly GCA_019650275.1. Taxonomy (NCBI): domain Eukaryota; kingdom Viridiplantae; phylum Streptophyta; class Magnoliopsida; order Sapindales; family Meliaceae; genus Xylocarpus; species Xylocarpus granatum. Next base: position 41,770 of record BNST01002855.1, read on the forward strand.
GCGTGAATATCACGCACCCAAAGGTCTTTTTCGGCCTGGGTTCTCGGCGACCCAGGGCCATTTCGGCCTGGGTACTCGGGGACCCAGGTCCTAATTTCGGCCTAAGTGCCGGGGACCCAAGGCCGAACCTGGGGACCAAGGGCCCAATACCCAGGACGAATTTTCCAATGACCCCAGAGCGCGTGAATATCACGCACCCAAAGGTCTTTTTCGGCCTGGGTTCTCGGCGACCCAGGGCCATTTCGGCCTGGGTACTCGGGGACCCAGGTCCTAATTTCGGCCTAAGTGCACGGGGACCCAAGGCCGAACCCTGGGGACCAAGGGCCAAATACCCAGGACGAATTTTCCAATGACCCCAGAGTGCGTGAATATCACGCACCCAAAGGTCTTTTTCGGCCTGGGTTCTCGGCGACCCAGGGCCATTTCGGCCTGGGTACTCGGGGACCCAGGTCCTAATTTCGGCCTAAGTGCACGGGGACCCAAGGCCGAACCTGGGGACCAAGGGCCAAATACCCAGGACGAATTTTCCAATGACCCCAGAGCGCGTGAATATCACGCACCCAAAGGTCTTTTTCGGCCTGGGTTCTCGGCGACCCAGGGCCATTTCGGCCTGGGTACTCGGGGACCCAGGTCCTAATTTCGGCCTAAGTGCACGGGGACCCAAGGCCGAACCTGGGGACCAAGGGCCAAATACCCAGGATGAATTTTCCAATGACCCCAGAGTGCGTGAATATCACGCACCCAAAGGTCTTTTCGCTGGGTTTCGGCCCAGGGCCATTTCGCCTGGGTACTCGGGGACCCAGGTCCTAATTTCGGCCTAAGTGCACGGGGACCCAAGGCCGAACCTGGGGACCAAGGGCCCAATACCCTAGGACGAATTTTCCAATGACCCCAGAGTGCGTGAATATCACGCACCCAAAGGTCTTTTTCGGCCTGGGTTCTCGGCGACCCAGGGCCATTTCGGCCTGGGTACTCGGGGACCCAGTCCAATTTCGGCAAGTGCCGGGGACCCAAGGCCGAACCTGGGGACCAAGGGCCCAATACCTAGGACGAATTTTCCAATGACCCCAGAGTGCGTGAATATCACGCACCCAAAGGTCTTTTTCGGCCTGGGTTCTCGGCGACCCAGGGCCATTTCGGCCTGGGTACTCGGGGACCCAGGTCCTAATTTCGGCCTAAGTGCACGGGGACCCAAGGCCGAACCTGGGGACCAAGGGCCAAATACCCAGGACGAATTTTCCAATGACCCCAGAGTGCGTGAATATCACGCACCCAAAGGTCTTTTTCGGCCTGGGTTCTCGGCGACCCAGGGCCATTTCGGCCTGGGTACTCGGGGACCCAGGTCCTAATTTCGGCCTAAGTGCACGGGGACCCAAGGCCGAACCCGGGGACCAAGGGCCAAATACCCAGGACGAATTTTCCAATGACCCCAGAGTGCGTGAATATCACGCACCCAAAGGTCTTTTTCGGCCTGGGTTCTCGGCGACCCAAGGCCATTTCGGCCTGGGTACTCGGGGACCCAGGTCCTAATTTCGGCCTATGTGCACGGGGACCCAAGGCCGAACCTGGGGACCAAGGGCCCAATACCAGGACGAATTTTCCAATGACCCCAGAGTGCGTGAATATCACGCACCCAAAGGTCTTTTTCGGCCTGGGTTCTCGGCGACCCAGGGCCATTTCGGCCTGGGTACTCGGGGACCCAGGTCCTAATTTCGGCCTAAGTGCACGGGGACCCAAGGCCGAACCTGGGGACCAAGGGCCCAATACCTAGGACGAATTTTCCAATGACCCAGAGTGCGTGAATATCACGCGCCCAAAGGTCTTTTTCGGCCTGGGTTCTCGGCGACCCAGGGCCATTTCGGCCTGGGTACCCGGGTCCCAGGCCTAAGGCGGGGACCCAAGGCCGAACCTGGGGGACCAAGGGCCCAATACCCAGGCCAAATTGTCCAACGACCCCAGAGCGCGTGAATATCACGCACCCAAAGGTCTTTTTTCGGCCTGGGTTCTCGGCGACCCAGGGCCATTTCGGCCTGGGTACTCGGGGACCCAGGTCCTAATTTCGGCCTAAGTGCACGGGGACCCAAGGCCGAACCTGGGGACCAAGGGCCAAATACCCAGGACGAATTTTCCAATGACCCCAGAGTGCGTGAATATCACGCACCCAAAGGTCTTTTTCGGCCTGGGTTCTCGGCGACCCAGGGCCATTTCGGCCTGGGTACTCGGGGACCCAGGTCCTAATTTCGGCCTAAGTGCACGGGGACCCAAGGCCGAACCTGGGGACCAAGGGCCAAATACCCAGGACGAATTTTCCAATGACCCCAGAGTGCGTGAATATCACGCACCCAAAGGTCTTTTTCGGCCTGGGTTCTCGGCGACCCAGGGCCATTTCGGCCTGGGTACTCGGGGACCCAGGTCCTAATTTCGGCCTAAGTGCACGGGGACCCAAGGCCGAACCTGGGGACCAAGGGCCAAATACCCAGGATGAATTTTCCAATGACCCCAGTGTGCGTGAATATCACGCACCCAAAGGTCTTTTTCGGCCTGGGTACTACTCGGGGACCCAAGTCCTAATTTCGGCCTAAGTGCACGTGGACCCAAGGCCGAACCTGGGGACCAAGGGCCCAATACCTAGGACGAATATTTCCAATGACGCCAAAGTGCATGAATATCACGCACCCAAAGGACTTTTTCGGCCTGGGTTCTCGGAGAGCCAGGGCCATTTCGGACTGTGTCCTCGGGCGCCCAAAGGCCGAACCTGTGGACCAAGGGCCCAATACCTAGGACGAATTTTCCAACGACCCCAGAGTGCGTGGATATCACGCACCCCAAAGATCTTTTTCGGCCTGGGTACTCGGCGACCCTAGGACCATTTTGGCATGGGTACTCGGGGACCCAGGTCCTAATTTCGGCCTAGGTGCACGGGGACCCAAGGCCGAACCTGGGGACCAAGGGCCAAATACCCAGGACGAATTTTCCAATGACCCCAGAGTGCGTGAATATCACGCACCCAAAGGTCTTTTTCGGCCTGGGTTCTCGGCGACCCAGGGCCATTTCGGCCTGGGTACTTGGGGACCCAGGTCCTAATTTCGGCCTAAGTGCACGGGGACCCAAGGCCGAACCTGGGGACCAAGCGCCAAATACCCAGGACGAATCTTCCAATGACCCCATTGTGCGTGAATATCACGCACCCAAAGGTCTTTTTCGGCCTGGGTTCTCGGCGACCCAGGGCCATTTCGGCCTGGGTCCTCGGGCACCCAAAGCCGAAACCTGGGGGCCAAGGGCCCATAGTACAACGAATATTCCAATGACCCCAGAGTGCATGATATACGTCCTAATTTCGGCATAAGTGCACGGGGACCCAAAGGCCGAACCCGGGGACCAAGCGCCAAATACCCAGGACAAATTTTCCAATGACTCCAGAGTGCGTGAATATCACGTCCCCAATGGCCTTTTTCGGCCTGGGTACTCGGCGACCCAGGACCATTTTCGGCCTGGGTACGTCGGGGACCCAGCTACTAATGTCGGCCTAAGTGTACGGGGACCCAAGGCCGAATCTGGGGCACCAAAGGTTTTTCTCGGCCTGGGTTCTCGGCGACCCAAGGCCATTTCGGCCTGGGTACTCGGGTACCCAGGTCCTAATTTCGGCCTAAGTGCACGGGGACCCAAGGCCAAACCGGGGACCAAGGGCCAAATACCCAGGACGAATTTTCCAATGACCCCAGAGCGCGTGAATATCACGCACCCAAAGGTCTTTTTCGGCCTGGGTTCTCGGCGACCCAGGGCCATTTCGCCTGGGTACTCGGGCCCAGGTCCTAATTTCGGCCTAGTGCACGGGGACCCAAGGCCGAACCTGGGGACCAAGGGCCCAATACCCAGGACGAATTTTCCAATGACCCCAGAGTGCGTGAATATCACGCACCCAAGGTCTTTTTCGCCTGGGTTCTCGGCGACCCAGGGCCATTTTCGGCCTGGGTACTCGGGGACCCAGGTCCTAATTTCGGCCTAAGTGCCCGGGGACCCAAGGCCGAACCCGTGGGACCAAGGGCCCAATACCCAGGACGAATTTTCCAATGACCCCAGAGCGCGTGAATATCACGCACCCAAAGGTCTTTTTCCGCCTGGGTTCTCGGCGACCCAGGGCCATTTCGTCTGGGTACTCGAGGGACCCAGGTCCTAATTTCGGCCTAGTGCCCGGGGACCCAAGGCCGAACCCTGTGGGACCAAGGGCCCAATACCCAGGACGAATTTTCCAATGACCCCAGAGCGCGTGAATATCACGCACCCAAAGGTCTTTTTCCGCCTGGGTTCTCGGCGACCCAGGGCCATTTCGACCTGGGTACTCGAGGACCCAGGTCCTAATTTCGGCCTAAGTGCCCGGGGACCCAAGGCCGAACCCGTGGACCAAGGGCCCAATACCCAGGACGAATTTTCCAATGACCCCAGAGCGCGTGAATATCACGCACCCAAAGGTCTTTTTCCGCCTGGGTTCTCGGCGACCCAGGGCCATTTCGGCCTGGGTACTCGAGGGACCCAGGTCCTAATTTCGGCCTAGTGCCCGGGGACCCAAGGCCGAACCCGTGGACCAAGGGCCCAATACCCAGGACGAATTTTCCAATGACCCCAGAGCGCGTGAATATCACGCACCCAAAGGTCTTTTTCGGCCTGGGTTCTCGGCGACCCAGGGCCATTTTCGGCCTGGGTACTCGAGGGACCCAGGTCCTAATTTCGGCCTAGGTGCCCGGGGACCCAAGGCCGAACCCGTGGACCAAGGGCCCAATACCCAGGACGAATTTTCCAATGACCCCAGAGCGCGTGAATATCACGCACCCAAAGGTCTTTTTCCGCCTGGGTTCTCGGCGACCCAGGGCCATTTCGGCCTGGGTACTCGAGGGACCCAGGTCCTAATTTCGGCCTAAGTGCCCGGGGACCCAAGGCCGAACCCGTGGACCAAGGGCCCAATACCCAGGACGAATTTTCCAATGACCCCAGAGCGCGTGAATATCACGCACCCAAAGGTCTTTTTCGCCTGGGTTCTCGGCGACCCAGGGCCATTTTCGGCCTGGGTACTCGAGGACCCAGGTCCTAATTTCGGCCTAGGTGCCCGGGGACCCAAGGCCGAACCCGTGGGACCAAGGGCCCAATACCCAGGACGAATTTTCCAATGACCCCAGAGCGCGTGAATATCACGCACCCAAAGGTCTTTTTCCGCCTGGGTTCTCGGCGACCCAGGGCCATTTCGCCTGGGTACTCGAGGACCCAGGTCCTAATTTCGGCCTAGGTGCCCGGGGACCCAAGGCCGAACCCGTGGACCAAGGGCCCAATACCCAGGACGAATTTTCCAATGACCCCAGAGCGCGTGAATATCACGCACCCAAAGGTCTTTTTCCGCCTGGGTTCTCGGCGACCCAGGGCCATTTTCGGCCTGGGTACTCGAGGACCCAGGTCCTAATTTCGGCCTAGGTGCCCGGGGACCCAAGGCCGAACCCGTGGACCAAGGGCCCAATACCCAGGACGAATTTTCCAATGACCCCAGAGCGCGTGAATATCACGCACCCAAAGGTCTTTTTCCGCCTGGGTTCTCGGCGACCCAGGGCCTTTTCGCCTGGGTACTCGAGGACCCAGGTCCTAATTTCGGCCTAGGTGCCCGGGGACCCAAGGCCGAACCCGTGGACCAAGGGCCCAATACCCAGGACGAATTTTCCAATGACCCCAGAGCGCGTGAATATCACGCACCCAAAGGTCTTTTTCCGCCTGGGTTCTCGGCGACCCAGGGCCATTTCGGCCTGGGTACTCGAGGACCCAGGTCCTAATTTCGGCCTAGGTGCCCGGGGACCCAAGGCCGAACCCGTGGACCAAGGGCCCAATACCCAGGACGAATTTTCCAATGACCCCAGAGCGCGTGAATATCACGCACCCAAAGGTCTTTTTCCGCCTGGGTTCTCGGCGACCCAGGGCCTTTTCGATCTGGGTACTCGAGGACCCAGGTCCTAATTTCGGCCTAGGTGCCCGGGGACCCAAGGCCGAACCCGTGGACCAAGGGCCCAATACCCAGGACGAATTTTCCAATGACCCCAGAGCGCGTGAATATCACGCACCCAAAGGTCTTTTTCCGCCTGGGTTCTCGGCGACCCAGGGCCATTTCGGCCTGGGTACTCGAGGACCCAGGTCCTAATTTCGGCCTAGGTGCCCGGGGACCCAAGGCCGAACCCGTGGACCAAGGGCCCAATACCCAGGACGAATTTTCCAATGACCCCAGAGCGCGTGAATATCACGCACCCAAAGGTCTTTTTCCGCCTGGGTTCTCGGCGACCCAGGGCCTTTTCGTCTGGGTACTCGAGGACCCAGGTCCTAATTTCGGCCTAGGTGCCCGGGGACCCAAGGCCCGAACCCGTGGACCAAGGGCCCAATACCCAGGACGAATTTTCCAATGACCCCAGAGCGCGTGAATATCACGCACCCAAAGGTCTTTTTCCGCCTGGGTTCTCGGCGACCCAGGGCCATTTTCGGCCTGGGTACTCGAGGACCCAGGTCCTAATTTCGGCCTAGGTGCCCGGGGACCCAAGGCCGAACCCGTGGACCAAGGGCCCAATACCCAGGACGAATTTTCCAATGACCCCAGAGCGCGTGAATATCACGCACCCAAAGGTCTTTTTCCGCCTGGGTTCTCGGCGACCCAGGGCCATTTTCGGCCTGGGTACTCGAGGACCCAGGTCCTAATTTCGGCCTAGGTGCCCGGGGACCCAAGGCCGAACCCGTGGACCAAGGGCCCAATACCCAGGACGAATTTTCCAATGACCCCAGAGCGCGTGAATATCACGCACCCAAAGGTCTTTTTCCGCCTGGGTTCTCGGCGACCCAGGGCCATTTCGGCCTGGGTACTCGAGGACCCAGGTCCTAATTTCGGCCTAGGTGCCCGGGGACCCAAGGCCGAACCCGTGGACCAAGGGCCCAATACCCAGGACGAATTTTCCAATGACCCCAGAGCGCGTGAATATCACGCACCCAAAGGTCTTTTTCCGCCTGGGTTCTCGGCGACCCAGGGCCATTTCGGCCTGGGTACTCGAGGGACCCAGGTCCTAATTTCGGCCTAGGTGCCCGGGGACCCAAGGCCCGAACCCGTGGACCAAGGGCCCAATACCCAGGACGAATTTTCCAATGACCCCAGAGCGCGTGAATATCACGCACCCAAAGGTCTTTTTCCGCCTGGGTTCTCGGCGACCCAGGGCCATTTTCGGCCTGGGTACTCGAGGACCCAGGTCCTAATTTCGGCCTAGGTGCCCGGGGACCCAAGGCCGAACCCGTGGACCAAGGGCCCAATACCCAGGACGAATTTTCCAATGACCCCAGAGCGCGTGAATATCACGCACCCAAAGGTCTTTTTCCGCCTGGGTTCTCGGCGACCCAGGGCCATTTCGGCCTGGGTACTCGAGGACCCAGGTCCTAATTTCGGCCTAAGTGCCCGGGGACCCAAGGCCGAACCCGTGGACCAAGGGCCCAATACCCAGGACGAATTTTCCAATGACCCCAGAGCGCGTGAATATCACGCACCCAAAGGTCTTTTTCCGCCTGGGTTCTCGGCGACCCAGGGCCATTTCGGCCTGGGTACTCGAGGACCCAGGTCCTAATTTCGGCCTAGTGCCCGGGGACCCAAGGCCGAACCCGTGGACCAAGGGCCCAATACCCAGGACGAATTTTCCAATGACCCCAGAGCGCGTGAATATCACGCACCCAAAGGTCTTTTTCCGCCTGGGTTCTCGGCGACCCAGGGCCATTTCGGCCTGGGTACTCGAGGGACCCAGGTCCTAATTTCGGCCTAGGTGCCCGGGGACCCAAGGCCGAACCCGTGGACCAAGGGCCCAATACCCAGGACGAATTTTCCAATGACCCCAGAGCGCGTGAATATCACGCACCCAAAGGTCTTTTTCCGCCTGGGTTCTCGGCGACCCAGGGCCATTTCGCCTGGGTACTCGAGGACCCAGGTCCTAATTTCGGCCTAGTGCCCGGGGACCCAAGGCCGAACCCGTGGACCAAGGGCCCAATACCCAGGACGAATTTTCCAATGACCCCAGAGCGCGTGAATATCACGCACCCAAAGGTCTTTTTCCGCCTGGGTTCTCGGCGACCCAGGGCCATTTCGGCCTGGGTACTCGAGGGACCCAGGTCCTAATTTCGGCCTAGGTGCCCGGGGACCCAAGGCCGAACCCGTGGACCAAGGGCCCAATACCCAGGACGAATTTTCCAATGACCCCAGAGCGCGTGAATATCACGCACCCAAAGGTCTTTTTCGCCTGGGTTCTCGGCGACCCAGGGCCATTTCGCCTGGGTACTCGAGGACCCAGGTCCTAATTTCGGCCTAGTGCCCGGGGACCCAAGGCCGAACCCGTGGACCAAGGGCCCAATACCCAGGACGAATTTTCCAATGACCCCAGAGCGCGTGAATATCACGCACCCAAAGGTCTTTTTCCGCCTGGGTTCTCGGCGACCCAGGGCCATTTCGGCCTGGGTACTCGAGGACCCAGGTCCTAATTTCGGCCTAGGTGCCCGGGGACCCAAGGCCGAACCCGTGGACCAAGGGCCCAATACCCAGGACGAATTTTCCAATGACCCCAGAGCGCGTGAATATCACGCACCCAAAGGTCTTTTTCCGCCTGGGTTCTCGGCGACCCAGGGCCATTTTCGGCCTGGGTACTCGAGGACCCAGGTCCTAATTTCGGCCTAGGTGCCCGGGGACCCAAGGCCGAACCCGTGGACCAAGGGCCCAATACCCAGGACGAATTTTCCAATGACCCCAGAGCGCGTGAATATCACGCACCCAAAGGTCTTTTTCCGCCTGGGTTCTCGGCGACCCAGGGCCATTTCGGCCTGGGTACTCGAGGACCCAGGTCCTAATTTCGGCCTAGGTGCCCGGGGACCCAAGGCCGAACCCGTGGACCAAGGGCCCAATACCCAGGACGAATTTTCCAATGACCCCAGAGCGCGTGAATATCACGCACCCAAAGGTCTTTTTCCGCCTGGGTTCTCGGCGACCCAGGGCCATTTCGGCCTGGGTACTCGAGGACCCAGGTCCTAATTTCGGCCTAGTGCCCGGGGACCCAAGGCCGAACCCGTGGACCAAGGGCCCAATACCCAGGACGAATTTTCCAATGACCCCAGAGCGCGTGAATATCACGCACCCAAAGGTCTTTTTCCGCCTGGGTTCTCGGCGACCCAGGGCCATTTCGCCTGGGTACTCGGGACCCAGGTCCTAATTTCGGCCTAGTGCCCGGGGACCCAAGGCCGAACCTGGGACCAAGGGCCCAATACCCAGGACGAATTTTCCAATGACCCCAGAGCGCGTGAATATCACGCACCCAAAGGTCTTTTTCGCCTGGGTTCTCGCGACCCAGGGCATTTCGCCTGGGTACTCGGGACCCAGGTCCTAATTTCGGCCTAGTGCCCGGGGACCCAAGGCCGAACCTGGGACCAAGGGCCCAATACCCAGGACGAATTTTCCAATGACCCCAGAGCGCGTGAATATCACGCACCCAAAGGTCTTTTTCGGCCTGGGTTCTCGGCGACCCAGGGCCATTTTCGGCCTGGGTACTCGAGGACCCAGGTCCTAATTTCGGCCTAGTGCCCGGGGACCCAAGGCCGAACCCGTGGACCAAGGGCCCAATACCCAGGACGAATTTTCCAATGACCCCAGAGCGCGTGAATATCACGCACCCAAAGGTCTTTTTCCGCCTGGGTTCTCGGCGACCCAGGGCCTTTTCGCCTGGGTACTCGGGGACCCAGGTCCTAATTTCGGCCTAGTGCCCGGGGACCCAAGGCCGAACCCGTGGACCAAGGGCCCAATACCCAGGACGAATTTTCCAATGACCCCAGAGCGCGTGAATATCACGCACCCAAAGGTCTTTTTCGGCCTGGGTTCTCGGCGACCCAGGGCCATTTCGGCCTGGGTACTCGAGGACCCAGGTCCTAATTTCGGCCTAGTGCCGGGGACCCAAGGCCGAACCCGTGGACCAAGGGCCCAATACCCAGGACGAATTTTCCAATGACCCCAGAGCGCGTGAATATCACGCACCCAAAGGTCTTTTTCGGCCTGGGTTCTCGGCGACCCAGGGCCATTTCGGCCTGGGTACTCGAGGACCCAGGTCCTAATTTCGGCCTAGGTGCCCGGGGACCCAAGGCCGAACCCGTGGACCAAGGGCCCAATACCCAGGACGAATTTTCCAATGACCCCAGAGCGCGTGAATATCACGCACCCAAAGGTCTTTTTCCGCCTGGGTTCTCGGCGACCCAGGGCCATTTTCGGCCTGGGTACTCGGGGACCCAGGTCCTAATTTCGGCCTAGTGCCCGGGGACCCAAGGCCGAACCCGTGGACCAAGGGCCCAATACCCAGGACGAATTTTCCAATGACCCCAGAGCGCGTGAATATCACGCACCCAAAGGTCTTTTTCGCCTGGGTTCTCGGCGACCCAGGGCCTTTCGCCTGGGTACTCGAGGACCCAGGTCCTAATTTCGGCCTAGTGCACGGGGACCCAAGGCCGAACCCGTGGACCAAGGGCCCAATACCCAGGACGAATTTTCCAATGACCCCAGAGCGCGTGAATATCACGCACCCAAAGGTCTTTTTCCGCCTGGGTTCTCGGCGACCCAGGGCCATTTTCGGCCTGGGTACTCGAGGACCCAGGTCCTAATTTCGGCCTAGGTGCCCGGGGACCCAAGGCCGAACCCGTGGACCAAGGGCCCAATACCCAGGACGAATTTTCCAATGACCCCAGAGCGCGTGAATATCACGCACCCAAAGGTCTTTTTCGCCTGGGTTCTCGGCGACCCAGGGCCATTTCGGCCTGGGTACTCGAGGACCCAGGTCCTAATTTCGGCCTAGGTGCCCGGGGACCCAAGGCCGAACCCGTGGGACCAAGGGCCCAATACCCAGGACGAATTTTCCAATGACCCCAGAGCGCGTGAATATCACGCACCCAAAGGTCTTTTTCCGCCTGGGTTCTCGGCGACCCAGGGCCATTTCGGCCTGGGTACTCGAGGGACCCAGGTCCTAATTTCGGCCTAGGTGCCCGGGGACCCAAGGCCGAACCCGTGGACCAAGGGCCCAATACCCAGGACGAATTTTCCAATGACCCCAGAGCGCGTGAATATCACGCACCCAAAGGTCTTTTTCCGCCTGGGTTCTCGGCGACCCAGGGCCATTTCGGCCTGGGTACTCGAGGACCCAGGTCCTAATTTCGGCCTAGGTGCCCGGGGACCCAAGGCCGAACCCGTGGACCAAGGGCCCAATACCCAGGACGAATTTTCCAATGACCCCAGAGCGCGTGAATATCACGCACCCAAAGGTCTTTTTCCGCCTGGGTTCTCGGCGACCCAGGGCCATTTCGCCTGGGTACTCGAGGGACCCAGGTCCTAATTTCGGCCTATGGTGCCCACGACGGGACAGCCCAAACCCAGGACGCAATGCCCCAAGCCGTGTACCGCACCAAGGCCTGGGACCCAACTACCCAGGGCCCCACGAATTTTCCAATGACCCCAGAGCGCGTGAATATCACGCACCCAAAGGTCTTTTTCCGCCTGGGTTCTCGGCGACCCAGGGCCATTTCGGCCTGGGTACTCGAGGACCCAGGTCCTAATTTCGGCCTAGGTGCCCGGGGACCCAAGGCCGAACCCGTGGACCAAGGGCCCAATACCCAGGACGAATTTTCCAATGACCCCAGAGCGCGTGAATATCACGCACCCAAAGGTCTTTTTCCGCCTGGGTTCTCGGCGACCCAGGGCCATTTCGACCTGGGTACTCGAGGACCCAGGTCCTAATTTCGGCCTAGGTGCCCGGGGACCCAAGGCCGAACCCGTGGACCAAGGGCCCAATACCCAGGACGAATTTTCCAATGACCCCAGAGCGCGTGAATATCACGCACCCAAAGGTCTTTTTCCGCCTGGGTTCTCGGCGACCCAGGGCCATTTTCGGCCTGGGTACTCGAGGACCCAGGTCCTAATTTCGGCCTAGGTGCCCGGGGACCCAAGGCCGAACCCGTGGACCAAGGGCCCAATACCCAGGACGAATTTTCCAATGACCCCAGAGCGCGTGAATATCACGCACCCAAAGGTCTTTTTCCGCCTGGGTTCTCGGCGACCCAGGGCCATTTCGGCCTGGGTACTCGAGGACCCAGGTCCTAATTTCGGCCTAGGTGCCCGGGGACCCAAGGCCGAACCCGTGGACCAAGGGCCCAATACCCAGGACGAATTTTCCAATGACCCCAGAGCGCGTGAATATCACGCACCCAAAGGTCTTTTTCCGCCTGGGTTCTCGGCGACCCAGGGCCATTTCGGCCTGGGTACTCGAGGACCCAGGTCCTAATTTCGGCCTAGGTGCCCGGGGACCCAAGGCCGAACCCGTGGGACCAAGGGCCCAATACCCAGGACGAATTTTCCAATGACCCCAGAGCGCGTGAATATCACGCACCCAAAGGTCTTTTTCCGCCTGGGTTCTCGGCGACCCAGGGCCATTTCGGCCTGGGTACTCGAGGACCCAGGTCCTAATTTCGGCCTAGTGCCCGGGGACCCAAGGCCGAACCCGTGGACCAAGGGCCCAATACCCAGGACGAATTTTCCAATGACCCCAGAGCGCGTGAATATCACGCACCCAAAGGTCTTTTTCCGCCTGGGTTCTCGGCGACCCAGGGCCATTTTCGGCCTGGGTACTCGAGGACCCAGGTCCTAATTTCGGCCTAGGTGCCCGGGGACCCAAGGCCGAACCTGTGGGACCAAGGGCCCAATACCCAGGACGAATTTTCCAATGACCCCAGAGCGCGTGAATATCACGCACCCAAAGGTCTTTTTCGCCTGGGTTCTCGGCGACCCAGGGCCATTTCGCCTGGGTACTCGAGGACCCAGGTCCTAATTTCGGCCTAGGTGCCCGGGGACCCAAGGCCGAACCCGTGGACCAAGGGCCCAATACCCAGGACGAATTTTCCAATGACCCCAGAGCGCGTGAATATCACGCACCCAAAGGTCTTTTTCCGCCTGGGTTCTCGGCGACCCAGGGCCATTTTCGGCCTGGGTACTCGAGGGACCCAGGTCCTAATTTCGGCCTAGTGCCCGGGGACCCAAGGCCGAACCCGTGGACCAAGGGCCCAATACCCAGGACGAATTTTCCAATGACCCCAGAGCGCGTGAATATCACGCACCCAAAGGTCTTTTTCCGCCTGGGTTCTCGGCGACCCAGGGCCATTTCGGCCTGGGTACTCGAGGGACCCAGGTCCTAATTTCGGCCTAGGTGCCCGGGGACCCAAGGCCGAACCCTGTGGACCAAGGGCCCAATACCCAGGACGAATTTTCCAATGACCCCAGAGCGCGTGAATATCACGCACCCAAAGGTCTTTTTCCGCCTGGGTTCTCGGCGACCCAGGGCCATTTTCGGCCTGGGTACTCGAGGACCCAGGTCCTAATTTCGGCCTAGGTGCCCGGGGACCCAAGGCCGAACCCGTGGACCAAGGGCCCAATACCCAGGACGAATTTTCCAATGACCCCAGAGCGCGTGAATATCACGCACCCAAAGGTCTTTTTCGCTGGGTTCTGCGACCCAGGGCCTTTTCGCTGGGTACTCGGGACCCAGGTCCTAATTTCGGCCTAAGTGCCCGGGGACCCAAGGCCGAACCTGGGACCAAGGGCCCAATACCCAGGACGAATTTTCCAATGACCCCAGAGCGCGTGAATATCACGCACCCAAAGGTCTTTTTTCGCTCTGGGTTCTCGATCGGGACCCAGGTCCTAATTTCGGCCTAGGTGCCCGGGGACCCAAGGCCGAACCTGTGGACCAAGGGCCCAATACCCAGGACGAATTTTCCAATGACCCCAGAGTGCGTGAATATCACGCACCCAAAGGTCTTTTTCCGCCTGGGTTCTCGGCGACCCAGGGCCATTTTCGGCCTGGGTACTCGAGGACCCAGGTCCTAATTTCGGCCTTAGTGCCCGGGGACCCAAGGCCGAACCCGTGGACCAAGGGCCCAATACCCAGGACGAATTTTCCAATGACCCCAGAGCGCGTGAATATCACGCACCCAAAGGTCTTTTTCGGCCTGGGTTCTCGGCGACCCAGGGCCTTTTCGTCTGGGTACTCGGGACCCAGGTCCTAATTTCGGCCTAGTGCCCGGGGACCCAAGGCCGAACCCGTGGGACCAAGGGCCCAATACCCAGGACGAATTTTCCAATGACCCCAGAGCGCGTGAATATCACGCACCCAAAGGTCTTTTTCGGCCTGGGTTCTCGGCGACCCAGGGCCATTTCGGCCTGGGTACTCGAGGACCCAGGTCCTAATTTCGGCCTAGGTACCGGGGACCCAGGGACCCAAGGCCGAACCTGGGGACCAAGGGCCCCAATACCCAGGACGAAATTTTCCAATGACCCAGAGCGCGTGAATATCACGCACCCAAAGGTCTTTTTCCGCCTGGGTTCTCGGCGACCCAGGGCCATTTCGGCCTGGGTACTCAGGGACCCAGGTCCTAATTTCGGCCTAAGTGCCCGGGGACCCAAGGCCGAACCCGTGGACCAAGGGCCCAATACCCAGGACGAATTTTCCAATGACCCCAGAGCGCGTGAATATCACGCACCCAAAGGTCTTTTTCGCCTGGGTTCTCGGCGACCCAGGGCCTTTTCGGCTGGTCCCAGGTCAATTTCGGCCTAGGTGCACGGGGAACCAAGTCCGAACCTGAGGACCAACGGCCCAATACCCAGGACAAATTTTCCAATGACCCCAGAGTGCGTGAATATCACGCACCCATAGGTCTTTTTCAGCCTGGGTTCTCGGCGACCCAGGGTACATTTCGGCCTGGGTACTCAGGGACCCAAGTCCTAATTTCAGCCTAGTGCCCGGGGACCCAAGGCCAAACCCGTGGACCAAGGGCCCAATACCCAGGACGAATTTTCCAATGACCCCATAGCGCGTGAATATCACGCACACAAAGGTCTTTTTCGCCCTGGGTACTCGTGGACCCTGGTCCTAATTTCGGCCTAAGTGCACGGGAACCCAAAGTCCGAACCTGTGGACCAAGCGCCCAATACCCAGGCCAAATTCTCCAATGACCCCAGAGTGCGTGAATATCACGCACCCAAAGGTCTTTTTGTGATCTGGGTTCTCATGGACCCAGGTCCTAATTTCGGCCTAGTGCACGGGGACCCAAGGCCGAACCTGGGGACCAAGGGCCCTATAACCAGGCCAAATTTCTCCAATGACCCCAGAGTGCGTGAATATCACGCACCCAAAGGTCTTTTTCTGCCTGGGTTCTCGGCGACCCAGGGCCATTTCGGCCTGGGTACTCGAGGACCCAGGTCCTAATTTCGGCCTTAGTGCCCGGGGACCCAAGGCCGAACCAGTGGACCAAGGGCCCAATACCCAGGACGATTTTTCCAATGACCCCAGAGCGCGTGAATATCACGCACCCAAAGGTCTTTTTCGGCCTGGGTTTCGGGCCCAGGGCTTTCGTCTGGGTATCGGGGACCCAGGTCCTAATTTCGGCCTCAGTGCCCGGGGACCCAAGGCCGAACCCGTGGGACCAAGGGCCCAATACCCAGGACGATTTTTCCAATGACCCCAGAGCGCGTGAATATCACGCACCCAAAGGTCTTTTTCGGCCTGGGTTCTCGGCGACCCAGGGCCATTTCGGCCTGGGTACTCGAGGACCCAGGTCCTAATTTCGGCCTAGTGCCTGGGGACCCAAGGCCGAACCCGTGGACCAAGGGCCCAATACCCAGGACGAATTTTCCAATGACCCCAGAGCGCGTGAATATCACGCACCCAAAGGACTTTTTCGGCTTGGGTTCTCGGCGACCCAGGGCCATTTCGGCCTGGGTACTCGTGGACCCAGGTCCTAATTTCGGCCTAAGTGCACGGGGACCCAAGGCCGAACCTGGGGACCAAGGGCCCCAATACCCGCCAGGACAAATTTCTCCAATGACCCATGAGCGCGTGAATATCACACACCCAAAAGGTCTTTTTCGGCCTGGGTTCTCGGTGACCCAGGGTCCATTTTGGCCTGGGTACTCAGGGAACCCAAGTACTAATTTCAGCCTAACTGCCCGGGGACCCAAGGCCAAACCCGTGGACCAAGGGCCCAATACCCAGGACGAATTTTTCCAATGACCCCAGAGCGCGTGAATATCACGCACCCAAAGGTCTTTTTTCGTCCTGGGTACTCGTGGACCTTGGTCCTAATTTCGAGCTAAGTGCACGGGAACCAAAGTCCGAACCTGAGGACCAACGCCCAATACCCAGGCCAAATTCTCCAATGACCCCAGAGTGCGTGAATATCACGCACCCAAAGGTCTTTTTTTGATCTGGGTTCTGTATGGACCCAGGTCCTAATTTCGGCCTAAGTGCACGGGGACCCAAGGCCGAACCTGGGGATCAAAGGGCCCTATAACCCAGGCCAAATTCTCCAATGACCCCAGAGTGCGTGAATATCACGCACCCAAAGGTCTTTTTCGGCCTGGGTTCTCGGCGACCCAGGGCCATTTTGGCCTGGGTACTCGAGGACCCAGGTCCTAATTTCGGCCTTAGTGCCCGGGGACCCAAGGCCGAACCAGTGGACCAAGGGCCCAATACCCAGGACGAATTTTCCAATGACCCAGAGCGAGTGAATATCACGCACCCAAAGGTCTTTTTCGGCCTGGGTTCTTTGTCGGGGACCCAGGTCCTAGTTTCGGCCTCAGTGCCCGGGGACCCAAGGCCGAACCCGTGGGACCAAGGGCCCAACACCCAGGACGAATTTTCCAATGACCCCAGAGCGCGTGAATATCACGCACCCAAAGGTCTTTTTCGGCCTGGGTTCTCGGCGTCCCAGGGCCATTTCGGCCTGGGTACTCGAGGACCCAGGTCCTAGTTTCGGCCTCAGTGCCTGGGGACCCAAAGGCCGAACCCGTGGACCAAGGGTCCCAATACCCTGGGACGATTTTTCCAATGACCCCTAGAGCGCGTGAATATCACGCACCCAAAGGACTTTTTCGGCCTGGGTTCTCGGCGACCCAGGGCCATTTCGGCCTGGGTACTCGGGGACCCATGTCCTAATTTCGGCCTAAGTGCACGGGGACCCAAGGCCGAACCTGGGGACCAAGGGCCCCAATACCCTGGCCAGGCAAATTTTCCAATGACCCCATGAGTGCGTGAATATCACGCACCCAAAGGTCTTTTTCGAGCTGGGTTCTCGGCGACCCAGGTCCATTTCGACCTGGGTACTTGGGGCCAATAATATGAAGAAGCAGAAGGGTAACAATAGAAGGTTATTTTACTTATATGATTTAACAAAGTGTTCTTCACCTAATCACCATCATTACGAGGCCAAGGCATTAGGCAGGCGGGTCGTGTTGAATTAGAAATGTACGCCTCTCTGTCCCAGTTGGGTGTTAGGGTAATGGTTTTGTTGCAGAAATCAACCATGTACTCCAGGCTTCCATGCACAACATCACAGCAAAATCTAAATACGCAAATGGAAAGTACGGTTGGCTGGTTTGATACAAGTTCGCAGCAAATTCTGTTAAAGAAAATTAACTGTACAAAAATCCCGTTATCTTCCAAAGCTCGTGCTTCTGTGTCGTGTTACGTCTACCGAAAAGGGAACAACTCAGAATGTCCCATCGTTGTCGCCCCATAGTGCCGATTGGAAAAGGTGGTTGTCTGTTTGTATACCTGATTTAACAAGATTTCATCATGCTTTAACTGAAAAGTTGCCAAATTCTCTCTTTTCCTTGGTGGAAGAGATTACGTTAGCACTTTGCCTATGTGGTGTCTGGCAACGTGTCATTCATTATCTGTGACAGCAACGCATCAAACAAGGGCAAAATGGTCATTAAAGAGGAGAGGAATCGACCGGAAAAGCGGAAGTCGCTGGAGGCAGCAGGGATAAGGAGTTAATGGCCCCAGAAGAGCCGTTATACAATCTGCGGCCAACAATGGATCCAACGGTCCAGAAGGGGGGGCGGGGGAAAGAGTGGGGCGCAGGCAGGCGATCGATATGTAAGAATGAGAATTCATCAAAAGGCAGGAGATCGATATGTAAGAATGAGAATTCATCAAAAAGTAACACAATCAAATACCGCAGAGGAAAAAAAAAGTCAGCACCGTCAAGGTGGAAAGTTTTGTCTTTCTTTCCATCTTGAGATCATCCAAACAAAATTTGTTAGCATATACAAATATCAACAAATCCACTTTACAAACTGAAATAAAACATAAAGCAGCATCCAAAATTAGAATGCTTCACTTATTTAAGTTCCCAGCTTTTTGCACACCAGTTCTGAACAATCTGAATTACATGCAGAAGTAAGTTTCACATCAATAAAAGTGAGAGCACACCATCAATCTAAATTAGAATAAGTTATTTCATGTCAATAACTTATTCATGCAGAAGTAAGTTTCACATCAACAAATAAAACACAAATTCATTTCGTCAAGATTTTTAATTTAGAAATATCCCAACCTAATTAATTTGAAGTTTTTAATCTTTCGTTTTATTCTAATTTATATCAAGGCTGTCTTACAAATTAAAAAATGCACACTTGCTTTCATATAACATCATAAACTGCAACAATACTCAATTTACAATAGTTCTTGTTACCTTAAACTACTCTAAATCGACTAGGTTGAGAATTCCATGATAATTTTCTAAAATATCAATTTAATTATACTCATCTAAAGGTGAGGTTTCATTAATAACTTCCTGAATTATTTCTGCTTGATGTGGTTTGCATAAACCTGATGTCCTAGTAAAGTTCAGTGTAATAAAATAGAGCTGAGCTTAGTGATGTCATAGGTAGCTAATGATTATAATCACAATCTCGGACTCAATTTTGTTGACTATGGCACTGTCCTAAGTCTTGTTCTTCTTAATATCTAGGCTGTTAATGTTAGACACCACAAAGTTGGTGAAACAGAAGAACTGGCCATGTATAGAATCAAAGATGACCTGATAATGCCTCTTCTTATTTTCTGTTGTCAGTCTTTTTACCTACTGACTGTGAATCGTTTTTAATTGTTACTTTATTTAATGCTGGGAACCATATGTGGCCAATGATGTTCAGGTCCAGTTCTAGGTGATGACCCCTTATGTGCTGAAATTCTATCCACCAATCAAAAAGTAATCTTTTCCAAGAGCCACATGTATAGTCAATCCTCGACAAATTAGGCAAGGCATCCTCATTAAATAAAGCAGCACCGTCAATAACAAAAGACCCTCTCAAGTTATCAACTGAATAAATCAACAAAAGAATTGAGAGAGGCCTATGTTTTAGGTGCAACATAAGTGGCAAGTGGGCCACAAGTGCAAGAAAGGATTGCTCAACATCATTGAAGCGGTAGATGATGAAGAATTCATGGAAAGCAGTGAGGAAGATCAAGAAAGTCGCATGGACAATAAAGAGGAAGCCAAGGTAGTACACCCCCTAGAGAATGCAGAAGAATGTCTGATTAACTTGCATACAGTAGTGGCAACCACCAAGCCTGCTGCCATGTGGTTGTTCGTAGCCATAAACAGGTGGAATGTTTTGGTGTTGATAAATAGTGGAGCCATCCATAACTTCATCAACACAAAACCAATCAAACCTGGACTGCGTATATTAAAAAATTTATAAACGCTCAAAGGATTTTATAAAAGAAACAAATGATTGAGATTTATCAATGGTTTTTCTGTGCAGAGTTAACAACACCACAGATCCATATTAAAACAGAGTTTATTATAGAGTTCATATTCATTGTGCAAAAGTTAACCAGTGTCGGTCGTGTAATTGCATATTTCCAGGCAACAATAGTTTCAACAAATCTATCTATTTGTTTGCTAGCATCCAATGTAAGGATGAATTGTTTATCACACTGGATCTGACATCAATCAATTTGCCCTCATTTCCTTTTCAACAACCAAAGAGAGAACTAAAACAAATATGTGTACTGCACAACCACTCAAACTGGATGAGATGGGGTCGCTAATGAAAAGGTAGTCCCGTGAGGGAAGGAAGGAGCGAGATGGGGGTCAGTCAGTTCAAGAGAAAGGCTAGTGCATGAGCGAAGCATAGTGGAATAGAGAGCAATTACAAGGGCGAAAAAACCATTCACTTATGATCAATCATCGGTGAATATTAAACTGGGTTTTTCATTACTTTTGAAAAACCCAGTTTAATATTGCTCTACATATAATCTCAAATATTGCTCTACAGTTCGGTTAGTTACCTCACTTTAGGGTTTTATTGCAAGATTGACAACTGCACTGGAGTTTGAGACGAAGTCAATCCTCATAACTACTGGATTTTGGTTTGGTTCCACCATGTTGCTTAAAAATGAATTATGGGAAATGCTGCAGACAGCATTGTCAACCAGTTTACCAGTCATATACTGAGAATTTCTTGCCTATTGGCACAAAGAAGGTGAGAAACCATAGTATAATTATAACCATTTCACCAAGGTATTCTATTTTTTGTTAACATTAAGAGTAATTGCATATTGCCAGATAAATACACACCAACATAATGAGGAAACCAGAATAAATAATTTTACTAACCGACATGATGAAATTGCTGATTTGGACTACTATCTCAAATGGTGAACGCTTTGTTCCATTATGCACACTTCTATTATAAGCAAACTCAACATATGCTAAACAGTTATCCCAATGTTTTAAATTTTTGTTAACAGTACGAAGTAAAGACGAAAGGGTTCTATTTACCACTTTGGTTTGCCCATCGGTTTAGAGGATGACATGTTATGCTAAAAAGTAGTTTTGTTCCAAATCTTGTTGAAAAATGAGACATCATTCTCCTTGAAAAATAAATCAATAGGTTGTTGAGCATTATTTGTCTTGTGGTAAGAAATAAAATTATACGTGAAACATTTTATCAAAAGTTAACATTTTATACATGAAACAGTAATAGTTTCAACAAATAGATAGATTTGTTGAAACTATTGTTGCCTGGCAATATGCAATTATAATATGGAATAATGACTGCACATAAGAAAAGCTAAAAGAAGTTACCTTCTTCAGACAATGATGCTTTGCAAGGGCTCAATTGGTCATGATAGAAGTAGCTACCACAAGAAAAACATAGCCTCCAACAGTTTGTGTCGCGATATTGAATCCTAACCATTGATAAATCTCTGTTGTGTAATTTGCACCTGTCACAATATTGAACAAAAACCCACGGGGGATTTGATACCCTCCACCACCATTGGGCCTTCGAAGATTTTTCAGCAAGATATGACAATAGAAGTTTGAGACCGGACAAAGTAATCCAAACCGAAAACCAATCTTCATTTGGAGGTCATTAACAGGGGTATATAGCGGGTGGCTCACATAGTGTAGGAACCAAAAGTCCAATAATAAGCACAATTCCGAAACACATTAGATAGTGGCAAGGTTGCATGGCTGAAGCAAAAAATGTTTCCATTATTCGTTTGAAGTAATGAAAGCACCAATAGTACAAAACATATGTTTGAAATGTGAATACACACTTGACTTAAAGAATATAATTATACTATCTCATCTAAGAAATTCCATTATTTCTTAGTTTCAGCAAGATAGGACAATAGAAGTTTGAGACCTCCTATGTCCTGAGTCAAGCCAGGAGACCTATTGCATACATGAGCAGAGTCTTAGGGCCCATGAAGAAGGAATGGTCAGTATACACCAAGGAGATGTTGGCCATCATCCATGCAGTCAAGGTATGGCGACCTTACCTTCTTGGGAGGAAATTCCTGATCATTACAGATCAACAACCCTTGAGAAGCCTCATGGAGCAGAAAATTACCACACCGGAGCAGCAAAAGTTCCTTGTCAAGTTGCTGGGTTATGAGTATGAAATAATCTACAAACCAGGCAAGGAAAACAAGGTGGCAGACGCATTGTCCAGAAGCAATGGAGGTCAAGCATTGTGGACAGCATGTGAGCCTAATGACGCATGCCTCACTGCCATTAGCGGAGCGGAGTGGAATGTATGGACAGAAATCAAGGAGGCAATAGAAATTGACCCTCAAAGCCAAGAGCTCATGGAGAAGATCAAGAATTTTGACCCTAAGGTTAGTAAATTCACCCTTAAGAATGGATATATTTGGCACAACCAGCAGGTGTATGTACCAAACATACTGGGACTAAGAGGGAAGATCTTGAATCACTTCCACAACTCACGGGAAGGAGGACATTCAGGATGGTTCCGTACTTACATGTGGATCAAGTTATTCTTTTGGTGGGAAGGACTTAAGGCTGAGATCAAAAAGCTAGTCCGAGAATGTGATGTTTGTCAGCGCACCAAACCAGAAGGTGGCAAGACCAAGGGGTTGTTACAGCCTTTGCCAGTACCAGGACAGGTTTGGGAAGACTTGACAATGGACTTCATCACGGGAATGCCCAACAGCAAGGGTTACACGGTGATATTAACCGTAGTGGACAGACTCAGCAAGAGTGCACACTTTGTGCCACTCAAGCAACCATACACGGCAAAAGAAGTAGCCCAAGAGTTCATCAAAAATGTGGTAAGACTTCATGGCATACCACAGACAATGCTGTCCGATAGAGATACTGTTTTTATGAGCAAATTCTGGAAGGAGCTTTTCACACAGCTCGGCAGCAACTTGGTCGCCTCATCCGCCTTTCATCCACAAACAGATGGACAAAGTGAGGTAACCAATCAAACTCTAGAGCAGTACTTAAGATGTTTTTGCCATGATCATCAAAACGATTGGGAGGAGTACATACCATGGGCAGAACTGTGGTATAATACTACCTATCATGCGGCAATCAAGATGACACCATATCAAGCAGTATATGGAAGAATACCCCTGGGAATGTCAAGTTATACCATGGGGAACAGCAGCATACATGAAGTGGATGTCACACTTCAATCAAGAGATGAGGTCTTGAAGAAACTCAAGCATGAGCTTGAGAAAGCAAGGGACCGAATGAAGAAACAAGCGGATAAAGGGAGGAAGGAAGTGGAATTTAAGGTAGGTGACTATGTCTATCTTAAGATCCATCCTAGGAGGAAAATAAAGGCTGGAAAGCCAACTACAGCAAAGCTGGCTAGGAAGTATTTTGGACCATATGAGGTAGTTGAGCGAATTGGAGCAGTAGCTTATCGCCTAAGACTACCGTTAAACTCCAAATTACATCCAGTGTTTCACATTTCATTGTTGAGAAAAAAGATAGGAGATGTGAGACAAGTGAATGAGGGACTGCCCGACGTTTTCAGGGAAGATCACCTGGGGCAGCACCCAAAGGAAGCACTAGGATTTCGCATAGTAAGCTATGGGCGCAATAGAAGGCCAGTATGGAGAGTACTCATATGGTGGAGTCATTCGCCCAAGGATGAAGCAACATGGGAAGACTATGATGATATCCAGCAATGTTTCCCTAATTTCCACCTTGAGGACAAGGTGAGTCTCCAAGAAAGGGGGATTGTTGAGGACCTTAGGAGGCAAAGGGAGCGTGAGCGAATGCGCGAGAGGCGCCAAGCAGCAAGAGAGGCAGCAAACAGGCCAGAATGTGCTGCCAACAAGCATGCACGCAGCATGCAGTGAAGCACGGCCAGGTTCTGACTCTGTCCTAACTGACTGCAGAAATCCAAGCCAAGAAGAACACCAGCATTGGCAGGACACGCATGAAGCAATCCGAGCAGGAGAAGGACATGGACGGCATGAAGAACTCCAGCAGCAGCAGGACGTCATGGCAGGTTTGACTTCAGCAAGATGTTCACGTCAAGGAGAAGTCTTGGAATGGAAGGACACGCCATATGGAAGTCCTAATCCTAGAAGGAAACGCAAGATGAAGGTCAGCAGCTGTAGGAGAGGAGATAAGATAAGGACAGAAAGACTTAGTCAAAGTAGGAATTCTAGTCTAAGTAGGAATTCAAGAAAGACCAAGAATCCTAGTAGGATTAGGAAACAGTGGGATAAGGTCTATCTTGATAATGTTTTAGTTGACTTAGAAAACCTTGTTGACTTAGGAAAACATATCCTAAGTGGATAAGGAACCTAAGTACTAGTTGAATTAGGATAAGGCTGTCTAATACTATAAATACAGCCCATTATTTGTGAGCAGAACATATGCTCCGAATTTTGTATATTTCTCATTCATTAATCAAGAATCAAGGTTAGCATTCTTGCTTCCATTCTTGTTTATATTTCGGTTATCTTTTAAGAGTTGTCTTGAGATAACTTGGGCTTAAGACAAGGTGAAGAGTTGTCTTCCTTGCTTAAGAGCTTAGGTTGAAGTCAAGAGTTGTCTTCTTCAACCAAGGCAAGTTGTGATAGGTTTAAGAGTTGTCTTGCCTATCCAACATATCCTTTTATACATTAGTTAATCCCGAAGGACAGCTTAGGGGATGAAAATCAAGAAAAGAACTCAAGAATCAAACGGGACAGCAAGTTAGGAAGGTTTTTAGTAGGCGTGCTGACCCTCTAAGTTGTATAAAAGTTGGGGAAAAAATCGGGACCCCAACATGAACGCACACGATGACTCTGCTGCTGCCAAGGGGATGTTCCGATCACTCCCAAAAGTTCATCCCATGCACTACCTAACGTGCTCGAATGTTTTGCCGAGCCCACGGTAATGTTCCAGTCGCATCCATAAGTGCGAGCCACTACTGTGCCCCTGGGGATGTTTCGCTCGCCCCTAGAAGTTCATCCCAAGCAATGTTCAATGCATCTGAAGCTTCAACCGTGCCCTTATGGATGTTCCAATTGCTCCCAAAGGTTCATCCTGTGTTGCCAAATGCACCCAACGCTTATGCTGCACCCGTGGCTGTGTTTCGGTCACTCATGGAAGTTCATACTATGCACTGACAAATGATCTTACATCAATGCCATGACCTCGAGGACGTTCCATTTGCACTCAGAAGTTCGTCCCGCACACTGCCCAATTGTTGGGGTCCCAATTTTTTCCCCAACTTTTCTTCACCTCAGGGGTCAACACGCTTACTGGATTCCTTCCAAACTTGCTGTCCCGTTTGATTCTTGAGTTCTTTTTTTTATTTTATATCCCTTAAGCTGTCCTTCGAGTTGGATAATATATATAAAGATATGTTGGATAGGCAAGACTCTGATCATGTATGCAATAGGTCTTCCGGCTTGACTGAGGACAGCACCTATTCCATCTTGACATGCGTCAGTGTGAAGCTCGAAAGGTTTGGTTGAAGTCGGGCAGTGCTAACACTGGGGTCTCACACATAGCTTGCTTCAACAACTTGAATGCATCTTCACTCTTCTCTGTCCATAGGAATCCGTCCTTCTTCAGCAAATCCGTTAGTGGTTTTGCTATGGCACCGTATTTGCGAACAAATCGGCGTAGTAGCCTGTCAAACCTAGAAATCCTCTAAGTTCTGTGACATTCTTAGAGTTGGCCATGTTTGCATGGCTCCTATTTTTCGTTGGTCTACCTTCACTCCATCTTCGGATATGATGTGACCGAGGTATTCAAGCTCCTCTTGCATGAATGTGCACTTGGATGGCTTGATGACAAAACGATTTCTTCTTAACACTTCTAGCACTTTTGCTAAGTGTTCTATGTGATCATTATGGTTCCTAGAATAGACCAAAATGTCATCGAAAGAAAACTAAAACAAACCTGCGCAAGTAAGGTTTGAAGATGTCGTTCATGGCTGCTTGAAAGGTGGAGGGTGCGTTGCATAGTCCAAACGGCATGACTAGGTACTCGTAGTGTCCACTATGAGTCCGAAATGCTGTCTTCTGCACGTCCTCTTCTTTCATGCGTACTTGATGATATCCGGCCTTGAGATCCAGCTTGGTGAACAGCTTTGCTCCATGTAACTCGTCCAGCATATCATCAATTGTTGGGATCGAAAAACGATCCTTGACAGTTGCTTGGTTGAGTGCCCGATAATCGGTGCAAAACCTCCAAGTTCCGTCTTTCTTTCTAACAAGTAGAATGGGAGAAGAAAAGGGTGAGGTGCTAGGTCGGATAATACCTTGCTGTAGCATCTCTTCCACTTGTCTTTCGATCTCGTTCTTTTGGAAGTGTGCATACCGGTAAGGTGCTACATTAATCGCCTTGGTTTCGTTGATTAATGGGATGGCATGGTCGTAATGTCTTGAGGGTGGTAGTCCTTGTGGCTCTCCTAAGACATCTCCGAATTGCTCCAAAAGATCCCTTACTCCTATTGGTATGTCTTCGTGTGTATGATGTTCGGCTGTGTTTTCCTCTTTTGTGGCCAATAGAATCGCAAAACATTGTGCCCTTTTTCTGTATAATCGTTCAAGGGTACTTACCTCACAATGATGCGCTGCATTGGTGGTGGATGCCTCCCATGTGCAGTCCCTTCCCTTCCATTGGAAGTGCATGGCCATGGATTCATAGTCGAACATTATCTTGCCTATGGTTTTAAGCCAAGCATTGCCTAAAACCACATCAAGACCTGCCAGGGCTAACACATGCAGTTCTGCTTCTATTTTGACTCTTGAATCTGCATTGCTACTGCCTGGATTACTTGTGGACACTTGAGCTTTTGTCCGCTTGCCACTCTTACCTCAAAGGGTGCAATCCTTTTTGGACATAGCTGGAGTGTTTTGACCAGTTTTGTGTTGATGAAGTTATGAGTAGCTCCACTATCTATCAACACCAAAACATTTTTCTCGTTAATGGTTGTGAACAACCTCATGGCAGTAGGCTTGGTGGTTGCCCCTACTGCATGCAAGTTGATTTCGCCTTCTTCCGCATGATCTGGGGAGTGTACTGCCTCTGCTTCCTCCTTGCTGTCCATGCGGCTTTGGGCGTTTGTGCTGGCAATGGGGTTGCTGTCCAGAACACCTGACCTGTTGCATGGAATGTCTGGATCTTCAGTGTTCAAGCTGCAACCCAAATAATCCTCATTCTGTCCAGGGAATTGAGGGTCTAAAACAGGTGCAGATGATGGCGTTTGATCAATATTTGTGCCTTGCAAAACTTGCTGCATGCTATGCATATTTTCCGCTGCAGTTTGAACAATGAATGGTCTAAAGGTCTGATCTCTTGCAGCTTGTGAAGCTGTCCGTGAAAGATCAGCAAGTCCTTCAATCTGGACAGGAATATGATTAGGAACTTTGTCTTCTGATCCAGATTTAGCCAACAAGGCAGATTGTGCCTGTTCTGGTGGATAATTTGTAGAAGCATGCGCTTGTAATCCATATGAAAATCCATATGATTCTGCATCCACTTTAATTTGCTGTTCTTCCACTCTTGGTAGTGCTAAAGAAGATGTAGAAGAAGTAGCATAAACCTGAATAGATGAATTAGGACGTTCGGCAGATGCATTGTTCGACTCATCACAAGACATCTGCATCTTTATCTTGGCATTCGAGCACACCAAGTCCTGTCCTGGAACACTTGTGTCCTTAGCGTCGCAATCATCTGGAAGTGCATATGCATCTCCTATGCACAATTCTTTTCCTCTACTGTCATCAATTGGAATTGTTGGTGATGAAACGTCTTCACTTGTTCTCCAGATTGGCATCTCAGGAGGCGGAGATGAGTATTCCAAGTTCTGAACTGGTGCAGAACTCTCCGAATTTGATGAAGGAAAGACTTGGTTCCCATCAAACTTGGAGCAAATATTTGTGATGCTGGATGGGCCAAATCTGTCCATCAATTCTTGCGTGAACCTTGTCCAGCCAATCCGTCTACCTTCTCTGCCATAGGTGGCCTTAAGCCAACACCACCATTGATTGGCCCTCCCACATAGGTGATAGGATGCAAAATCAACCCTTTCACCCCTTTCTACACCTTGTTTTTCAAAAGTAGAATTCAGCTTTGGAGATCCATTCGGTTGGATCTCCTTTCTCAAAGGTAGGGAATTCGATTTTTACCTTTGGTTGGGTGTAGTGGCTTGGGCTGTCGTAGTGCTGACATTCTTCTCTCCTAGTTGTCCGCCAAATTTCTGCCTCATGATGACTCTGCATTCTCCTTGGCTGCCATACTACTGGCCTTCGATCCAAGACCTCATCGTCGCTGCATTCATCATAGGGGTCATAGGGCTGGTGCAAATTCGGTGGCACCTCCCTTCTGCACCCTAGACTCATGTGCACTCTCCCCCTTTCTTGAGACGGAAGCTGCACATGGTCAAAATCTTCCTCCTGCTCATGGTGCCATGAGATCTTCGAATGCAGCCTTCTAGATGTTTGTGGTAGGTGGCTGCTCCTGGCTTTCTCAGTTTTGACTTGTTTTCCAGCCACTCGTGGTGTGTCTCTCTTCAATTGCTCAAGAGAATGGATGATAGAAGATAATTGATGTTTGATATCACTTACCTGGTCATTGAGTAAGCTGTCGATTCCTCTCTAAGGTCAGAATTCTTCCAAAGTCCTCCTTAGTTCGCTGTTGTAGTGAGGGTGAATGCTGCCGAGATGACATGGTGACCTTGCTGTCCTTGCAACTGGATGGTGTCTGTGCTGCTGTCTCAACTAGAGCACTAATTTGTAGGGGTGATTGTGCTTCTTCTCAACTGGTGGTTGTGCTGATCTCTCAACGAAAGCACCAATTTGTTGGGGTCCCGATTTTTTTCCCCAACTTTTCTACACCTTAGGGGTCAGCACGCCTACTGGAATCCTTCCTAACTTGCTGTCCCGTTTGATTCTTGAGTTCTTTTCTTATTTTATATCCCCTAAGCTGTCCTTCGGGTTAACTAATATATATAAAGATATGTTGGATAGGCAAGACAACTCTTAAACCTATCACAACTTGCCTTGGTTGAAGAAGACAACTCTTAACTTCAACCTTAGCTCTTAAGCAAGGAAGACAACTCTTAACCTTAACTTAAGCCCAAGTTATCTCAAGACAACTCTTAAAAGATAACCAAAATATAAACAAGAATGTGAGCAAGAATGCTTACCTTTAATTCTTGATTAATGATTGAGAAAATAACAAAATTTGTGGATGATAGAAGATAATTGATGTTTGATATCACTTACCTGGTCATTGAGTAAGTGTTGATTCCTCTCTCAGATCAGAATTCTTCTAAAGTCCTCCTTAGTTTGTTGTTGTAGTGAGGGTGAATGTTGCCGAGATGACATGGTGACCTTGCTGTCCTGCAATTGGATGGTGTCTGTGCTGATGTCTTAACTAAAGCACTAATCTGTTAGAGTGATCGTGCTAATTCATAACTGGTGGTTGTGTTGATCTCTCAACGAGAGTACCAATTTGTTGAGGGTCCTGATTTTTTTCCCCAACTTTTTTACACCTTAAGGGTCAGCACGCCTACTGGAATCCTTCCTAACTTGCTGTCCCGTTTGATTCTTGAGTTCTTTTCTTATTTTATATCCCCTAAGCTGTCCTTCGGGTTAACTAATATATATAAAGATATGTTGGATAGGCAAGACAACTCTTAAACCTATCACAACTTGCCTTGGTTGAAGAAGACAACTCTTAACTTCAACCTTAGCTCTTAAGCAAGGAAGACAACTCTTAACCTTAACTTAAGCCCAAGTTATCTCAAGACAACTCTTAAAAGATAACCGAAAATATAAACAAGAATGTGAGCAAGAATGCTTACCTTTGATTCTTGATTAATGAATGAGAAAATAACAAAATTCGTAGCTTATGAGCTCCTCACAAATAATGGGCTGTATTTATAGTCCTAAGACAGCCTTATCCTAATTTAACTAGTACTTAGGTTCCTTATCCA
This sequence comes from Xylocarpus granatum, assembly GCA_019650275.1. Taxonomy (NCBI): domain Eukaryota; kingdom Viridiplantae; phylum Streptophyta; class Magnoliopsida; order Sapindales; family Meliaceae; genus Xylocarpus; species Xylocarpus granatum. The sequence continues at coordinate 71,396 of BNST01002855.1, forward strand.
CTTAGGATATGTTTTCCTAAGTCAACAAGCTTTTCTAAGTCAAATAAAACATTATCAAGATAGACCTTATCCAAATGTTTCCTAATTCTACTAGGATTCTTGGTCTTTCTTGAATTTCTACCTAGACTAGAATTCCTACCTTATCTTGTATTTTACAGCAGCTGCACTTCCTCTTGCCTAATCCTTGTAGGACTAGGACTCTGAATGCATATCCTTCTGCCCTTAGAATTCTTCTTGTCGCGACTATCCTATTGCTACTGGAACTCATCATGAGTGTCCTACTGCTGATAGAACTCTTCTTGGCATGATGTCCTGTGCTGCTGATCTCCTTGCATGGATATTCTGTTCTGTTGGAATTCTCCTTGGCATGGATATCCTGCTGCTGCTGGAACTCTGCTTGGTGTAGATGTCCTTCATTAATTAGGATTAAGTCAAATACTGGTTGGGCTTCACTGCTGGGCTGCATACTTTCTGTTGCCATTCTTGTTATGCACATTTTCTGGCCCATGCTCTCCTTTGTCGCCCCATTTTCTGCCCATTGCCTTTCCTGCATACTTAGGTTCTCAACACCAATGCACCTGAAGCCACTGCTGCACTTGTGGCGATGATCCAGTCATTCCTAAAAGTTTGCCCCACGCACTGCTAAACACGTCCAATGTGTTTGCTGCTTCCACGGTGATGTTTTGGTCACTCTTGGAAGTTTCATCCTGTGCATTGTTGAACATGCCAATGCTACTGCCTCTTCTGCAAGGATGTTCTGGTCGCCCCCAAATGTTTTTCTCGTGCATTGCTGAACGTGCACGATGACTCTGTTACTGCTGCGAGGGTGTTCCAGTCGCTCTCGAAAATATTTCTCATGCACTAACCAATGCACTCAAATGCTCTGCCGAGCCTGCAGGGATGTTTTGGTTGCATCCAAAAGTTCATCTTGTGCACTGCTGAATTCGCTTGACCCACTGCTATGCACCTTGAGATGCTCTGGTTGCTCCCAAAAGTTCACCCCGTGAAATATTCAGCGTATCCAAAGCCTCTACTGTGCCTGCATGGATGTTCTAGCTACTCTTAGAAGTTCATCCCATGCACGGCCATATGTGCCCAATGCCTC
>BNST01002855.1:77500-94620 GCA_019650275.1 Xylocarpus granatum
TGTGGTGAGGGTGAATGCTGCCTTAATGACATAATGATCATGTATTCCTCCCAATTGAACGGTGTCCATGCTGACTTCTCAATGAAAACACCAAGTTATTGGGAATCTGATTTCTTGTCCCAACTTCTCTATACTTTACGGGTTAGCACAACTCTGAAACCTCACCTTTGCTACTGTACCATTTGATTCTTAAGTTCCTTACCTAGATTATTGTTCATTGAACTGTCCTTCAAAATAGATTAATGAATAAAGGATATATTGGATAGGCAAGACAACTCTTAAACCTATCACAATTCCCTTGGTTGAAGAAGACAACTCTTTACTTTAACTTTAACTCTCGAGCAAAGAAGATAACTCTTCACCTTGACTTAAGCCCAAGTTATCTCAAGAAAACTCTTAAAAGATAACCAAATTTGAATATAAATAAAAGGCCAAGAATGTCGAATGCTTATGTTCTTGAATTAATGCTTAATAATTCCCATAAACATTATGGTTACAATTTGTGAGGCTATATTTATAGTCTATGACAGCCTTTGTCCTAATTCAACTAGTACTAAAGTTCCTTATTTGTTGAAGATGAAGAGATTGAGGGTAAAGATAAAAAGCCCAAATAACTCTTTGATTGGTTTATGGACACTCATATCAAGCCCAAAGCCCATTTCAAGCTAACCACTAAAGGATGAAATAACGGCTAGTTCTTGAAATTGAAGGATACACTTGTACCTAGCCATTAGGATGTTGTATATATATACCCAAGATGTGTAAATATTTAGCTACTGAAAAAACAAGCTTCTTTATTCTTTCATCAATACTTTCTTTCACACTTCTTTGTTTCTTCATCAACATTTTTTCATATGGTATCAGAGCAGGTTTCATCTTGAATCTAGCTTTTACCTTTTGTTGCTTTGTTGGTTCTTGGTGTATCAAGACATTCCCCTTCATAGCCAAATTAAAGAATGGAAAGGGAGGGCTCGTCATACAACACCAAGAGCAGAAGTTCCTTCAAGGGAGTTGATAATGATGGTAACACCACCTTGAAACTTACCACATTTCCCTTGAATGGAAAAAATTACTCAATTTGGATCAATCCCGCTGAAAGAGCATTATGTGGAAAACGAGCATTGGGTTTCGTGAATGGAAGAATCACAAAGCCCACAGACACATCAAGTGAAGAATATGAAGATTGGTGCTATAATGACAACTTGGTGTACACATGGATTTTAAATTCCATGGAACCATCCTTGGTAGGTGCATTCTCAAAGGCTGAAACTTCTAAAGCACTTTGGGAGTCTATCAAGAGACAATTTGGTCATCAAGGAAACTTGATGAGAATATATGAGTTGAAGCAGTTCATCAACAATATCAGCCTTAGTGGAGGTGATCCGATAGAATATAACACCAAAATTAAGGAGGCATGGGATGAACTTCAATCATTAAGGCCGAATACTACCAACATTGAAGAGGTGGAAAAAAGGGCCAATGAAGATCTTGTGATATCGTATTTGATGGGTTTGGGTTCGGACTACGAAGATCTTCGGAATCACATTCTTAGAATTGAGCCTTTGCCTTATTATGACGATGTTGCAAACAAGGTTAATAAAGAGTACTTGCAAAGAAAGATTTTGAATGGGAATTCAAGCAAGGCTGAGAGAGGTAGTTTGGTGGACAGCAAGGAAGAAGGCAGGATGGTCCAAGGAGCAAAAGTTAAGGCTAAGTGTGATAAATGTGGACGGATGCACAACCTTAAAGACAAATGCTGGAAGTGTGGGCACTGCAAGATGCTAGGTCATACTAAAGAAAAATGTTGGGTTCTTAATCCACATTTGAGGCCAGTTAACTTCAAGGAAAAGGCACCACCACAAGGTGCTCAAAATGCAATCGAAAAAGGGAACTCAAAACTCCTTGAGGATTTGGCCAAACTACTTCAGAACCATCTTCCAAGCTCCTCTCAAGGTATGATTTCCAACTCACATTTTAAGTTTGACCCTTGGGTTATTGATTCAGGTGCTACTAATCATATGTTTAGAAATAAAAACATGGCATCTAGAATAGAAACCCTAGGAAACATTAGAAATGTGACAATAGCCAATGGTAGTGAAATACCCATTAAGGGATTAGGAGATATTAAAGTTTTATCCAAGAAAACAAGTGGCCTTTATATGCCAAATTTTTCATCAAATTTGCTGTCCGTTAGTAGAATAACAAAAGACTTAAATTGTCGTGTCACCTTTGAACCCAATAAGGTGATATTTCAGGACATGTCAACCGGGAAGAAGATTGGTGAGGGAACCTTACATGACGGCCTATATTTTTTGGATAGTACCAATCAAGCCCTTAGAGTTGAGGAAGACAGTGGACTTCAGAAACTTTGGCATGCAAGACTAGGCCATCCTCCTAGTAACATTCTGTGTAAAATGATTCCGAAAATGAAGTTTAGTGATTTTAAACAATGTAGGGCTTGTAATCTTGGAAAACAGACTAAACTTCCTTTTGTACATTCGGAAACTTGTTATAATGAAATATTTGATCTTGTTCACTCTGATCTATGGACTTCTCCTTTAGAATCTCACAATGGCTTTAGATATTTTGTCACATTCATTGATCACAAGTCGAGATACACTTGGATATACTTGATTAAAAACAAATCAGAGACCTTATCATGTTTTAAAGAGTATGTTTCCTTAATTGAAAATCAACTTGGCAAAAGGATTAAGATTCTTAGGAGCGACAATGGGGGAGAATATACTAGTCACGCCTTTGAGAATTACTTGAGCACTTTAGGGATAGTTCATCAAACGACTTGCCCCTACACACCTGAACAAAATGGTGTGGCCGAGCGGAAAAATCGGCACATTTTAGATGTAGGAAGGTCACTAATGTTTCATCACAATGTCCCTAAAAGATATTGGAATGAAGCCATTCTCACTGCCATACATTTGATAAATCGTATGCCTTCGAAGTTGTTGAATGGAAAATCTCCTTTTGAATTGTTGCATAATAGGCAACCAAACTTATCTTATCTAAAGGTATTTGGCTGTACTTGTTATGTTCACATCCCTAATCATGCTAGAGATAAATTGAGTCATAGGAGTGTAAAGTGCATATTTTTAGGGTATTGCATTGATAAAAAAGGGTTATAAATGTTTAGATCCTTTCTACGAATGAGAAATTCTTGTCAAGAAATGTTACTTTTCTGGAAAGTGATCCTTACTTTGATAAAGTGAGAAATGAAGGAGAAATGAAAGGGGATCCTCTTCCCCTATCTATTGTAGGTAATCGGTTGAGTTTGTTAAGGAATAACGATCAAATCAATAATGGAGTTAGTTTGAATGAAAGCGAAAAAGAGGATTTTATCTATGAAGATTCAACACAACAGAATGGTGATATTCATGAACCATTGGAATCAAATGAAGAACAAAACATAGTTAGCGAAAGTCAAAGTGAGGAAACACCTTGTGATGAGAACCCTAATGATCAATTAGTTTTAGAGCATGAAATCCCATTTAGTTCCTCACCGGTGGGTCAAAATGAGAGAGAGTCCGATTCTTCATCACATGATCAAAATTTTCCTCTTAGAAGATCTCAAAGAATTAGGAAGCCTCCATCCGAATGGCAGAAAAATAGGGTATTCTTTTATGGGAACAAAGTCACAGCACATCCTATACAAAATTATTATACCTTAGATAATGTTAAAGAGAGTTATAGAGTGTTTTTAAGCAAATTGGATAGTTTGAAAGAGCCATCTTGCTACAACGAGGCCAAGGACATTCCTATTTGGAGAAATGCCATGGATGAGGAGTTGGAAGCTTTAGTTAAGAATAAGACATGGGAAATTGTTACTCTTCCCCAAGGTAAGAAAACAGTTGGGTGTAAATGGGTGTACAAAACCAAGCTGAAGAGTGATGGTTCCATTGAGAAACATAAAGCTAGATTGGTTGCTAAAGGATTCACTCAAACCTATGGTTTAGATTACACTGAGACATTTGCCCCAGTAGCCAAAATGAACACCATTAGAGTTATTTTGTCCTTAGCCACTAATTATGAATGGGAAATGTATCAAATGGATGTTCGAAATGCTTTTCTCCAGGGGGAATTAGAAGAAGAGGTTTACATGGATATCCCACAAGGATACAACATTAAAGTACCAAAACCGCATGTATGTAAGCTTAGAAAAGCCATTTATGGCTTAAAACAATCTCCTAGGGCCTGGTACTCTAAGTTGTTAGGTGCTTTAACTTCTCAACACTTTAAGGTTAGTAGTGCTGATCACTCTTTATTCATAAAACACTCCAATAATGGTATTACTGTTGTGATAATATATGTGGACGATATCATTATAACAGGGAGTGATACTTTGGGAATAAACAGCACTAAAAGTTATTTAAAGTCTACTTTTGATATTAAAGACCTTGGACACTTACGGTATTTTCTAGGTATAGAGATAGCCCATTCTAATAAAGGGCTATTTCTATCCCAAAGGAAATACACACTTGATCTTTTGAAAGAGACAGGTAAGCTTGGAGGGAAGATAGCATCAACTCCAATTGAAGGACAAGCCAAAAAGAAGGAGGGCAAACCAATTGAAGACATCAAGCAATATCAAAGAATTGTGGGTAAGTTAATCTATTTAACTATTACAAGACCTGACATTTCTTTTGCTGTGAATCAGGTAAGCCAATTCATGACTTGTCCAATGACCAATCACATGGAAATGGTGGACCGAATACTCAAATATCTCAAAGGGAACTCTAGGACAAGGATTACTAATGAAGAAACATGGACATCACCAAATTTTTGCCTACACGGACGCTGATTGGGCAGGAAGCATTGAAGATCGCAAGTCTACAACTGGATATTGTACTTTTGTTGGTGGGAATTTAGTGACTTGGAAGAGCAAAAAGCAAACCGTGGTGGCCAAATCAAGTGCCGAAGCTGAATATAGAGCAATGGCTTCAACCACCAGTGAATTGATATGGTTGAAGGCATTGGTTGAAGATTTGGGTTTTAATGTCGAGGCACCTATGAAGCTACATTGTGATAACAAATCGGCGATACATATTGCAAACAATCCGGTGTTTCATGAGAGGACCAAGCATATAGAGGTAGATTGTCACTTTATAAGAGAAAAATATTTGAACAAGACAATCTCAATGCCTTATGTCAAGAGTGAAGATCAATTGGCGGACATATTCACCAAACCTCCGAGTATTCAACAACTTCAAAAGTTTGTATGCAAGTTGAACTTGATCAATTTGTTCAAGCCCAACTTGAGGGGGAGTGTTGAAAATGAAGGGATTGAGGGTGAAGATAAAAAGGCCCAAATAACTCTTTGATTGGCCTATGTACACCCATATCAAGCCCAAAGCCCATTCAAGCTAACCACTAAAGGACGAAATAACGGCTAGTAAGCTATCACTAATGGACGAAATAACGCTAGTTCTTGAAATTGAAAGCTATGCTGTTATGTGTTGTACCTAGCTGTTAGAAAAGTAAAATCAACTTGTACCTAGCCGTTAGGATGTTGTATATATATACCCAAGATGTGTAAAGTGAAAAACAAGCTTCTTTATTCTTTCATCAATACTTTCTTTCACACTTCTTTGTTTCTTCATCAACATTTTTTCGCATTATTCACTTAGGACAATGATTCCTAAGTTGATAAGGTTTCCTAGGACAATTAGAATTCTTTCAAGATTGACCTTATCCAAAGATATCGTAATCCTACTAGAATTCTTAGTCTTTCTTGATTATAGAATTTTACCTGCACTATAACTCTAATCCTATCCTATAGCTACTGGACTTCCTCTTGGCATATCCCTCTAAGGTTAGGACTTTTGCATGGCATGTCTTACTGTTCCTAGACTTCTCTTTGGCATGGATTCCTTGCTTGTGTCAAACTCTTTTGGACATCTTGCTACTGTTGAAATTCCTCTTGACTTGAACATCTTTCCTTAGCTAGAATTCCACCATGCGTGCACTGCTGTGGCTAGAATCCTTCTTGGCTTAGATGTCCTTGTCCAATTTAGACAATGTTAGAATTGTGTCGGGCTTCACTGCTGAGCTGGATGCATGCTGTGTCCAATCTTGATGCGCACAGATTCTTGTCCTCCTAATATTGTTTTGCAATTGTGGTTGACACCTTTCAAGTGCAGTTCTTCCCCTTCCATTGGAAGTGCATGACGATTATCTTGTTGTCGAACATGATTTTCCCCACTATTTTAGGCCAAGCATTGCCTAAAACTATATCAAGGCCTGCCAAGGCTAAAACATGTAGCTTAACTTCTATCTTGACACTATGAATCTGCATCTTTATTACTTTGATCACTTGCGTTTCTGTCCACTTACAACTTTTACTTCAAAGGATGTAATTTTCTTTGGACATAACTGAAGTGTCTTAACAAGTTTAGTGTCGATGACATTATGCATGGCTACACTATCTATCAACACTAATACCTCTTGTCCATTAATGGTTGCAAACAACCTCATGGCAGTGGGCTTAGTGGTTGCTGCTACTGCAGTTAAATTGATCCCTCCTTCTGCTGCATTCTCCAAGGAATGTACTGCCTCAGTTTCTTCCTCACCATCCACTTAGCTTTTTTGTTCTTCTTCACTGCTTCCATCGTACTTCTCATCACTCATGACTTTAATGAAATAAATAAACCCTTCTTGCACCTGTGGCCTATCTGCCACTTGTCATTGCACCTGAAACACAAACCTTTTTCTATCCTTTAATTGATTTCTTCCATCGACAACCTGAGGGGGCTCTTTCGATTTTGAAGGTGATGCCTTCCCTAACGTCTCCAAAGGTTTGGCTATTTTCGTTGTATTACGGTTGACACTTCTTCCATCATTGATGAGTCTTGCCAATTGAATGCATTGCGTGAGGGAATTCGGATGCCTCATCTTAACCTCGCTACTCAGCCATGGCACTAGGCCATCAAAAAAGTACCTATCAATGCACTATTCGGCCAGTTCCCAATCAATTCTACCAATCTTTTGAACTACTCACAATAACTTTGAATGGATCCTTCCTACCTAATCTTAACAAGTTGTCCCTCATAGTTTGTCATGCTGGACAGGCCAAATCTGTTGACTAATTTATGTGCGAATCGAGTCCAGCCAATTCTCTTTCCTTCATGGCCATAAGTGGCCTTCAGCCAACGCCACCATTGGTTGGCTCTCCCACAGAGGTGATATGATGCAAATTCTACACTTTCACCCCTTTCAATGCCTTGTTTCTCAAAGTAAAATTTTGCCTTAGAGATCCATTCGATTGGATCCCCTTTTCCAAAAGTTGGGAATATGATTTTTACCTTAGGCTTGATGTAATGACCAGGGTTGTCATAACATTGTCTATCCTTCCTCTTGGCAGTGCACCAAGGTTCTGCCTTGTGATGACTCCCCATCCTTCTTGGCTGCCATGTTACTGGCCTCCAATCCAAGACCTCACAAACGTGGGGCACAGGTGAACTTTTGGAAGTGATAGGTACCTCCACGTGGGCTTGGGAGCAGTGTCTGGCACTTTCAGCAGTGCATGAGATGAATTTCCGGAAGCGACGGGAACCTCCGTGCGGGCATGGGAGCGGCATCCTGCTTTTGTTGCAGTGCTTGGGATGAACTTTCAAAAATGGCGAGAATGTGCTTGTAGACGTGCATGTGGCATCCTACACTTGTTATAGTACACAGGATGAACTTGCGGGAGTAACAAAAACCTCCATAGGGGGCGTGTGAGCGGGATGAACTTCTGGAAGCAATGGGAACCCCCTTGCTGGCATGGGAGCAGCATCTGGTGCTTGCAACAATGAGAGGGATGAACTTTTGAAAAAGACTTGAACCTCTGCAAGGGCATGGGTGCAGGGTCTCATCTCGTAGCAGTGTACGGGATGAACTTGTGGAAGCAAAGGGAACCTCTGCGCTGGCATGGGAATGCCATTCGGCACTTGCTACTGTACATGGGATGAACTTTCGAAAGCAATGGGAACCTCTGTGCATGCATGGGAGAAGCGTCCAATGCTTGTGGAAGGGCACAAGATGAACACCTGGAAGTGACGAGAACCTCCATTGGGGCATGGGAGTGGCGACTAGAGCTTGTGTGTTGAGAACCTAAGTATGCAAGAAATGCAACGGGCAGAAAATGAGGGAGAAAGGGAGAGCATGAGCCAGAAAATGTGTACAACAAGCATGGCAACAGAAGTATGCAGCCCAGCAGTGAAGCCCGACCAGTATTTGACGTAATTCTAATCAATGAAGGACACTCATGCCAATAGGCGTTCCAGTAGAAGATGAATATATACATCAAGAGGAACTCCAGTAGCAGAAACACATCCATGTCAAGAAGAGTTCCAGCAGGAGAAGGACAAAGACGGCATGAAGAACTCCAGCAGCAACAGGATGTCATGGCAGCAAGATGTTCACGACAAGGAGCAGTCTTGGAGAGGAAGGACACTCCATAAGGGAAGTTCTAATCGAAGAAGGAAATGGCAAAAAGAAGTTCAGCAGCTGATGGAGAGGAGATAAGATAAGGACAGAAAGACTTAGTCAAAGTAGGAATTCAAGAAAGACCAAGAATCCTAGTAGGATTAGGAAAAAATAGGATAAGGTCTATCTTGACAATGTTTTAGTTGACTTAGAATACCTTGTTGACTTAGGAAAACATATCCTAGGTGGATAAGGAACCTAAGTACTAGTTGAATTAGGATAAGGTTGTCTTAGAACTATAAATACAACCCATTATTTGTGAGGAGGAGATATGCTTAGAATTTTGTATATTTTGCATTATTAATCAAGAATCAAGCTTAGAATTCTTGCTTCCATTCTTGTTTATAAGAGCCGAATGCACCTGATGCCTCTGGTGTGCCTGCAGAGATGTTCTGGTCGATCTTGGAAGTTCATACAATGCATTACTGAAGGTGTCCGACACCACTACAGCACCCCATTAGGGATGTTACGTTTGCTTTCGAAAATTTGTCCCAAGCATTGCCAAATGGGCTCAACGTATCTGCCGAGCCCATCAGGATTTTTCAATTGCCTTCAGAAGTTCATCTCGTGCACTGTCCAACATGCCCAAAGGCTATGCCAGTGGGCATGTTCCAGTCAGTCCTAAAAGTTGATCCTGCACACTGCCAAATATGCCCGATGCTTTTGCTGTGCCCGCGTGGATGTTTAGTCACTCCCAAAAGTTTATCTTGCACACTGCCCAATGCACCCGAAGCCTCTCCCGCACCCGTGGGGATATTCCATTCATTCCCTGAAGTTCATCCCACGCAATGTCGAATGCGCTCGATGCATCTGCTGCTTCCATAGAGATGATTCAAAAACTCCTGAAAGTTCATCCTATGCATTGTCAAACGTGTCCAACACTGCTGCCTCACCTGAGGGGATGTTCTGGCAGTTCCTAGAAGTTTGTCCCGCGCACAGCTGAACTGTTTAGGACCTTAAGAGGTAAAGGGAGCGTGAGTGAATGCATGCAAGGTGCCAAGCAGCAAGAGAGGCCAAAATAGGCTAGAATGCAACAAACCTGCACGTAGCATGCAATGAAGTACAACCAGCTTCTGACTCTGTCCTAATTGATTGTGAAATCCAAGCCAAGAATAACACCAGCATTGGCAGGACACGCATGAAGTAATCCATGCAGGAGAAGGACATGGACAGCATGAACAACTCCAGCAACAGCAGGACGTCATGGCAAGTTTGACTTCAGCAAGATGTTCACATCAAGGACGAGTCTTAGAATGGAAGAACACACCATATGGAAGTCCTAATCCTAGAAGGAAATGGCAAGATGAAGGTCAGCAGCTGTAGGAGAGGAGATAAGATAAGAACAGAAAGACTTAGTCAAAGTAGGAATTCTAGTCTAAGTAAGAATTCAAGAAAGACCAAGAATCCTAGAAGGATTAGGAAACAATGGATAAGGTCTATTTTGATCATGTTTTAGTTGACTTAGAATACCTTGTTGACTTAGGAAAACATATCCTAAGTGGATAAGGAACCTAAGTACTAGTTGAATTAATGTAAGGTTGTCTAAATACTATAAATACAGCCCATTATTTGTGAGGAGGACATAAGCTCTGAATTTTGTGTATTTCTCATTCATTACTCAAGAATCAAGGTTAGCATTATTGCTTCCATTCTTGTTTACATTTCAATTATCTTTTAAGACTTGTCTTGAGATAACTTGGGCTTAAGTCAAGTGAAGAGTTTTCTTCCTTGCTTAAGAGTTAAGATTGAAGTCAAGAGTTATTTTCTTGAACCAAGGCAAGTTGTGATATGTTTAAGAGTTATTATGTGTTGATTAAAAGAATCTGAATGTGTTTAGCTCACAATTTCAAAGATTCAACATAAACCAAGTAAAAATGCAAGGAGAGAAAAAATACATGAAGAGAGAAAAATGAATAGCTTTTTTATTCTATCTCTAAATATTTACACATCTTGGGTTTATATATATAACATCCTAATAGCTAGTACAACACATAACAACATATCTTTCAATTTGAAAAACTAGCCGTTATTTCGTCCTTTAGTAGTTAGCTTGAAATCGGCTTTGGGATTGATATGGGTGTCTATAGATCAATCATAGAATTATTTGGGCTTTTCATCTTCGCCCTCAATCTCTTCATCTTCAACAGTCTTGCCTATCCATCATATCCTTTTATATATTAGTTAACCCATGATCGCTATAATGAGCATAGCGACGATGAGGAAGTGATGGACAAAAGGCCCGTATCATGGCAACCAAGAAGGGTGCGCAATCACCCTGAGGCAGAACCATGGTGCACCACAAGAAGGGAGGATTGGCACTATGACAGCCCAAGCCATTACACATGGCCTAAGGTAAAAATCGAGTTCCTTACCTTTGAGAAGGGAGATCCAACTGAATGGACCTCCAAGGCTAAATTTTACTTTAAAAAACAAGGTATTAAATGAGGTGAAAGGGTTAAGTTTGCATCCTATGTGGGAGAGCCAACCAATGGTGGCATTGGCTTAAGGCCACCTATTGCCGAGAACGAAGAATGATAGGCTGGATAAGGTTCACATAAGAGTTAGTGAATAGATTTGGCCAATCTAGCATGAGAAACTACGACGGACAGCTTGCCAAAATTAGGCAATACCTTTCAAGTGCGCACAAGTGATCCAGGTAGTAGTAATGCAGGTTCAATGAGTCAAAATAGAGGCAGAACTGCATGTGTTAGCTCTGGCAGGTCTTGATGTGGTTTTAGGCAATGCTTGGCTTAAAACCGTAGGCAAGATAATGTTCAACTATGAATCCATGGCCATGCACTTCCAATGGAAGGGAAGGGACTGCAGGTGGGAGGCATCCACCACCAGTGCATCGCATAATTGTGAGGTAAGTACCCTTGAACGACTATACAGAAAAAGGGCACAATGTTTTGTTGTTCTCTTGGCCACAAATGAAGAAAACATGGTCGAACATCATACACACAAAGACATACCAATAGGAGTAAGGAACCTACTGAAGCAATTCGGAGATGTCTTAGGAGAGCCACAAGAACTGCCACCCTCAAGACATTATGACCATGCCATCCCATTAATCTATGAAACCAAGGCGATTAATGTAGCACCTTACTGGTATGCACACTTCCAAAAGAACAAGATCGAAAGACAAGTGGAGGAGATGCTACAGCAAGGTATTATTCGACCTAGCACCTCACCCTTTTCTTCTCCTGTTCTACTAATTAGAAAGAAAGACAGATCTTGGAGGTTTGGCACCTGTGGGGATGTTTTGGTTCCTCTCAGATATTCATCCTGCAAATTGCTCAACATGCCCGAGTCACTTGCCACACCTACGGGGATGTTCTAATTCATCCCGTGAACTATCGAACGCGTCCGATGCATCTACCATGCTTGCAAGGATGTTTAGGTTGCTCCCGGAAGTTTGTACCACACATTACCCAATGCATTCAAAGCCTTTGCAGTGACAATGGGGGGGTTCTGTTTGCTCATAGAAGTTCGTTCTATGCATTATCGAACGTGCCTGATGTCACTGCCACGCCTGTGGAAATGTTTTGGACACCTCAGCCATGCCTACAGGGCTGTTTTATTTTCTTCTGATAGTTCTTCTTATGCACTTTCGTGCACACTTGAAGCCTCTGCAGGCCAACTGGGATGTTCCTGTCACTCCAAAAATTCATCACGAGCACTACTGAACACGCCCAAAGCCCCTCGCTTTGCCCTCAGGGATATTCCGGTGGGTCCCGAATGTTCGTCCGCAGCATGCCAAATGCACCCAAAGCATCTACCATGCCTACGGGGATGCTTCGGTTAATCCTAGACATTTGTCCTATGCACTAATGAATGTGCTTGACACTGATGCTGTGCCTGCGAGAATGTTCCAATAGCTCCTAGAAGTTCATCCCTCCCGCTACCTGCAGGGATGTTTCGGTTGCTCATGGAAGTTCATCATGCCCACTGACAAATGCACCCATTGCCTCGGCCGCATCCACGGGGATGTTTCAATCACTGCTAAAATGTCGAGCTGTGCATGGCTAAACGTGTCCAATGCCACTGTCGCACCTACAGGAATGTTCTAGTCGCTCCCAGAAGCTCGTCTCGTGCACTACTAAACGCACATGATGCCTTTACTGAGCCCGCAATGATGTTTCGATCGCTCCTAGAAGTTCTTCCCATGCTTTGTCCAACGCACCCGCAGCCTCTACTGGCCAATGGTCATGTTCCCGTTGCTCCAGGAAGTTCATCCTGTGCACTGCCGAATGTGTCCGTCGCCACTACTACACCTGTGGGGATGTTCAGGTCACCCCAGAAGTTTGTCCCGTGCACTTCTATATGCACCCAAATCCTATCCCACAACCATGGGGATGTTCAAGCCCCTACTGGAAGTTCAAGCCGTGCACGACCAAACGTGTCCGACGCTGCTGCTGCACCGGTAGGAATGTTCTGGTCACTCTTGAAAGTTTGTCCCCTGCACTACTGAACGTGCATGACACTCTGTGGAGATGTTCTGGTCGCTCCTAGAAGCTCGTCTCGTGCATTACTAAACGCGCATGACACCTCTACTGAGCTCGCAATGATGTTTCGATCGCTCCTAGAAGTTCTTCCAATGCTTTGTCCAACATGCCAGCAGCCTCTACTGGCCAATGGTCATGTTCCCGTTGCTCCAGGAAGTTCATCCTATGCACTGCTGAATGTGTCCGTCGTCGCTACTACACCCGTTGTTGGGGTCCCGATTTTTTCCCCAACTTTTCTACACCTTAGGGGTCAGCACGCCTACTAAAATCCTTCCTAACTTACTGTCCCGTTTGATTCTTGAGTTCTTTCTTATTTTATATCCCCTAAGCTGTCCTTCGGGTTAACTAATATATATAAAGATATGTTGGATAGGCAAGACAACTCTTAAACCTATCACAACTTGCCTTGGTTGAAGAAGACAACTCTTAACTTCAACCTTAGCTCTTAAGCAAGGAAGACAACTCTTAACCTTGACTTAAGCCCAAGTTATCTCAAGACAACTCTTAAAAGATAACCGAAATATAAACAAGAATAGAAGCAAGAATGCTTACCTTTGATTCTTGATTAATGAATGAGAAAATAACAAAATTCGTAGCTTATGAGCTCCTCACAAATAATGGGCTGTATTTATAGTCCTAAGACAGCCTTATCCTAATTTAACTAGTACTTAGGTTCCTTATCCACTTAGGATATGTTTTCCTAAGTCAACAAGCTTTTCTAAGTCAAATAAAATATTATCAAGATAGACCATATCCTTTGTGTCCTAATCCTACTAGGATTCTTGGTCTTTCTTGAATTCCTACCTAGACTAGAATTTCTACTTTATCTTGTTTTCTACAGCAGCTGGACTTCCTCTTGGCTTATCCTTCTAGGACTAGGACTTTGAATGCATATCCTTCTGCCCTTAGAATTCTTCTTGTCGCGACTATCCTATTGCTACTGGAACTCATCATGAGTGTCCTACATTAATTACGATTAAGTCAAATACTGGTTGGGCTTCACTGCTGGGCTGCATACTTTCTGTTGCCACTCTTGTTATGCACATTTTCTGGCCCATGCTCTCCTTTGTCGCCCCATTTTCTGCCCATTGCCTTTCCTTCATACTTAGGTTCTCAACACCCGTGGGGATGTTCTGGTCACCCCAGAAGTTTGTCCCGTGCACTTCTATATGCACCCAAATCCTATGCCACGGCCGTGGGGATGTTCAAGCCCCTACTAGAAGTTCAAGCCGTGCACGACCAAACGTGTCCAACGCTACTGCTGTACCGGTAGAATGTTCTGGTCACTCTTGAAAGTTTGTCCCCTGTACTACTGAACGTGCATGACACTCTATGGAGATGTTCTGGTCGCTACCAGAAGTTCATTCCCGAGCATTGCTGAATGCACCCCACACTGCTGCTGCGCTCGAGGGAATGACGACTCTGCGTTCTCCTTGGCTGCCATACTGCTGGCCTTCGATCCAAGACCTCATCATTGCTGCATTCATCATAGGGGTCATAGGGCTGGTGCAAATTTGGTGGCACCTCCCTTCTGCACCCTAGACTCATGTGCACTCTCCCCCTTTCTTGAGACGGAAGCTGCACATGGTCAAAATCTTCCTCCTGCTCATGGTGCCGTGAGATCTTCGAATGCAGCCTTCTAGACGTTTGTGGTAGGTGGCTGCTCTTGGCTTTCTCAGTTTTGACTTGTTTTCCAGCCACTCGTGGTGTGTCTCTCTTCAATTGCTCAAGAGAATGGATGATAGAAGATAATTGATGTTTGATATCACTTACCTGGACGTCGAGTGAGCTTCGGTTCCTCTCTAAGGTCAGAATTCTTTGAAAGTCCTCATTAGTTCGCTGTTGTAATGAAGGTGAATGCTGCCGAGATGACATGGTAACCTCGATGCCTTGCAATTGACTGGTGTCTGTGCTGTTGTCTCAACTAGAGCACTAATTTGTTGGGATGATTGTGCTTCTTCTCAACTGGTGGTTGTGCTGATCTCTCAATGAAAGCACCAATTTGTTGGGGTCCCGATTTTTTCCCCAACTTTTCTACACCTTAGGGGTCAGCACGCCTACTAGAATCCTTCCTAACTTGCTGTCCCGTTTGATTCTTGAGTTCTTTTCTTATTTTATATCCCCTAAGCTGTCCTTCGGGTTAACTAATATATATAAAGATATGTTGGATAGGCAAGACAACTCTTAAACCTATCACAACTTGCCTTGGTTGAAGAAGACAACTCTTAACTTCAACCTTAGCTCTTAAGCAAGGAAGACAACTCTTAACCTTAACTTAAGCCCAAGTTATCTCAAGACAACTCTTAAAAGATAACCGAAAATATAAACAAGAATGTGAGCAAGAATGCTTACCTTTGATTCTTGATTAATGAATGAGAAAATAACAAAATTCGTAGCTTATGTAGCTCCTCACAAATAATGGGCTGTATTTATAGTCCTAAGACAGCCTTATCCTAATTTAACTAGTACTTAGGTTCCTTATCCACTTAGGATATGTTTTCCTAAGTCAACAAGCTTTTCTAAGTCAAATAAAACATTATCAAGATAGACCTTATCCAAATGTTTCCTAATTCTACTAGGATTCTTGGTCTTTCTTGAATTTCTACCTAGACTAGAATTCCTACCTTATCTTGTATTTTACAGCAGCTGCACTTCCTCTTGCCTAATCCTTGTAGGACTAGGACTCTGAATGCATATCCTTCTGCCCTTAGAATTCTTCTTGTCGCGACTATCCTATTGCTACTGGAACTCATCATGAGTGTCCTACTGCTGATAGAACTCTTCTTGGCATGGATGTCCTGCTGCTGCTGGAGCTCTGCTTGGCATGGATGTCCTGCTGCTGCTAGAACTCTGCTTGGCATAAACGTCTTACTGCTGCTGGAGTTCTTCTTGATGCAAATATCCTTCTTCTGCTGGAACTCTTGTTGGCATGAATGTCCTTCATTGATTAGGAACGCCCAGGCCTCACTGCCGGGCTGCACACTTGCTGTTGCCAGGCTTGTTGTGCACATTTTCTGGCCCATGCTCTTCTTTTGGGCCATTTTTATACCACCAATAGTCAATGCACATTTGCATGCTCCCATCATGCTTGAGCTGGAACAAGGCTAGAGCACCCAATGGTGCCTTTGAGAGCCTAATGAATCCGGGCTCTAGCAGCTCTTCGAGTTGCTTTCGAAGTTCCTCAAGCTTAGGCAGTGCCATGCGATATGGTCCCACGGCCATGTTAAGTTTGATGAGAGAATTAGAGACCTTTCACCAAAGAAAGAAAGATGAAGAAGATGAGAGAATTGTTTTCTACTTCTTATTCAATTGTCTAAACATTTACACATCTTGTGTTTATATACACACTATCCTAACGACTAGGTACAAACTCACTTTACTTTTCTAACAGCTAGGTACAACATACAAAAGCACATCTTTTAACTTTAAAAGACTAGCCATTATTTTGTCCTTTAGTGGTTTAGTATGACATGGGCTTTGGGCTTGATGTGGGTACTCATAGATCAGCCAAAGAGTTATTTAGGCTTTTCATCTTCACCCTCAATCTTTTCATCCCCAACGCAACACAATCACGATGCTGGTACGAATCTGGAGATTGATCAATCAGCTCACCCGCAAGAATGTTCCGGGCACTCTCTGAAGTTCAACTCGCGCACTGCTGAATGCGCTCGAATCCTATGCTGCATCTGTAGGGATGGTCAACGTGCACCTGAAAGTTCATCCCAAAAACTGCAGAAAGCATAAAACTTCTCTGTTGAGCCCACGGGGATTTTCTCGGTTGCTCCTGAAAGTTCTTTTCGAGCACTACTAAACACGTTTGACAACTTTGCCAAGTATACAGGGATTTGTCGCCCGATCCTAGAAGTTCATCCTGTGCACTACCGAATGTGCCCCAATGCCAATGCCAAGCCTGTGGGTATGTACTGCTCGCTCCCGAAAATTCATCCCATGCACGCACGATCGAGCTGGTCGCTTCTGCCGCACCCTGTGACGATGCTCTAGTTACTCTCGGAAGTTTATCCCATGCACTACCCAACTAACCTGAAGCCTCTTCCGTATCTGTAGGGTTGCTTTGGTCTCTTTTGGAAGTTCGTCCAACACACAGTCGAATGCTCCCAATGCCTCTTCCATGCCCCT
>BNST01002856.1:0-163013 GCA_019650275.1 Xylocarpus granatum
AAAACATAGCATGAAAATAGCAATCAGCTCACTGAACCAAAAATGGAAAACAGTAATCATCACAGTCTAAGTGACAATTGTCTGTCAATAACATAAACAATTCCCTGCATAGATCTGGAATAAAGGGGATCAGTGCAATGCCTGATACATTCTATCAAAGCACATCTCGTACATACAGGTCAATTAAAAAAGATTTTACCACTCTGCTATATCTGTTGTTATGATGCATTCTTTTCTCTTGGGAGCGGGAGAACATCTAGGACCTATGAATATCTAGAAAGCAGAATGGTGGAGTCTGTAAACCAGAAGATGAACTAGATTCCCAAGAAACCAGTTGATCAAACCCAACTACCTGAATTCACATTAGTAACCTGTTCCCTGAGTGTCCCAAGTGCAAAGGCAAAATAATCAATCCTGAAATCACAATCAATAAATTTGTAAAATATAAAAAACTACATAGAGATAACTAGATAAGCATACAATCTAGCCAGTCATTTCAGCCCAAAGAGTTGGTCGCATAAGAAATGCAATACAGTACTGTTGGACTTAGCTATTGAAGAAAAAATAAGATTGTGTGTACTGTCTTCTGTAAAAGCACCATGTGGCACAGCACAATTTCCTTATCCCAATATAAGGAACCATTGTTGACTCATGGAAACCTAAGAATGTCAGTATTCGTATTTTTATTTGCATCTGTGCATACATTAGACATATGAATGTGAAACCACATTAAGCATATGAACATGCACATAATGCACATGGCTTTGAAGGTCACAATCATTTTGACATAAACATAAATAAAGAGCAGCATTGCCACATAAAATTGTAATTTTCTTCATTCCTGAAGAGCTCTTTAAAAGAGAGTTAGTCCGTCCCTTACTCTAGCCCTCTCGAAATCTGGATATATAACAACTCTGTACCAACACCAAATTACCTCTCAATTAGTTAATTAATAAACTTAAGAGACCAAGCACAAATGCATTATGTCACCATCACCAAAAATACATCTATTAACAAATTACTCGTACAACTGAATTACAAAAATCCAGCTACAAGTAAAACATTTGACACATACCCAGTTTTAAAAAGCACAAGGACAAACAAGTATCAACCTTTCTTGTTTCCTTGCCTTAATTAAAGTTGAAAACCCATCTTCTTCTTCAACTTCCCAAATCACAATCAGACCACCAAATCATCAGCGTCATTATAGCCATCGATGAAGTCTTCGATAATGTTGAATCTGAAATTTCGGCATGAGCATGGTGAGCTGACGCAGACCTGGTAGGGCAACGGAGATTTCTGAGCTTGATAACGCTCCGTTAAAACCGAGAGGAACATTAAAAAGGAAAGAAAGCCGTGACAATTATTTTTAGATGATAATAAATAGCGTAATAATAATTATTATAACGATGACAATAACTACAATTATAATCATAATAAAAATAGTATTTGGTGTAATATATTACAATTACAAGAATTTTAAGTTTCAAATTCCTGGTGCCACTACTAAGTTATGACCGTTGGGCTCTTCGCGCCAAAATCTTTAATTCAACGGCTCCGTATCTCTAAACCGCCATAAGATAAGCAGTAATTTGATTTAGGAAAGCAATATGAAGTTAACTCAAATTCTCAGGACAAGAAATCAGAATCTAAACTAACTAGATTTCCGAATAATCTTAGTAATTAGAACTAGGAAACCCACTTTACTTGGAACTGGGGCTAATCTTGTTTCCCCTGGGGCCAAAAACCCTTGAATCAAACGGCTTTAACGAATTTTAGAATTAGGAGGCAAATTTGAAGTCACCGAATTCTCTTAGAAGAAGAATTATCGGAAACCCACTTCGTTCAGGAGTCGAGCTACTGTTCTTGCATAAATAGTCACAATATCTGAGAGAGAACTACATTCACTCACAATCACAAACTTACTAAAATTTCAGTTTTATTTCTTCTGTATTCTTCGTCTCTGTGTTTTTTGATAATATTTCACCGATAGCGATGGAGATTCTGAGAAAGGGAAGGATGTTCGTTTCTGGTGATAATATTGATGATGGTGGGTCTTTTGAGAGCAGGGTGAGAGAGGCTGAAGAAGCTGCGGATGGTGATGAAGCCTTGAAACTGAGACTGTTAACTGAAAGGATCATCAAAGAGTTTGTTAACAGGAAAATTGAACGAGCATCAGTCTTGGTCAGGGAATCAAGAGAAGGGGGCGACGCTTCGGAAGCACTGCGTCCTGGGGATTTATGTGCCCACGAGGAGGAGGAGCGGGCCGTGCTGCAAGCTGCAGTTGCCAGCCGCTACTACAACGCTCAATGCCCCAACAAAGTTAACGGCCACTGCTCCAAATTCTATCCCTAATCCTCCTCCAAAAGCTGAAAACAAGAAGAGTTCTCAGAAGAGACAGTTTCATCAAATTCAGGCACAAAACCACAATAAGGAAGAAGAACAAATTATCAGACAGCCAGATGATCAGAAAAAGAAGAGAAAGACTAACATGCCAAAATCTGAAGAAATTCCTGATATGCCAGAAAGTTTCGAGAACAAGATCAAGGAGATGGGGGGCAACGATGTGAAGTTGGTGATACAAAAAGATTTGACTACAACTGATTTAACTAGTCAACAAAATCGCTTGTCCATACCTCCTAAGCAGATTTTGAATGTTTTTCTTTCCGAAGAAGAGAAGGAGAAACTTGACAGAATGGAATGGATTGGCGTTCAATTGATTGAGCCATGTCTAAGGGTGACGGAGCTGAGGTTGAAAAAGTGGGAATTAAGGAAGAATTTTAGTTATAATCTCATCAACGCTTGGTATAAGAAGGTTGTCAATAACGTGACAAATGGTCTTCGAGTTGGATTGACGGTGCAACTCTATTCCTTCAGATTAGAGAACAATCAATTATGTTTTGCTCTGGTTAAATTAGATTAGGTTGTAGCATTATTCAATAGTTCCTCAAAGTTACTCGATGTGAGTATGGTTTAAAGAGTCAGATTAATACTATTGTGATCTGAATTCATCATAGTGAGGGCTGAAATCGATTCTCCACATTATTGTTTCTGATATGTGACAATGTAACCCACATTCTCTCTCTAGCATTTATATGAAAAATGTTCTGTGCGATCATTCACTTAATCTCGTTTCATGTACCAAATTGATCGATGTATCCATTTATATAGCCCTCTGACTGTAGAACAACCTGTGTTGGCAACAAATTTTGCCTCCATTTTCCCCTACTGTGAACAGTGGTAGCATCAATATCTACCGTGCTTCACAGTCTTGTATGAAATAGAGAACTCAACCCAGTAACATCAAATTCTCCCTATGGTTACACCTACTGCTGAGATATCCACCTACTGTTGAAAAATGTGGGTAATGCGGAGCACTTGAAGTCATAATTTCATCACCACTTGGCATAAAGAAGCAGACAATGGTCTTCGACTTGGACAGATGGTGCAACTCTATTCCTCTAGATTACAGAACAATGAGTTATGTTTTGCTTTAGTTAAATTATATTAGAGAATGAGAATTTAGTATAACCCACTGCCAAAATGTCCAAAGAGCATTTTAATGATAAAAGCACTGATTTTCTGTGTTCTTCTTCATTTTTGAAATATTACAACTGTGACTTGTTGTATCTACATATACTCAAGTTATGTTTTACTCAGGTTGTGATTTTATTCATAATTTTCTGAATATAACTATGTTTTAATGAGTCAGATTAGTATCAATCACCATTGTGATTTGCGTATATAATGCATGAAAACATTGAATTATGCAAGGCTGAAGCTCATCCCAAAAAGATTGTTCATTTTCATACGAGGATGGAGAGTCTAAGCAAGATATCCGGAATGGAACACTTTTTGTTGTTGTTGTTGTTGTTGTCCGAGTCCCTTCAGTTTCGGACTTTGCCCGGAATTTCATCTCAGCTTGCCATCACATATGTCCAAGCTCCTCAGGGTAGTCCGATCCATGTGCACTTCTTTAATATATATGTATTTTTTTATCTATTTAAGAGTATCAATAATACAATACAATTACAGACCCCATGGGTACGTTTGCAGTAAATCAACTTGTGCGGCTGTCAGTGCTTTGAATTTACTTCATTTAAAAAGGAAAAATCAGTTTGACAATTGACATCAACTGTTGACAACGTGCAAAAACAATTGTATCAAAAGGTAGAAATTAGGTACCAAACTAGCGAAATTATTTCTTAGTTTCTTAACTCTAGGTCAACCAATATTTCCTAAATGGTAACAATGTAACCCACTACCAAAAGGGCCCGGCTCACTATGCTTTTGCCAAAAGCATTTTTAATATGCAAATCTTGAAATTCAAGCATTCTTTTATCGTTTCTTTCAACATCATTTTTCATTTTGACTGTTTAAATCTGCCTTTTCTATATATTGTTTCAGAATTTGAATACTGTAATTATGGCCTCACTGTATCTTTGGTAGTCCAAAGTGATTGTATCATAAGCTTTTTTTTTGCCAAGCAGGACACAACAGCTAATGATTTCCACATAGTACAACATCCATAGTCAAATTTTCACTACTAGCAATTTTCTTTAAAAGCAGCTTTTACTCTTAAAATAATTCACAGATTAAACTGGGCGCAAAAGTACACATGTTCAGGATATTCTTCTTGTGATAAACGGTTGGAATCCTTTCCTGATCCGAGTTCGTATGAATCAGGAAATGCTCACAATCTAATGATAAAGCATGTCATATTATGGATTCCTGAATCCATCGTCTCTAAGAATACCAACACTGAGGACACTGTGAACACAGTATAGAAGTTCTAAAACTCGATGCATTCATGCTTTCTTCATACTCCAATGCCAGTCAGAGATGTTTCAAAATTTCTGTCAAAAACCTTCCAGATACAGAGGCGTTGACTTGCACTTCCATGTCTGTCATTAAACAAGGGCATAATCTATACTAAGCTATTCCTAAATTCAAAATGTTCTGCTTATACTAAACCTACACAAGAAAGTTAAATCACTTGGTAGCATTCGAAAATTTTCCTCAACTTAGAATGTTTTTCTGGTCAAAACAGTGTATCTATATTACTGTAAACAACGACAGCAGCTCTGGCAAATTTCATACACAACAATGTTCAACTTCAATATTATCCCAGAGAATTTACAGAACAGAGATGCCTTATCAAATAGTCAAATTTCACGGGTAGTGGTCACAATAACACAACATAGAAAAAACAAATCAGGTTCTCAAGTACTTTGCAACATTAACATGTAACTTTTCCATGTAGAATACTTGAAAGCAAATCAAAAATACATCTTGAAGTTCCCAATATACCACTACTTTCCATGAAATTTAGACAACAAGAGCAGGGGAAAAGAATTAAGGACAAAGAATCACATCACATACAAGAAACTCCCAATAATGGGAATCACATTAAAATGAAAATAAAAAAAACCCTTGAAAGAAAACTAAAGATAATACAAGCCTTTTCATTTTAAACCTATTCTGAAAATCAGATGCAAAATCCATAAAACAAACACAATAAGGTGCAAGATAGTATCCAATATACCTGCCTGCTAGTCATGCTAAGTCAGGCCATAAGTGATTGCCTCCTCTATTTCTGATTACTAGCAGACTTCTTCTTGAGTAAGCTTCCAAACTTTCTGATGAAAGGTTTCTTCTTCTTCTGATGTTGCTGCTTTGATGGGGAGCTTCTGCCATCATCATTGTTTTCTGTAGAAGATACCCCATTTATCTCATCAAAGGTTTCACTGCCCTCCACTTTTGAGTTTGTTTCCTCGTGAAAGGATTCCTGCTCTGGTTCTCTGTCCGGTGAAAACTCCTTTTCAATCTTGCAGCTCTCCCACATCTTCAATTCAACTTCTACTGAATCATCTTCTTTATGTTTGCTTTCATCTTCCTTCGGCTTCCCATTGACATTCTCAATTCTTGCAAAAGCCATTTCACCAGCCTCATCATTTGTGCAGTTGTTCTCTACTCTGGAATTATCCATCATCAGTTCTTTGCTTCGTTGCACTAGAAGGTCCATTTTGGGTTTCTCTTCTCTTGCATGTCCATTCTCTTCAGAGAATTCAACCACCTTCGGAAGTAGATCATAGTCTTTTTCACTGTCTGTAAGCTCACCATTTTCCTCTGTTTGCTTTTTGGCCATAGCTTCTTCAAGCAACTTGGACAACTCCTCAACCTTCTTAACAGAAGCAGTTTCTCGAGCTAGGAGCTCCTCATTTTCTTGAATGACACTCTGCAACTCAGTTTCTTTGTCCAATAAACTCTCCTTCAGTTTCATGCTCTCTGCCTTTGTCTGCGCAAGAGTTTCCTGCAGATAAATTACCTCAGCTTCAACCTCCTTTAGGCTATCCCTCAGCTGAGCTTCTTCCTCTTTTGTGGCACAAGCATCTTCCTCAGTTTGGTTGAGAAGATTAACCAGCCTATTTATTTCTTTTTCCAGTGAAGAGTTTTCTTCTTCTGATTTCTTTACACAATCCATCAAATGAAGCTCCTTTTGCTCCCATTCAGCCTTGGATTTCTGAAATTTATCCTTGGATTCTTGAATGTTATTTGTAAGAATATCAATCTCATGTTTTGCATCATCAAGCAAGCTTTCATACTTCTCATTTGTTGTTTTCATGACCAACTTTAAATCATCTATTTGGGCCTCATAACTTTCATGCTCAGTTTGACTAGATAACAGCTTTTCTTTGGCTTCCCTAGCTTCAACAGACACTTCATGTAAGGCAGAAGCTAAGCTTTCCATGGCCTTCTTGCTCTTCTCCTCTTCATCCCTGGAATTTTCCAATTCATTTATAAGTTTGTTTTTCTCTTCTAATAGGTTTTGAACACTAGAAGCTGCAAGTTTCTCATTGTTCAAAGCCTGCACTTTCTCCTCCTTCACAGTCTCCAGCTTTGACTTCAAAGATTCAACAGTTTTTTCCATTTCAGAAGTTTCATTCTTAGCCATATTAATTCGACACTCTGATTCCTCAATATCTCCTCTCTGTCTACCGATTGTCATTTCCAACAATCCCACTTTCTCTTTAAGAGCAGCAATTTCAGATTCTGCATCATGCAATTTATCATTGTTCCCCTCCAGTTGTCTCATGACTGAGTCCAAAGACTCTGATGCAGATCTCTTCAATTTATTTGCTTCCTCAGCCTGCATTTCTAGTTCCTCAACCCTGATTTTCCACTCTTCCACTAATTTATGTGCATAAGATTCAGCCATCTTTGCAGCCTCTACCTCAACATTAAGCTGTTCAATGGAAGCTTCTCTTTCCATAAGCTTTTGCTCCAAAGTTTTAGATTTCTCACGTTCTTGCTTTAAGGAATCTATCTCATCCTTGAGCTTCAACTCCAGCTCCTTCTTTTGGATGGCCTCTGACTCACGCCTTGAATCAAGCAAGGCCTTCAAGCGGGTCAACTCGGATGAGAGAATCTCCACCTTTTCAGCATGAATCTCAGCAATCTTAGTGGCATCATCAGCATGGCTCAACGCCTGGTTCTTCGCATCAGTAGTCATTGCTAGTTCTTGCTTCATCCTCTGGAGCTCTTGTGTAGCAGAGAGAAGAGCAGAAACATCCAAAGCATGTTGGTTCCTCACAGCTTCTATCTCTTTCCGCCATTCCTCTTCCTTTTTCTGGGCTGCATCAATTCCTGCCTGCTCCAATTCAACAGCCCGGAACTTCTCAATTTCAGAATTCTCCTCAGCACGTTTTTGAGCCATCAAAGCCTCTCTTAGTTTTGCACTTTCCTCTTCAGCAACTCTCTGCGCTTCTTTCAGCTCATTGATTGCTTGCGCCTTCTCTATATCAATCAATTCTATCTGTTCTTTTGCTTTCTTAAGATCTTCCTGAACAAGATTCAATTGAGACTGCAATTCGGACGCCTTTGCAACCCGTGATTGAGGCTTCTGAAAATCAAAATCAAATAACAAAGAAGATCAATGTTTGTCTAGTTTCACAATAAAGAAAGCTTGGTTCTAGCACAACAGCATGATCATGTCTTGAGAGCAGCCACTTCATATTAAAATATAGATTTTTATTCCCAAGAGCAGCTTAATTTTCATTATCCAAATGGTGGACCGTATCTATCCAAGGCAATGGATCTAACTCCTTTGATCTTTTGGTTTTTAAAGTTTATAGGAAGTTCAAAAACACAAATTTTGAAACAGAACCAAAAATGCGCCTGAAAAACATTAAAACTTCATTGTCAATTACTAAAACTTACTTCAGGCGGTGTAGCAGCCTTTGCTGGCGGAGTAGCAGCAACCTTATGTGATCGATGATTGATGGAAGGTTTCGAGTTAACAGTTCGTGGGGATCGATCAACAGAAAGCCGGACATTTTGGGGAGAATGTAAATCAGGTTCCGGCTTAGTCACTCCCCTACCGAGTTTACTCACTCTAGGAGTAGCTGGTGAAGGTTTGCTAGGAGTTTCAGATAGACCAGATCTGCTCAAGTTCAACGTATTCTAATTATATTAGAAAACCATAACCCATTGCATACAAATAAAATGCCATATATGCACGCATAACTCTTGCCAAAATTGAAAACAGATTACACGCACTATCAAAACAAAGATGAATCTCCATCAGATATAGAAACTTTGCATACAATTTTAGCATCAGAAGTTTACTACAGATCAAAGCAATTTAACAACGCATCTCATACACAGAAATATGAAAATTGGTTCAATGACAGATCCAATCCATTAAGAAAAAATTCAAGAAAGAACTAACAAATTAAAATCGGGATTAAAGATTAAGCTAATTAAGTGAAACCCACACACAAAAACAAAATAAAAACCAAACTCTTAATCGAAATTCATCTTGAGAGTTAAGATAGTAGAATAACGAAGTGCAATAAACAAAAATGTACTCTTTAAAAAGAATAATAAAGAAGCAAAGTTAAAAGTTTTGACCCAAAAATCATGAACTGGGAGATCTTTAGCAAATTAAGAACAATCCATTTTCTTTTGGAAAAAGAGCAAAACAGACCACAAATTTCCATAACTCAGATAAGAGGATCGAAAAAGGAAGTCAGATCTAGACACAGAGGATGATTTCAACGTCAGATGAAGTAGAGAACGAGTGTACTTACTTGGATTTGGTTGACATGACTTGGGCGGTAACGGGAAGTAGTAGATACTGATGTTGAAGCAGATAAAGAAGAAACAGGGAAACCCGGGAAATGTGTTAAATGAGAGCTGCTAAAGCGCTGACATTTTTTTTAATTTTTTTATTGATACTGCAACAGAATAAGGATATCATGTAAAATGTGATTTGGTTTGGAAGTTTTCAGTTTTTGTTTCTCAGATCATGAGATGATGATAAGGATAAAATTCTGTTTTCTGCAACAACAACAGCAGCAAACCCAAGAAAACCAACAACAGCAAAAAAGATGAAGCAGTCGCCGGGAGCAAAAGAAGAATTTACAGCATTTGGGTTGGTCTCTGCGTCCAGAGAGTGGCTGGCCACAGACCCACAACACAACACAACACGACACGACACGACACAGCACACGAAGTTGCAGTAGTTATTGTTGTTACTCTCTTTTAACGCCCCAATCTCTTTCTTTTCTGTGTCTGTCTCAATGAGATTTTTTTTTCTTTTATTTAAGTTGGAAGAAAAAGAAGTGCCGAAAGTTCAAGAATGCCCCATGGATTGCACTGTCATTTCTTGCCTGTTGCTCTGTCAAAGGCAAGGAATTGGTAAAACATTTTCAGAGACAGAGAAGAGAGCTGTGCAGGGGTGTGGTTATCTTTTGGTCTACCATATGGATTAGGATTAGGATTAGGCCACCACTCTGCTTTTCGGGAAACCCAAAAAAATAAGTAGATATGGTGGGTGTTTCATTGACAAACATTCTTTCCATGTAACAATTGAAATCTACTCTCCCTCCCTCCCTATTTGAATTTCTTTTCATTTAAGTATTTATTTAATTATTACAAATTCTTATAATAAATATATATATATATATATATATATATGATAAGTTGTTACCACAAATAATGCAATAAAATAAAAATCATCATACTAAACATCTAAAATTATACCACCAATACATCAAATTCAAACCAATGTTTTAAGGTATTACCTTTTGTTTAATTTATTATTTTATGTTTTGTTTTTCTTTTTAAATGGTACTGTCCGTTTAATATTGGTTACAATTATTTTTTATAAATTTTAAGTTAGAGTATTTTATGAATGATTCTAGTATTAATACCGAACTGATATTATAGTTATGAATGATTCTAGTATTAATATCGAACTGGTATTATAGTTATTCTCATAAATTAAATAAAAAAAATTTAAAAAAAAAGGGATACATTATGCTTGAAGTATTTTTATGAGTTGAAACATCTCATTAATTATTTTATTTTTTTAAATATATATCCATATGTATAAATACTCCTTTAATTTAATCATTCTAATTCACGGATCACAATACATTAAATTGTATCGAATTGGAACATTAAAATGATTTTGGTATGGACAAAATTTGTAGCAACAATGCTACATGCACTCAAATTTTGTATGCTACTTCATCGGATAAATAATGTCACATACTTAGGCTCACAAACAAATAAGCACTATCATTGAATGTATAATTTCACGAGTTAAGCAAAAATTGTGTGTTTTGATATCGTAAATATAATATATTGTTACTAATTTTGAAAAGTATTTGGTAGAATCACAGTATTTATTAAAGAATTTTACATAATTTTATGACTAAATTAATAAATGAAAGCAAAAGAGACATTGTTAAAGAAATATGAAGTGTTGGTCCAATTTAGGACCATCATCATTGTCTGTGGTGCAAGAGCATATGATATAAAATAAAAAGACAAGTAATATAAATGATTTTTTTTAGTTGATGACTCTTAATTCATCATTAAGATAATGGTAATCCATGTTTTTTTTTAATTGCAAAAGTATACTGTTTTTTGGACCCATTTTTCAATAAATAGAATTGGAAAATCCTAAAATTTAAACATATAGTATCAATTTCCAATTTTTCCTCATAAAGTCTTCATTTTCATTCACCTCTCTCAAAATGAAATAGGTAATTCAATCATATTTGCACATTTCAAAATTTGGATCCTAAATTCACTGTCCAAGTTTAACCTTAATCCAATTTGTTATCCTCTTCAACTCCAAAATAATGTTAATTAGACAGTGTGGGTGAACCCCCTTTGCTTTACATGCCGTAAAAAACAATTCTCAAACTCAATTGGACATGAAAAATTAATTAAAGAAATTTGGTACGGTGAGAAGGTGACTAGCAACCGACAAAGCTTGCCAAATATTTCTTCCAATTGTGGCAATTTTAGAACAAGTATGATTAGCTATTAGGTGGGATTTTACCCTAAATTGATTTTAATCAAAATTTAGTGCTAATTTTTCCTATCTACGTACACATAATTGGTTCATGAATGCCCTCGTTGGGATTTGGCTTCTCCCAATTCACAAACAACAGTCTTACCCCTTTGAATAGTTGTATAATGTAATTAAGATGGTTTTGTAGCTTCATTAGATTGATTGATGGACCCGACTAAGCTTCTATAATGTGTTTAAGCCATAACTTTATTGGGTAGTTGGATTGCCATCATAGTAGATGTTAAAAATAGATGTATTGAGGTCATGGGATGGGATGGGCAGGGACACTAAATGTCTTCAACAAGTAATTTAATTAACTAATTAAACTCCACAAATTATAATCATTATGTGAATAACCAAATTCACACGCCAAGGGCGAGTTTGATGCAAAGATGGGCATAGGGGTGACAAGGAATGATGTACGTGACACCAAACCAGCAGGGCCCTCGGTTAATTTTGCTTTTTCAATGCGTCTGTGTGTATGCATTAACACCTACCATACAAAGTCCCTTAATTATTCATAAATGATCTTAAAAGTGGTACCCATTCAGCACATGGTTTTAATTATTCATAAATTTGAACTTTTATTTGAGTAGATGCCAAAGCAAAATCTCATTTCCAGTTGCTCGAAAACAAATGAGAATCTTGGAATTTGGCTGCTTCTTGCAAACTAAAACAACATTGAGTTGGTTTCCATTGTTCTTGCCTGCCTGACTTACTATGTTAATTAAATCTTAATTACAAACCCTACTTTACGCATTGTCTTACACACCCAATCCAACAATTATGCTAACTAAATAAATGGATTCATTAATGGGAGGTAGTAGATGAGATGATACAGCTAAGCTAACTGCATTAACATTTATACAAACAAACAATGCACATGTCTACCACATGCCATGTTTCAACTTCAATCTAATTATGCTTTCGCCATTGCCAATAAAATCCATTTCTTTTTCTTTTCCATGCTGTAAGACTTCTACTGTTTAACTAATAAAGACAAAGAAAATGTGATGTGAAATTATGCCATCAAAATCATATAAAGGTGATCCCAATACAACAACAAACAAAATTAATTTTAGGTACTATTATAAACTATTCAAGACAAAAGTCAAGCAAATTGGGATCTGTTAAAAAAAGAGAGAAATCCAAACAACTGTCATGCACATGGGTTGGGATAAAAAATAGCAAAAATTGCAGAGAAAAAAAAGGTGATCAGAGAGGTCAAGCAAAAACAAGATGTACCACCAGCTTGACGTGGGAAGCATTCTTGTTTCCTTTTTTTGCCTCATCTTTCCTTCACATATTTGCACACAATTTAGACTCATCATGCAACCAAATTATGGACTTTCCTAATTTCAGGCATAACTTTCAGGAAAAATGCTAGTGATAGGTCACAAATATGACAGTCATTACCAAATTTACACAATACATGTATTTGAATTGAATTTAATACAATATTTGCAAAAATGCTATTATCCTAAGTAACACTAAATTTAAAAATCTTACTTTTATACTTTTATGGATAGACTATAGTTTGGAAACATGGCTATGCAATTTACATATAGGAAGACCCAATGTAATACATGTAACATCACTTCACTATTATATTCGGTGACTCGAGGCTTCATACCTCAAATCATGAAATTATAGACAGCTATTGATTAAGTTATAAGCACCTGATTTATATACTGGTAAAGAAATGGAAGATATCCAACAACAGGAAATGATATGTGTCAACAGAGGAAACACAGAGATATGTACATATTTAATGAACAGTCAAGTTATGAGTGATGAAGAAGAGAAATATTATATCAATCATCATCATAAGAGACATGGAAACTGGTGGTGCAACCACAAGCATCAGGATCCTCGGCCCACAGCAGTCATAGAACTTGGCAGCATATGGTGGATCATCGGGTCCTAATTCATAGTACCTTCAATGAACCAAAAACCAAGAACATCAACTGATTTAAAGCTCTATCCATCTCTCAGGAGATGGAGAGCAAATATGAAAAGATTGTCTAGAATACACTTCTAAGGAAAACAATATTCCATAAACAAGGGAACATTGTAAGCAATGACATCCCCTAATCAAAAACAGATGAAAACTTTCAAATGTTGGATGCTTCTGCAATTAATGTTTTCCCTCAAATTTAATCTTTAGGACGAGCACTCAAAAATAACGGGTACATAACCAGAAAATACATCTTCATTACCATAACACACAAGCAACCACCTGCACATCTTTTCATGTAATATTTGTAGCTTTTTCTCTCTCATACTCTGTTTTGTTTCTATTTTCACTTAAAACCAGAAAAAAGCAATCCAAGAACGTCCATTGTGAATGTTTCTATTTTATCATACTTTCATTCTCAGTGTGTATGTAGTCAACCCAACATCATTGTTGATGAGGCACTGATAATTTCGCACTTGCTCTGCAACATGCCAATTTCACCAACTTGAACTCCAAACTCATTTCAAGAATTTCTATCATCAAAGAGACAATGAGGAATTGCAGGAAATGAACAAACTCTTCCCGAGCAGCTATTTTTGAAACTAGACACTATGAGAAGAACTGCAAACAATCTGTAACATCCACAGTAAAGAACATAAAACATGTACTGCATTGAATTCTCTAAAGGTTCGCAAAACTCAATTGTAGTCTTGTGGTTCGGTATAAAGAGATTCATTCCCACACAGTTCAGTTTATATAAGAGGCTCCCTAACACTGTTAAAAGATGCTAAAGGCAGACTTTTCAGTTCTTCAAAATGTCTTAAAATTAATGAAAGTTGTGTTTGATCTGGCTAGCTATCTTCCCCCCTCCTCCCGAAGAAAAAGAAAGCAACACGCATGCATGCAGCTGCACATGAATCTACAATCTCAAAGGAAATCAAAAACTGCGTTTTTCTGTCAAAAAGTAATAGGTGCATTAGAAGTGCCTTGCAAGGAGTCTAACCCTATGTGCAGCATTAGACTGGAATAGAAGACCTACTAGAGAAAAAGTAAAAGAATGAATAATGAAACTCAAAATGTAGACTTAGTAGAAACTGGAAAACCTAGGAAACAAGCTTCAGGAAATTCCAGCTTTTAGCTTTGTTATCAACTGTTCACTCCTTCAAAGGCTTTCTGTCTCTTTCAACCCAAAAATTCCAAGCAAATAAAGAGATTGATTTGCCACACAATACAATTGCTAATCTTAACCCTGGAGCCTCTTTAAGATGCTACCAATACTACCACCTTACAGACAAGGGCCCAATAAACTCCCAAACAAAAAAGAAACCATACACCAAAATGATATATTGTATTATGTTTTTTCCTTTTCCTTTTTTCTGTCTTTCTGAAGAATATTTGTTAAATGGTTTACTACTATGGTAGAAAAACAAAAATATGGAAAAATCTATTAACTTACTAGTTCAAAATGACATGCCATTGATAGCTGTGGTGCATGTGCTGCATGATTTAGAACACGTATTGAGGATGCAGTACTAGTTGCACAAGTAGCATTGCGAGATTTATGCCACTATAACCAAAAAGTAAAGCAAGATATCCCAAAAATAGTATCCCAAGTTATGGAGCAAGCGAGATGGCATAATGAACTGAAGAATAAATTTTACAATTTTCCAGATCATTTATTTCACATCCACGTGATGATCATCCACATGCTGGATGATGCTGTTTTGTGAATAATTTTGGGATGTCTAGCATTACTCATAAACAAATAGCCTAGAATATCTCTATTATATTACAATCCTCCCATGATATTATGTCAAGTGTATATTCATTGACTGCCCCGCCAAACTGTCAAGCAGTTTTCTTCACAAATGAAGGATACAATCTGTCACAGTTTTCTTCAGAAACCCTCGAAAACTTAACCAGGAGGCTAATGGCACAATGATTCAACAGCATTTATTTATTCCAAAAGTACATTAATAATTCTAAATCTTCCTATGATACCTCCTTTTGCAGGTGTGACTTTTATTCTCAAAAACATCCAACGAGAAAAACAAAAGACTCAAAAGGGTCCGCGAAATTATCGTCAAAGCCGAGAAAGAGACTCAAATTTGAAAGAATGGGTATAAACCGAATGATCATCAATGGGGGTACCTTTTCTGGTCGTCGTGACGACGGCAAACAAAGAAGGAAGGATGAAAACGGCAAGAAGAAGATGCGTTAGATGAAGGGGTGTAGGTCTGCTTACACCTTTTGCAAACCTTGTCGTTCTCTTTCTCTTTCTCTCTGTCGGACTCCATTTCTCGCTTCCGTTTTGCGGATGATCCGTCACTGTAGAGTTTGGATTTCACAAAGCAGCCAGTATCTTGAGTCTCAATTCATTTTACAATATTCTATTCTAGACAGCAGCCCACCCCACAAACAAACCAAAAACAAGAATAGAATAGAATAGAATAGAATAAATGATAAATCTATTGAGTTAGATTTGTTTGTACTTCAAGCTTCATTCATTTTTGGAAACACAATAGCAGGTGTTTAATATTATAAAAATCAGAACTTTTATTGATTTTTTTTTCTAAAATTTATAATAATTTTTTTAAAACTAAAATCACACTTATCTTTTATTTAATTCTAAATTAAAATAAATATACGTTTAATTTATTTATTCTTTATAAGTATAACTCAATTTTATTTAATTCTTAAATTTGTTGAATTTATTTTATAAAATAAACATAATTTATAATTTATATTAAAAAATAATTTTATTATATAAATTTTTAAATAATGTCAAATAATAATTATAAAATATTCTAATTTTTATTGTTTAAAATATTTTTATACTTTAATAATTGTATAATAAAATTTTAAGAATTTAATATAAATTATTTTTAGAATAATATGATAATATATTAATAATATTTATTCTAAGTTAATTAAAATTATATTTTCTTAAAAGTTTAGAACAAAAAATTATAAATAAATTAAAACTTTAATAATAAAAATAAATTAATTAAATATATTTATTTTTAATTAATTAATCTAAAATTTAAAAAGTGATAAGGTGTGATTTTTTTTAATAAAATTTGTTATAAAATAAAATTATTATTAATTTCAAATAAAATTCTTATAAAATAATAAATAAATATTACATATTTACAAGATGGAACAAAAAATAACCTTCTCCATTTCAAGTAAATCTTACAATTTATTTTTGACTTAATAATGTTATTAGTGTACATTTATTTACCCTACATATTTACACAATTTCTAAAGAATAATGGGGATCATCAAAAGCCCAGTAATGGTCAATCTCATGAATTATAGAAGAAACAATCGAAGCGGCAACAAAGAAATTCTGAAATGCGGCAGAAGGGAAAAACAAGTATATCATAAGCAAGGCAAAGATTAATACAAACAGATTTTATTCCGCATCCTGAAATCCAAAAATAAATTCCCAATTTGATAAAAATAATTAATTCCAATAGAAGGAAGCCTGATTCAGGCATTACTTGGAATGAACATAAATAGACGACCTAACGACCCAAATTTGGTATCAAATCATTACAACTATTTTCCTGGTGAAGAACCACGCTTCCTCACAGAAAGCAAATTCAGGCCTGCAAAAAACTCGCATACTTGGCTCCAAGGAAAAGCCTTTGAATACATAGTAGTGAGTTTTTGGTAACCTCTGCGTTCTCGTGGTTCATCAGTTTCATCACCCGCTCCTTGGCTTTGAGGTCTGCAACAATAACCCGCCCAGCTGGATGGTGCTGGATAAACTGTGAGAGATCGAAGCAAGCAACAGCAAGAGCTCTTGGATCACTGGATGTGTCCAAGATTGTTATGAGGACCCTTAGAATCTGAGGCCAAAGTTTTTGTATCAGTATTGCGCAAGTTTCTTCCAGAACAGAAGGCAGATTCAGAAAACTTAAAGCGGAACAAAAACAAAATAAAACCAGTGTCCATGGCCTAAAGAATACCTGGAAATCATTCTCTTCAAAGTTTGAAATATTATCTCGCCAGAATAAAGGATCTTTGTGCATGGTAGACCAGTCAAGATGGCCAAGGAGGACTTCTTGCTTGTACTTATCGAAAGAACTGAACCTCTTAATATTATCTTTCAAACCTTCTTCCAATTGACTCAAAGCCTCCAATAAATCCTAAGAAAGATATTGAAATATATTCAGAATCAAGATGGTAAGAGTATCATCAGGTTAAAAGGTAGACAAAATTCAACAAGGGAAGTAGAATCTCATTTTTGTTGGTACTTTTGAGGACTGCTGCAATTTAAAATCTCAGCTAGATTAAGTTCATGCAGAATATATTACCTTGCATATGAATTCAGTGACAAGAATCTTAATTTTGTAATGGATAACAATGTGTTATTAGACTAATACAGCACATTATAAGACTCCGTATGTAATGAGGAAAAAAGGAGAACGCCTTAAAATAGAATGCTTGAGAGAAGAAGAAAAGATGGTAACATAAAGAGCACATTATCCAGATGAAAGAAGGCAATTGTCAGCCAATAGAGGTAGCATCAAACAAGCACAAATGTAATAAGTTGTCAAGATTTATCAGTTCCATACAAAAATGGCCATCACTTTCACCAAGGACGATTTTCATTGAAACTGTGCAACAAATAACAATTAGAACAATCATTGAAGGGTAGAATAACATTTAAGTCAGTCCACGTCGAAAAAAATTAGATAATGCAGCGTGATAATACCAAAACCATAATTGTCTAGCGATCCCAAGAATGGGATTTGAAGAGTCCAGTGAGCATACCCCATTCCAGCTATAGAGTACACTTACAATTCTAATGCATATATAATAAACAAATTAAGAATATGTATTGTAATCACATAAGTAACTGAGTTTTCAGACACACCACACTTACAACCAGTCAAAGTAAAAAAAAATAGTCATATAAATTCATTGAAAATATACCCATCAATAGCAAGCAGTTCCATCATCTCCTTTCAACCAACTCAATATATTAACTAAATATCATACAATCAGCCAGAAAAGAAAATATAAACAGCCTGCAATTTCTCTTACCTCATCACTCCATGCTTGTGCTTTCAAACTTTGAACAATTTGAGGCAGTCCAAGGTCTATCATGTGAGCAGCAAAAGTACCTTTCAGGAGCAAGTTCTTAAGGGTCAGAACAACCACCCTGACAACCTAGCAGAACGTGCCCATCTTAGTAACTAGCTGAATATAACATATATCACTTTGAATGAGAAAATAGATGATTTCTTCCATAAGCCAAAAGGATGACATATATAAAAGTAACTACTGAATAATATTGACATGGATGGGAACGCAGCAGTCCTTGTACATAATCCACCTAAGAAAAATATGTAGGAGATTTGAGAGAGTGGGAAACAGGGAAAATCTGACAAAATATAAAACCGCTACCTGCTCATCATGCAAATCTTCTTCTAAAATGTTGTGAAAAGAAAAACTAAATGAACTGAATAGGAACAAAAAATACCAAGAAAAAGGACCTCACCTTCTCCTTCGTGGAACTCTTGACAACATCTATTAGTCGTGGCAGCATTCTAGTAGTTTCCAAGTACTCAATTGCAGGTTCATAATAAGATAAGAGCCAGACACATAGACATGTTTCATAAAGGAGCTGTTACAA
Organism: Xylocarpus granatum; assembly: GCA_019650275.1. Classification (NCBI taxonomy): domain Eukaryota; kingdom Viridiplantae; phylum Streptophyta; class Magnoliopsida; order Sapindales; family Meliaceae; genus Xylocarpus; species Xylocarpus granatum. The sequence continues at coordinate 18,979 of BNST01002856.1, forward strand.
TGAGAATAAAAAGTCAATTATGGAAATTTTGTTGTCCAACTAATGTTTGCTCACCAAAAGTGAAGCGTGAGAACTTCGTTTATCAGTTCCAGAAGTAAGCAATAGCAGAAAAAAATGGTGAATATGAACAAAATGCTCATCCAGCCTGGCACCTCTAACTAGCAGGATTGAGGGGCATCAACTTTGTGTTCAAAATAAGTTGCTACTTAGTAGCAATCTGGAATATGAAAATTTTACCTGGATAGACTGTTGAGTGGATGCAGGAGAAATTAAAGGAGTCAACAATTTCACCCCATCTGCTTGAACAAAGGAAGATCTCACCACAGGTTCCTTGAGTAATGCTGCAAGACCATTGACAGCAACTGAAATGCCACAACTAGGATGGGAAGGCTGCTTCAGCTGCACACAATTTATGGAATCAGGACTATGGTGTCATGACAATATCGCCTCAGAGAAATATACCAACCAATTCTGAAACTATACTTCAAAAAATGGAAAATCTGCAATAACCAAACAATTCGCTGAAATCTCTTAGAAAGAGAATAAGAAGAAGGTTTAACAGATGTAAATATCAAACTGAGGATCGCGATTTCATCCTAAATCAGCTCAAAACCAGAAAAATAAATAATTTCTTGCTATTAGATCAACATAAATAATTTCTTGGTAGACTATTCTTGAAGACTAAATAATTGCTGTCAAGTCCATCGCAAGCCTGAAAATTAAGAGTATTGCCTGACCGCTAAACTATGGAACCTAATAGTTTCAATAACTAGAAATGACTATTTAAGGTTCCAGATATGCAGTGCATCAAATTTCAACCAAATTTCCAAATTGGTATGCCACTAAGTTTACTTTCACTGAAAATTTTTCTTATCTGAATCAAAAATGCAGGCTTTCAATTTGCTGAGAGTTTCTTAACCAACAAAAACGTTGGTGCAAAATTTTCAGCCATAACATATAACTTAGGCACCAACTGCATGTAAAAATGTCTATATAATTAATGCTGTAAAATGACCTGTGAGCAAAGCCATTCAACCAATCCTCTCAAAACATCATCGATGGCAGAGAATTTGCTCTTTGAATTTGAGGCTTCCCCATTTGTGACGATGCCATCTAGTGTTTTCGGCCTGGCACTATGATTACAGAAAAGAATGCACAATCAACAACTGAATGTAATACAAAATGCAATTTGGTTGCTGTCTTAAATTCTGCACTTATGGTGTAGAAGGGTCATGTTTTAAGCACCTTACTATTGCAGCTAGTATCTTACTGCTCTTTTCTTGTATGAACCAGTTACCTTTCCACAGCAATCTGAAATCGGATCAAGTGACACGTTGTTTTAGATTATGATCAGGTCAAATAACATTTAAAGGGAAAAAAGACTACAACTAAAACTAAAAGTAACCATAGATTGTTTGCAGTTACTCACAGATTCTATTAAAAGGTAAACTGGTATCTTCTTCCAATTTTAAGAAAGTGAAACAAGTTAAAAAAAAATAATGCCGATTACAGATCAGGATATATTGATGAACATGAAATTTCTTGCAAACATGGGCATTGGTGTGAGCATGTGTAGTCATGAAGGTGCGTGTATGTGTTTCATGTCCCCAAAAGATGTGTGTACAATAGAAATTTTGTTTTCTAACATTAGGATAAAATAAGAAGGTATAAATCATGAAAGGAACAACCATATTCTAACATTCTACAATTTTAGCTTAGATACATAGCTTAAGAAAGGTTCATAAGTATCTTCATTCGCAAGAGACTTATCATGGAATAATCTGGCTCTCTTTGAGTTTGCTGCCAAAGGAAATAAAATGATAGGTTAATTTGCTAGAATACATATTCTATCAACATTGCCAAATTCCCCACTGTTACCTGCAAGCATCTCATCAATTAAAGCCAGAACATATTCCACTGTTTCTTCCTTGTATATATCCCTTAAAATGCTAACAAACACCCGAACATAAGATGGACCATCCTGCAAAAGTCAAGTGACTTGTTAATAACATTTCTGACTACATAAGTTTCCTTATTTCCTTATTGTAAAAGGAAAAAGGTCCAAGAAGAGTTCATAAAACTTAAACAACTCAATGACATATTAACACGGAAGAGAAAGAGAACTGAAACGCCGCTTAAGACAAAGAAGAGCTATGAAACATTACATCATCCAGCAATTGTGCCCGGTGACTTTCAGATCTGTTATCATAACGTCTTAACAGCTGAAGGCCTGTTCCTGAAATGAGCTTAGTTGTCATATATGTCTCCCATGGGATATCCCTCTTCAGCACCTTTAAAACAGGAGAAGATGTTAACCAAAATATACACTGAAATAATTAAATTCTTTATAAGAAGAAATCATTGATATAGCACCACACCAAATAACACAGTCATAATCAAAGATCAGGGAAAAGAGAAACATAATGGCAGCTAGTATCTGGCCATATTAGCTACCATTAACCATACACGATAGTGTGATGAGCAAGACTAATCTAATATTTTCCTCACTTTCATTTAAGAGCAAACACAAACTTAAAACAACTACACCACATGGCAATACTGGATTTAACTGAGTCCAATACTTCCTCACGTCCAAGAAATATCATAACAAGTAACCCAATTATTAATTACTTTTTTGCTTGTTTCCGGCACACTCCCATTAAAACAAGCCCTCGAGATTTCAAATTCCAGCAACAGAACAAAAATGTCATAGTACGAGATAAGAACTAATTTGACCCATACTCAAAATGTTACACACACTAGCGCCCATATAATTGGTAGTGTGCAAACATTTACAACAATAAAGCAATCAAATCGAGAGATCAGATCACATCACTAACCTGCTCTGTACTAAGTTCAGCATGGTCCATTGATACTGAAAAACTCAAAACCTAACAAAATTAACTGCAAATCCGGAAAAAAGAAAGAACATCAATCAATTCATATTCCACAAATTTTTCACAAAACGACCGAATGAAATTCTATATACAAATTCTGCACAATAGACAGAAACGGATCGAACAGCACGAAATTTCAGCAAGAGCATTGAACCTTTTGAAATGCAATCTAAATGACCTTCAAATTCTGCACGTATATTGCAACAAAATCACAGGAGAAAAAAATTTCAGATTCAGTAAAAATAACTACTCAAAAACAAAAAGTACATATATACACACACACACATATATATAGAGAGAGAGAGAGAGAGAGAGAGAGCTTTAGAGGTGCAGAGAATTAAGTGTGATCGATTGCGCACCTGAATATTTTTTATCCTCAATTTCGTTATGTTCTGGCGAGAAGACAGTGACCGCGAAACGAAACAGATTTCGATTTGGTGAGTTATGATTAGATGCAGCCACCATATTGCTGTCAGATGCTATTTTGAATCTTCAACGTACACGTGGCTTTGAAGTGCACTCAGGGTTCGAGCTGATTGCGGGATAAGATAAACATTAATTTGTCTTTATTAATGCGAGTACAAATCGCGAAAGCATCAAACCGACAAAATATATTATAAAAATATCTCAAAAATAATCAATTAAGGATTTAATCTACGGTGAAGAAAAAGTTTATTAGAATAATTTTATCGTATAATTATTTATATTACTATAATAAAATTAATTTATTATTTATAAATAAAAATGAAAAATTATAATTTTTTTTATTGTATTAATTAATTAATTATATTAATTATAATAATATAATAGATGATTTTACTTTAAAGACAATTATAACATATTAGGAAACAGAGGAGGAAGCTTCTTACAATATCACCCTTTGTTACAAATCATGGTCCAGTCGAGTTGGACCAAGTCAAGAGAGAGAAGGGGGCCCACAAGGCAGCTGCAGACCCAGATTCCGTACAGTAATTCAATGACTAGGGCCCATGAACCCAAAAGGCAGCTGCGGGCCTCGAAGATTGGATTCGGACCCAACTGGGTGTAAGTCCATGTGCCGAGAATTTAATTGAGACTGGATCGATGACTTTCCGGGAGGCGTGGACGGTTCGCCACAATTTGTGGCGGTTGAGCGCCCATGCGTTAAATTTTAATACCATAATTTAAAATTTTTACATTACATTCTACTGCAATCTTATATCTTGTCTTTATTTATTTTTGTATTTATATTGAAAGAAAAATATTTTTGTATAAAAGGCGGCCAAGAAGATATCGAAGCAGCAAGCGTTCTGTTGTCCCTCAATGCCTGCAAAACAGAGGGACTGACTGTTCTGGTTTGTGGGTGGACATGCGTGCTGCTCCTTCCTAATCGAGGAGCAAAGGAATTCTAATATACACGTACAAATCAATTATTCGACGGAAGAATTGCTCAAATGTCTCTCTCTCTTCTTCCTGTTTCCTCTCTTTATTCCCACTCCTCTTTATATCGTCATCATAACCATGGCCACACCACGGTGAAAGCATTAGCTTTTCGAAATTGAGTAGCTGGGGTGAGGGCAAAACTTGGTTTTATGGGCAAAAGACGAGATGGGTTTTGTTGGTCTAGAGGTTGGAGGGAAGGAGCTTTGGCAGGAGATGATGACAATTGTGAAGAAGAAAGAGATGTAAGAAGTAGAAGAGTTGAATGAGACAAGTGGGGCATCTTCTGTTTTGCCTGACAGATGGGATGTCGTGGGGCTCTGTCAGGCCATGGTAATATAGTTTGTTTTGTTTTAAAGCTTCGATTTGGTTTGCGTTTATGTCCTTTGCTGTTTCTGAGAAAGTGTAGGAGAAATGTTCCCTTATAATTTGGTTGATTCCTGGAATAGAGATGTTGTTAAAGAAAATAGATTCCTCAGCCATTTCATTGGCATATTTCTAATGCCTTATTTTACCAGAGAAGATCCATGAGAAGTTGATAAATTTTGGCTCCTCTCCAATTCACGGCCTTGGTTGAGTCAATCCCCCTATCAATGTTCTTAATTTTGTTGAAAATGTAGCGTAGGAAAGAACTAAATTTTTTTCTGGTGTGGGCAAAGAATGCTGGTTTGCTGATTACATTGGTTAAGAAATCTTTTCTGCTTTTAGAGCCATCAAATTTGAATTGCTACTTCAAGAGTACGAAATGTCAAGTAAGTAGTACAGTTTTGGATAATAAATAACAATGCACAAAGTTTGAGATAGTGATGGAAGTGGCAAGGATGTTTTTGGAATAATATGGACAAAATTGTTGGGGCTATGTTAAAATGGTTAAACATTTTAGATGTACTCTCCATTTGTGTGTGGAAAAATTGTCTGGTTATAGCATTGTTTGCATATTGAGTGTTTAAAAGTCCGGAATATGTTTATTTGATGCTAGTGTGAATTTGCTTGGATGCATGATGTGAATTTGCTAGGAAGCATTGTGCTAATTTTCTTAATACTGGTTGAAGATGTCCACATTTTATAATTTAGGAGTTAGCTTCAATTTTCACTCATAAAGAATGTGACATTATAGCCTCATACATAATAATCAATTAATCTTGGCATTTCATCTCTATTCCGAAGTTTATAGGTCGACTTTTCTGGCATGGTTGATGATGAATTTTTGGAGCGTCTGGGATTAGAGAAGGGAACAAGGAAGCTTGTAAATCATGAAGAGAGGGGTAGAGTTTTGCGTATTATGGATGGTTGCAGCTATAAGGCTGCCGGCGGTGGATCTCTTTCAAACAGCCTTGTGGCCTTGGCAAGGCTTGGTGGAAAGCCCATTTGATGCCCTGCTCTTAACATAGCCATGGCAGGGAGTGTTGGGAGTGATCCGTTGGGTGGCTTCTACATGTTGGATATTAATTATTTTTTGAACTTATTCATATGAGCTTGTGGTAAAAATTTTCTTGTACTGAGATTGTGTCTGTTTGATTTGTTTGCAGAAAAGATGTCAACTAAAATCCAATGCTCTTTTGGTTTAAATAACTTATTCTTTTGTTTGTGGAGTAATATAATGATCTCCTTCTCAGAATCCTATGCATGCTATAATTCCATAAAGGGGAATTTATAATAGTAGTTGCAAACGTTTTTGTGTTCATTATGTTGTTGTTATAGTGGCTAAACATTTGTTGAAAAGATTCTACAGTGAACTGGGAAAATGTAGTTGCTGGTCTCAAATTTGATACCTAGAATGAAGAATTAATAGGCATTTAAATATGTTGATTTGTTTGGAATAGGAAACTTGCGATTTAGACATTAGTAATATGGTTTTGAAAAGAATAAGAAATATTATTAGGCATCCAAAACTTAGTTTTTAAAGCTTGAGAAATCCATCGTTTGTTAGCTTTGGCAATCCTTTTGGAGGTGTGGAATATTATATTAGGCCAATCAAGCTTGGTAGCTGCTCTTGCCACTATCAGTTGTGAATTAGTTATGCTTTATTACTTTACTTTCAGTTGTGACACTGACCTATAATTTGAACTCAACAACAAAAATAGTTGTAAAGATGAAGAGTTCAAAGTTCCTGCTTCCCTTGTATATCTCAGTTGATTGATGTTAAGGTCAGAACTCAATTCTAAACTATTTCATGCTTTGCTAGTGGAAAGTACTAGAATAAGAGGATTATTGAAAAGAGAAAATGATACTGGATTCCACCACTTGGTGCTAGTTGAAAGAAAGAAAAGGAAAAGGTAAATCATAAACTAGCAATTGCAAAGAAGATTTGACTTCCAAAGTTCTAATTGTCTAAAGTTATAATTAACCAGAGAAGTAACTGTTGATCTGATTGATTCAAAGATTTGGTCAAATAAAATCCTCATTCTTGCTAACTTAAGACTTGCTGTTATGATACAGGTTGTGACACCATTTGGGTGGTAAAGCTTTCCTGTTCTTGGTTGACTGCTTGTTGTTTGGTGTCAAACATTGAACTATTTGATCCTTTTATTATCTTTTTTTCTTTCTTTTCTTTATTGTTTCTTCACTGTCATTGAACCTCCACTACATCTCAACAAAATTTTTTTCATTTTGTTGGCTCGAGCATAAAATAGGCCTGGGAATGGCATCTAGTTTCTATCTCACCATCTTTGTTTCATAAACTTGAGATGTCTTCATGATTCTATGAACCTATCTAAAACCCTTAGTTTTGATCATGGAATAGGCCACAAACTATTTCCTGACAGCCTTGATGCTAAAGTCTGTAAACTCTTCTGGTAAGCAACATTTACAATTATGAACAAAGTCAATCTAGGACTCTTTTTTTGAAGTGATGCCTGTGGATACTTCTAAGTCTATAAATAGTTACTCACGAATTCATCAGAGCGTCGTAATTGCTTTTTTTTCTGTAAATTGTAGACTATTGTGTTCCTATATAAAGGGCACTTACTTGTTTTCCAAATATAAAATTACGATCAGCAATGGCTTTTTGTCGTATTGTGTTTGCAAACAGCAATGAAGCAAGAGCTTTCTGCCACAAGGTATCCAAGCCACTTTGTACCCATAGTTTCCGTAACAGAGGGGCCTAGAGGCTCTTACATTGGTGCAATAAGGAGAAGCTGTGTGTATATATATATATATATATATATATCCCTCATTCTCCGTGCGTACCGGTGGACACTTGCGGTGCTGGTGACGAATACGCATCTGGTATTTTGTACGGTATACTACGAGGCGTATCAGACTTAAAAAGAATGGGTACTACCCACCCATTAGCAGCAAGAACGGTTGCCGGGCAACAGATAACCCCGTCTCAGCTTCCGGCATGCTGGAGCGCTAGCCAAGTCGTTTGCATACCATCCGGAAGAGTTGTACGGTCGGATCATATCTCTAGCTTTCAATGAGAGGCCCGGGGTTTGGCATTGGAAATTTCTCAATTCTTTGATTAGGACAACAAGGGCGAATTCCATTTGTTCGTACATTTATGTTCCAGCATATGTAAAATTTATTAATTGAAAATCCAGAATCTAAAATTGGGAGTTGATGTGAATATTATGTGTATGTTCGTTCCTTTGCTAAAATAAAGTGGGAAATAACAATGAAATCATTGAATTTTGCACAATAAAAATAAAAATTTAATTTCCAATGAAGATATGAGAATGAGGTCTTCATTTTTTAAATTAATTATTTGATCTTTATTTAATAATTTAATATTTTATTTTGTTCTTTATTTTAATTAAAAAATATAAAAGTTAAAATTTAATTATAAAAATATATATAAAATAATTGCTATTCTTTTTATTAACAAAAATAATTTCTTGATTAATGATAATTACAATTATCATAATTAAATTTAGCAACTTAAAATCATGTTTTCATTTAGATTATGTTTTCTTCCATTGCAGTAAACAATTAATTTTAATTCACATTCTTCATCCTAATTTTTATTTTTAATTATCAATTGCTTGCATGCATAAGTAGATTTAATGCTCCTTGCCATTATATACATATATATATATATATAATCTATTATCTTGTATTCAAAAAATTTTATATTAATTATTTTATTTTTATGTTTTGTATTTTAAATTTTAGAATAAAAAATATATAATAAAAGTTGAATCAATTAATAAAAAATATGTGAATTACATACAAAACTTAAAAAGAATATAACCAAAAATAAAATTGAAATACAAATAAAAAATTCAAAATAATTAATATAAGAATTGAAAAAATTTATACATGTAATATATAGTAAATAATTCCAGATACATAGAAGGAGGAGGAGCAGGATCAAAGAAAATATTATGATTAAGTCTTTGACAAGCAAGTGGAGATGGAATCCATCTTCCTTCCTTTGTCTTTTTTGTAAATAAAATTTAATCAAGGATTTGGTTGGTGCTATGTCATGGTATGAAATAGCTTCTTCTTCTTCTTATTATTATTATTATGATGGATAGGATTTTAACATACAATATAATTGCATTTAATAATTGATTGATTAATTATAACACATCACATTTTCATCATGTGACAGAGCGCGCATATATATATATATATATGTATATATTATACGTGTCGCATCATATATTATAAAATTATATATAGCTCCCAATGGCATTGGGACACACTGACAAATGAGTCTAATTCAGTTGGTTAAAATTGTTTCATTCCAATGATAAAAAAAGATTAAGAATTATAATATTTTCTTTATATTTAGTTTCATTTTTTTCAAATTATATATATATATATTCAACTAAAACTTAACTATGTTAAGAGGTTTTAATTTTATAATATTATAAATAATATTTAATTTTAAAATATTCATATATTTTTACTATTGTTTTATAAATTTGTGATTTAAACCGAAAGTATTCTTCAAATAAAGTTAGAAAAAAAAATAAATTTACTTCTTATTATAATTATAATTTTTTTTAAAAATAAATTTTTTAAAAAATAGTTTTGGAAGAATTTTGCATTAAAAAAGTATTTGAAAAATATTATTTTTTATAAAGATTGTAAATTATGTTTTTTTTTCATATTTCTTTCGTACCAATTTTATTTTTGAATACAAATATTTTAATTAACATTTAATTTAAAATTTTTTATATCATTCGTCTTATTAGTTGAATGCATCAACACTTTTGTAAGCTATGTATATTTTTATTTTTGTAAATTTATTTTAAATATTTTTTCAAACTTTGAACTTTTTTTAAAAAAAAATTTACATTAAAGATGTTTTTTGTATTTTCTTATAAATTTTATGTCCTTACTTTATGAATTCTTTTTTTCCATAAATTTTCTAGAACAATATCAGGCATAGACTCCCAACACTATTGCAAGATATGACTTGTAACATAATAAATATGATTTGTCCCAACTAAGTTTATACTACTATTGTAAATCTAACATTAAATACAAATACAAAATAAATATTTTTAATGCTAATTTTTGTTTTGTACAATGAAATTTAAATTTAAATTTTACTCACATTAAAATTAAAGGGAAATTTAATTTATAAATAATTAATATATAAAATTATTATCAATTATGTGTAAAGTTGGTGATATTGGTAACCTAACGCATGGAAAATAGCCAATAAAGATCAAGTGGTAAAAATAATTCAAGGGTTTGCAAAATTTATTAGCTATGCAGCAAACGGTGCGTTTATTATTTATCATCATGCGATGAGAGAAAATTTTAATGGGACAAAAAATAGATCAATGATCCCATCATGGATTAGGCAAGTCCCGATCAAGGTGTGGGATCCCACCCTATCCAAGAATTAGTTTGTTTGATGGGGTAGCAAGTGGACCGTATGGATTAATTAACACTTACAAATCATAGTTACTACAAGAAATTCATTCGATGGCATTTAGGACCCTGCCAAAGAGACTGAGGAGTTTATGCCCATCTGCCTACCTTATTATTGTTTATCTATCGTAAGGATCTAAGTGGGTGGTTTTTTAAATAATAATAAATTTAATTGTTTAATGTAATAATTAGTGTTAATTAGTCAACTAAAATGATGAATAATCTTTCAAAACGAATACAAACCTTCGTGATTCGAAATTAAAATTAATACTGATGATAAGCGCAATGAGTCTAAACATATGGAGTAATGGTTCATTGTCGAGAGCTTTATCGTTGCCTGTTTTCCAAAAGAATTTGGCTTAGTTACAATATATATATATATATATATATATATTATGATAATGGAGGACCTTGTTGAAAATATACATTTTAATTGTATTTATTTATTACATGCGTGTTTTCGACATAGCACGGCGACAACACTGTTGTTTTCTGACGAAGATGCAAATGGACGGCTGAGAAGGCAGCAGATTGCAATTATTGAAGGTAATGGAACGCGTGGAATTGCGTAAGCAAACGAAAGCAGCCTGATGGTGACGGCAATTTTCAGGGGCGTGCGCTCCGTCATTTTGGATGCAAAATTTTTTAAATACATTAATAAATAAATAAAAAGCAGAACGCTTTAATTAATATTTAAAAAAAAGAAAGAAGAAGAAGATAGAGACGGAGTACGTGTCAAAATCAGGATGTTCGAGAAATTGCAAAGGTCTCTCTCCTCGACTTTGTCTTCGTTCTCCAGTTTAAACGGCGCCGTTGTCGATTCCAATGGAAAATTCTTTTACGGATACACAACATACTCATACCACTGGACCTGACAATTTAAACGGCAGGCAGCGTCTCACTCGGAATGTAAAAATAACACGTCATTAATGCGAATTAATTTTTTTTATATAATATATGAAGAGTCATAATTAAAAATTTAAAATATCTATTTTTTTTTAATAAAAAAAAGAGGAAAGAGGAGGAGGAGTTGAAACTTTGAATGAAAGTGTCTATTTTTCATAGAATGGCATTCACGTTCGTTAATTTAGAATCCAAATGTCATAATTAAGAGTAAAATTACAAGCTTGATGATAAGAAAGAGTGAGTCAGTTTTTATGGTTTTCAATTCCCACACGCATCTAAGTCGGAGTTTCTGAACAAATTCAAATGATTCAGACAGGAAACTGTCATCTCGACCAAAACTGTTTTACTTTTAAAAATAAACTAAAATAAAAATTCCAATATCTTTTTACAAGAATCTATCTATACATATGCATATACGTATATACAATTGCAACCACACACACGTATATTACATATAATAATAATAATAATAATAATAATAAAAATAATTTACATGATCAGAAGAACAACCCTAAGCATTTTAACTATTTATTAATTTTTTTTCTTCAATTTTCTTGAATATATCGCTTAATTCCTGTTCTTTCTACGCGGGACAACACACAAACTATAAGCTTAGTTTCCAACACCGGCCTGCACCACACATCTACACAGACGACAAGGCTCAGATGTGGAAACTATTCTGGGTATTTCTATATTAATTTCTTAGTTCTATGTAATTTGATTTTAATATTCTACGAGAAAACCTCCCATCGGAGATCTGTGTGGAACCCCCTTTCTCCTCTTTGCAGTTCTGTAATTGAAGGCAGTGGGCGGCGGCGTCGACGGTGTGAAGCTTTGTATCTTGTTCTTATTAGTGCTTCCATGGCTGATATTCCCATTCAACGATTCGGCATCTGAGCCTTCCATTTCTTTGAACATTTTCCTTTTCTGAAAGTTCTTCGATGTTCCCACAACCTGTTCAAATTCATTCAATTGACTTGCTGTTAGATTTCAAAGAGAGAAACACTACAGAGCTCCGTCAATCCAGTGTCCACTAGCTATATTCTTTTGTACGCGCATTGTCTTGTCAGCATCTAATGCCAAAATCTAGTAAATTTCACAGGGTAAAATAATTTGATTGATTGGTGAACCAAAACTGTTGAAACCACGGGATTTTTACTGTATGCAAGAAATTTCTTTTGCAAATGGGTATGGAAAAGAAAACCAAGTTTTTAAAAAAAAAGTGACGAACAAATATACCTTGCAGCCGAGAGAGCAGAAAGTGAAGGAATCGAGGAGGCTGCGTTCACAGACTAGACAAGTATTGGTGACACCTTTACCAGGCCTAGGCTGAGGTCTTTCATTCAGGAAAACAATTCTCGCACTATTGATTATGTATGTCTGAACTCCTGTTATATCCATGTATTTCTGAATCTCAGATACCCTTATCACGTCATGGTATGATGATCTCCTTATCTACGACCCATAATCAACCAAAAAGAAGAAGAAGAAGAAGAAGAAGAAGAAGAAGAAATTGAAAAGGAAACACAAATTCCCATATCAAAATATTTCAGAAAACACTACAAATTTATTCAAATACCAGCTCATGTCATTGCTGAAAATGACTGTAATTACCTGGATCGCTCTGTGGTCTTTGTGAAAAGAAAGACAGAGAGAACAAAGGGCGCCATTCATGCAGTCCAAGCAATACATATTGCATTCACTTTTGTGAGCATCAGCGTGGTGCTTGCATTGAACAAAGAAGTTTGTTTGCAGAAGAGGACGCAGCCATGGCGGCCATTTATTCATATCTTCTTCTTGATCATCTTCTTCTGGACCACCTCCTCCCTAACCACAATCCAACCAGAAAACTAAAATTAATGAATAAACTAAGCAGCTTTACATTACATATGTTGTGATATATGTGAAAGTTTGATTAAGGAAAGGAAGGGGATTTGGTCGCTGACCATGATTCTTCTGTTCTTGGGCTTGAATTCTCTCACACTGAGTAATTCTTGATCATTATCGATCATCATGATGATCACCAGATACAGCCACGGCCAGTTTGAGAGAAAGAAAAGAGAACTTTGTTTGCAAAACCTTTTCTCGAGAAAGTGAGAGGAAAAAGTGGTGGGGTGCTTTTGTAGCGGTGGGTGGTGGATGGGGAGTGTGGGAACTGGCCAGTGCTTATCTCGATTGGCCTTAAAGGTCTTCAACCGAATCTCTCTCCAAACCTAAACCATCTATTGCATAAATAATAATAATAATAATAAAAAAGAATGCGTTTATTTCAAGGCACCCAAACCAATATGGAATAATAATATTCGGGTCCTCCGATATTTTACATTTTCTTAAATAATAACAATTAATTTATTTTCATTAAATAGATGCTTTATTATTCTTATTGATATCAACGAAAATGTCCTTCTAATATTAACTTTAATATTATTGTATTATCAGGGTCAAAATTCAGTGGTATAGGAGTAATTTGCTTCATTTGAATAAGAATTAGGGATTTTTATATAATAAATAAATGAGTTATATTATTAATTTGTAAATATATAAATTCTTAGGGATCTGAATATTATTTTCTTCTTTTTTTTTAACTAATTAATTGTCAATGATAGCTACATTTTTCTTATTTGAAAATTATTATTTAGGTATAATTGAGATTGGACACAATAGGTTTAGGTTGGCAAATTTGGATTTTTCCGACGAGGTGATGATGCTGTGCGTTTTTGACACTTGGAAGGTTATGATTGTGCCACGCGGGAAGATGGTGAATCAGCTATATTGGAGAGATGAACAAAGTGCCATGTGGCGGGGATACCAATTCCGTTTATTTATTTATTATTATTAACTTTTAATGAATTGGGGCTTGGGCATTGCCACGTCATTGGCTGTGGGAAAAATCTTGAAACACTGTTAGTAAAAAAATAAAATAAAATTACCACTTTCATTCGCCCCCGTCAGTAACTCTAGCATTCAATGCATGGAATTAATTCAATCCTAAATAATTATTCAGAAAAAAAAGAGTGAAAAATGAAAGTCAAATTTGGATAAAGCTTTTACGTACAAAGTCTCAGCTCAACATTCAATTCAATTCAATTGCACGAATAAAATGGTTAGAATTCTGCAATTTGTACGAGTAAAAATATAAGCAGGGTACTCATGTTGGTCAAGTTATTGTTATTATTATTATTTAAAAAATATATATATAAAATATTGCACCCAGGGCAGAATACTTTTGCGAAAACTTGCAGAAAGGTCCTAGGGTTATGGCCTGACAAGCACAACACAAGGCATGTGATGGAAATACCATAGCATGAGTTTGATTATCTAAGGTGTCATATTTGATGACAAAGACTTGTTGAGAGAGTTATGTGTCAGTAATTTCGATATAATGACTTGGTTTAATGTGCAATCGTTGACACGGTGTAAATACAAGGAATTTTTTTTATTTTATTTTATTTTATAATAATAATAATTTTGAAGGAGAGAAGTGGAAGAAATCAACAATCCAAAAAGGGAATAGAATTTTCTCTATTGCAACCAAAGATTAAGAATAACAAATCTATTGACAATTGTTATTCAAAAATTTTGTAGCAACAACAACAACAATAATAATAATTACTTATTTAATATTTATATTTTAGAATCTACTTCAATTTATATTCATTATATATTTTATTTATTTATTATTAAAACGGAATCTTGACGTGGGAATCTTCTAATTAATTGTTTTTAAATAATAAAATTAAAGTCATTGTTGCCCTAATTTGACCATTTAAATTTAGTTTAAAACAAAGCATCGATAGCCTAACCAAACAATTTAAACCATTCACTTGTCCACTTCTTTCACTGAACCGCCATACCAATAATGATGTGCGAAATCCCTATCCTGTCCCTTTCTTTTGCATCTCAATAGAAAAATATTTCTTATTTTAGTTTTAATTTTTTTTAAAAAAAATCATAGTTTAAATATTATTTAGTTAATTTTATAAACTCAATTTTAAATTTTATAAAAAATAAAAAGAGAGAAATTATTTTTATTTATATATTTTTAATGTAAATAACAAAACTACTCTTTATTATTATTTTATGTATAAATTTAAAAGATTTTCATATTATTATTATTTCGTGTTTTAATGTGCGAACACAAACCCGAGTCCACTGCATTAATCTTGACCTGTGGAACTCTCAAGCGCCGCTTTTCCAACCACAATTTGATCCGGTTCCGGAAATCGTGTCACCGGCGAGCTCTACGCCGTCTCCGGATACGGCCTGTCTCGCACGGACGAGCTGGAGGGAACCAGCAGCGGGCACTACGAAGCGTGATGCCCGAAAAAAGGACAAGGGTATTTTGGGCATGAGAGTTACCGTGTCGGAGGAATGGGGAGGCGGGATTTAATTCGTATACGGAGGAGGGTAAATCTGACCTTTTATTTTGTTTGTTTGTTTTGCAACATATTCTTAATTTTGTATCTGTCTGATTCAAACAAGAAATATGAGTTTGGGACTGTAGTGTACTACTGCTGGGCTTAATCTGTTGTTGTCATAATAATAATAATAATAATGAATTTGATTTTAACGTATTTGCCTATTTGATATTCAGACTCCGTTTAATGTTTTATAAATTATTAATAATGTGTTTCGTGTAATTAAGGTAACATGTCGTCTTGTTATCGATAGAGACAGACAATCTTGTATTGCACAGGAATTAAGATGTGAATCTGGGAGTGTGTTCATGACTCCTCCACCTCGATGGAAACGCTTACGGAGGGGTTTGCATTCTATGCCGCCCCGCCCCGCCCCATTCTGTCAGTCAATGTTTGCTTGCACCGAGCACTTCGAAATGGAAAAACGGGATGAAACGAGCATGATTTGATTTCACAAATTAAAAGGGCAGGCTGCTACAGTCTCACGTCTCACTTATGACATAATGAATATTAGATAGATGGTCTTGGCTCAATAAGTTAAAATCCTTTTCAGTTAATAGTAAATGCTCTCAACCTACAATAATTCGCATTAGAGCGTGTCTAAATCCTTATTTGTTAGACTTCTAAACACTTTGATCTTATTACTTTATTACGTTAATATTGAATTGAATAAAATATAAATCATTCTCATTGTTTACACACACACACAGAGAATAGACAATATTATCTGATAAATGAACTTTTAGATTGATGACAATGACAAGCGCTCAACCTGCAACCTCTTTGAGAGATATGCTGTGTGTAGCCCTTTCAATACTCTTAAGCAGCTTAAGCTTTGTCCGATCCTGCATTACCAAACAACCTCTTTTGAGAGAGAGCCTTTCAACACTCGGGAGTAGCTTAAGCTTCGTCCAATCCTTTCATTAAAAGCCCTTCCCCATTTTTAATATTCACTTAAAATGTCCTTTGAAGTAACTAGCAAACACAAATTAATAATAACAATCCATCACCAATTAACTTGCTGATTCCATGTTTCAGATTTTAAAATTTGCTGATGCTGAAAGAGTCAACAATTGCTCCCCTGACAATCCCCCTTTTATGAGCTCTCCTGCAATGGACTACTCCAGATTCTTGAAGATGCGGTTGGTGGATGGATTTGCGTCCATGCAAACTTTTTCCCATTGATTCTGATTCATCACTAATTTTATTATTTCATATAAATTAACATTTGGAATATTCAAATTTAACTAAGTAGGGTAGGCGGAAATATCCAAATTCTCTTTGCAGGATTCAAGTTTGATGCATTATAATAAACATCATGATGTAAAGGTAGACCAAGCCCTACTTTGATTTCTAGGATCATTGTTTTGGTCAACACTATCTGCTAAAATTATAATTTGGGAAAATGGAGACACAGTTAAAAGTATGACGTGGGAGATATCATCGACATAAATGATGAAAGAACACCGATAAATTTAATTAAGACAAATATAACTTTCTAATATCAACCGCAATACATTTTATAACTTTTACATTCACAGTAATACAAGTTTATGCATGACACCAACCACTAGTTGCAAAAAAAGTTACATCAAACAACAATAGCATCATCCCATTTCTGGTAATCATCATCGAATCTGTACTAGTGGTCTAGTGGTCGGTTTTTATTTGTGTTTGTGCAAAGGAAAACTACAATCCTGCATACATGACGTGCTTTAACAGTTTGCCACAAGGAAGATTGAGAGAGCAGAAATTATCCAAGACTAGAAAATTATGCAACTGACAGTAATTATAGGAGCATCTCCATTTTTCATGTTCAATCAAATCTAGCAGACGCTGATGTGAAACACGGTGCCAGCTACATATTTCAAAACAACTATAGATGAACACATAGGCACGGTCCTATGAAAGAGATTTTTGTTTTCTTTTTTTCTACCTGTATGAATCATTCTACTGGCTGATCTCGATCCACATTACATATATAATGCAACTTTTCAAACAAGAGAAGGTCCATTACATGCTGCTCTCACAATATGATACAAACTTTTGACATCGCTATTTCCTGATTCAGTTCATAAAGTGAACCCATCGAGCATATGATATCGAAAAATTTATTAAGAGATCAAGCATGTATACAACTTCAATGGATGATATGACCAGACCTTATTTATCTGCAAAGTCGTTGGTTTCTGTCAGTTGCTGGGTCCTGCATCAATATAAAGGTTATAAGTAATAATGCAAATTATTGTGTAGTGGTAAAACTTGCATGGTCCTTTCTTATAATAGATTTGAAGCCATGATAAGCTGAAGATAAAATTAGCGCCGGCAATTTCTAAGTTAGTGAACAACGGGAATTTTTAATATCCCCACGAAAGTGAAACTACTGATAGAAGTGGAAAGAGATTTTATCCTACAAAGAACGAGTTAGAAATATGTTATACTCAAAAGGCATACAGGAGCTTCAATAACAGCAACCAATAACTTATAGCTGATGGAATTCATGTCCTGATGAATGTTAATGAAACCAGATTCCATACAAACATTTTATCACATGCCTGATAGCAACTAATATACATAACTCGTTGTCTGGGTACTGGAGCCTTGAATTGATCAGTCTTCTCAATAACCACATTATCAAAATATATGACCCAATTGAATTGCAGATAGAGTTGAATCAACCAGAGAGTTATTTCAAACAAAGCTTAGTTGAGTAGTCACAAAAGGATTACCGCATTGATGTGTGACTGATGCCAAGGCCGTTGCAAGTTAGTATCATTCCTTTAAATCTGGCAAGATATTCCTGTGTTGCAGTGGTAGAATGTCTCAGATAATCAGTAACAGTATCAGTTTATTGGTCCAAATGAAGCATGAGTTCACAATTATAGACCAAATCATGTAATAAAAGTTTTGATAAATCCAAATAAAAAGATAAAGAAATGAGATAAAAAAAATATTCTTACCCGCAAAGTATACTTATCAATCTCATAAATCCCAGTGAAATCATATTCAAGGCGTTTCTCAGGATCACTCAACACTGCAAAAGGATATAATAAGAATATACAAAAGAGATCAGCAAAATTCCATAAAGTCACACTACCGCACACCTAATGCAATGAAAAGCATGCTGTGAACTCAACAATAATGGATGTCAATACGCATAGATAGTTCTGCAACAGAATTTAATTATTGTCACAATAAAATAACAGAATTTAATTATTGTCATGATAAAAAAAAGGAGATATTCTGCTACACATAGAAGAAGCAGGACCCCATAGTATTGACAAAAATTTCATTAACATGTAATTTAACCAGAAAACCATTCCCAGGATATCAACCACAGATTCAATCATATCACATGCTCAATAGCTCTTACTGAAGCATTTAAATGCCCATAACCAATACCAATCATTAGCCTTTCCAAACACTTTAATTCTCTTTTCTTTTTTTTTAATTTGATCCATCAAAACTTTGATTATTTACTGTGTACTGCTCTTGAACAAACTCTAAGATACAAGAATATGTTATTGATAAAGAAAGAGGTAAATCACTTATCAATCTCATGAAATCTACAGAGGTATTTCTTAGATTTTTGCATGGAGAGGTTTTTCAGAATGCAATGTAGATTTTTGTGCTTTCAACCATAAGAATTACCTCTGTAGGCTTCATTTATCTCTTGAAATTTAGCAGTAACAGCATTATCACCATTGTGCTTATCAGGGTGCCACTTCTGTAAAGTGTAAAAGCTATTGGTTAATGAAGGAAACAATTACAAGCTAGGTGTAAAAGCTTGTGAGGAAGAGAGATGAAAAAATGAGATTTACTCACCAGTGCAAGCTTTCTGTAATTTAACCGAATCTTCTCATCAGTTGCATCATAATCAACTTCCAAAATCTTGTAATGGTCCTAGAGTAGAATGACAATCCATCAGATATTCATTAAGGTAAAGTGGTAAACTAGACAATGAAAAAAAACACAAGTTTCAAGGCTTTGTTAAACTAATGCATCAAGTTTATATCAGAAAAACATGAATTGGAAATAAATAACTTCTAGACTAGCAGCCAGACAGCAAAAATAAAAGGATCTCTCAAAAACCTGAAGTGATATGAGTTAACCAAATAACACAATACAAAGCCATAACCATTATAAATTACATTGTGAAGTTCACAAGGAGCGGAAGAACAATCTATTAGAACCATTGCAATGATGATAAGAGAACAACTAGAGTTCCAAAATGTCTTATCAAGTTAGTGGGTGAGAGAAAAACAGTAGCATAACACTTGGCGTGCAACATGTTATATCATCCCTATCCCTAAATTGAACGTGACTGTATTATTTTGTCAAGAAAGAATAAAACTAATATATGCAACTGATAAATGATACTAAAATCTATTAGAAAAGCTGAATTAAATTAAAATATTAGGAATATAATTAAAGTAATGACTAAAAGCAAGGTTCAGCAACCAGAAATATTAAGCTGCACAACACCACAAAGTAAAGGGAATCAGCATCCCCATGCATAAGAAAGCATTTTCTCGGGAAAACTATTGGTTACAAAGAATACACTAGCTTAATGTTTTCATTTCTTGATAAAGGTGAACTTTATGTGAACTCTGCCGAATAACAATGCCGGAGAAGCTTAATTAAGTATATTATTTCCACAACCAAATTATGTCCATTACCTAGTATTTTTTTTTATTAAATTTCATCTACTTGACTGTTACCACACAGAAACTTGAATATCAATCATAACATTCCACGAACAGTTTCACGGAACTACATTTCATATTTCTAACCATTCAACCCACTTCCATCATTGCCCCAAATGCAAGGCTACCATAACTAATTGAATGAACCCAATGGTTTTCTCTCTTGGGTCTCTTATAAAAATTCTGCACCTCAATTTTTGACATTTTCTAATCTGTTCCTACCTTTTCCAACTAACCAAACAGAAATCACAAAAGGGCGTAAAAGATTTAAGAGTTCTTGCAAGATTAAAGCTAATTCAACAGAAATACAGCGTTAGAAAGGCAAAAAGAAGAAGATTCGACTACCTTCTGAATGGGATTATCGTGGACTTCCATACGACAGAGTAATGGGGTTGGTGAAGAACCGAGATTTATTTACCACATACTTCATTTGATTCTCAGAAACCCAGAAAGTTTATTTCTTGATTCGGCCGATATTATCTCTAGAATTTTAAGAGAAATGAATTTTTGATAGATATTGTTGAAAGGAAAAGGAAAATTTTTGAAAATAGACTTATTTTTATCCTCTTTGTATTTATGATCAACCCTAATTTATTTTTATCAAATTAATTATTTTGAACGATTTTACCTTTAAATTTTAAAATATAATTTCATTTCTATTTCGTCATAATAACTAAAAAGTAAAAATAAACATCTTCCTATTTCGTCACTCATCTTCTTCTCATCTCGTCACTGTTATTTTGTCAATTAATTATGAATTTTGTCTTTCAAAGCATAAAGAATAAAACAAAAAAAAAGGTTAATAAAAAATATATTGCATAGAATTTTATTTTATTTGTGTGTTTAGAAGTCATATTTTGTAATTAGACAAAATTAAGCTTTTGATGTAGTAATTCATTTCTTCCTTCTTATTTTTGAAAATGTTGACATAATAGTAGAGAAGTAAGAGAGTACATAATATAAAATATAGTAAATAGGGGTCATTTCGATGTATTTGAGTGAGAAAATGCAGAAGACGAAGGAGGAGACACGGTGGATGAATTCGGCAGACGGCCGCTGAATAGTTGTGCGCGAGGCTTAATTTCTGCCCTGGGTCCCCAAGGACCTAGGGCGGAAATTGCCCTAGGCTCAGGCGAAATGGCCCTGGGTTCGTGCGAACCCAGGGCACAATTTAGGGTCGAGTCCCCAGAGACCCTGGCCAGGGCGCAAATTTCTCCGGTCTCTGGGGACCCAGATTATAATTTTTTAGTCACTATATTAGAAAATCTATTCATTAAATTTATAATTATAAAGGTTATAAATATAATATTATTTACTAATTTGTCTATTAATTTTCAGGTACATGCCTGAAATGACAGTTGTTGGTGTTCGGCGTGAAGGATCACGGATTATGTTATTTGACGGTTTTAAAAAATACCGCGGTGGAAGGGTCCAACTTATATCTGTTCGAAAAGATATTAAGTACCATGAATTATTGACCGTAATATACAAGCGTACTAGAATTAATCCAACAGAATTTAACATTCAACTGAAAACTGGTTTCAAAGATGCAGAGACAGGGTCTTGGATATATGTTGATATCGATGACAATTATACTGTATCCGCTTTTATGCATAGTATTAGGCCGGAATGGAGTAAAGATCTTTCTATACTTTATCTCTCTGCAGAGCAAGTTGTCCCTAGTGAGCCCAGGGTTCCTGAAAGTAACGTGCCAGCTTTGTGATGCAGAGGTTTCTACACAACCAGTTGTATCTTCTTGGGATAGTAACTAGTTCGACTATGGTCAATATTATACAAATCCTATAAATGCTTCACCAATACAGCGTGGAGCTTCAGTTAGCCATGAACAATATGCGTTTTGCCCAATAAATGAAGAGCATGCACACGATTTCTTTCAGGCTCCATCATTTGTGCAAGGTGAAGGTGTTGACATAGCTAATGAAATGCCATCTCATACGTGGAGGAATGATTGCGAAGCTGGCGATACTTACCCAGGTCAGAACTTGAGTCAGCAAGCTCGTGAAAGTGGCACATCTACGAGGATTGGTGGTGACATGGCTGGTCCTTCAAGTCTTCCACATAGTGGTCGTCATGTGCGCTTATTCCACCATCATTTTCTTCAGGCGAGGATGCAATGTCTGTGTCTACACATAACATGATAGATGTTGGACAACTTTTCAATTCAAAGAAGGAGTTACGAGATGCATTGGGTGTATTGGCATTGAGGAATAATTTTTAGTTTCGAGTTGCAAAGTCAACGACAGATCGATTTGAGGTTAGATGTGTTGTTGATGGATGCAAATGGCGAATGCGAGCAACAAATACAAATGGGGAAGGTGGATATTGGTGTGTTAAGCGGGTTGAAGCCGAGCATACTTGTAGAAGCGACCAACTAAATCCAAACTACCGCCAAGCCAC
This sequence comes from Xylocarpus granatum, assembly GCA_019650275.1. Lineage (NCBI taxonomy): Eukaryota > Viridiplantae > Streptophyta > Magnoliopsida > Sapindales > Meliaceae > Xylocarpus > Xylocarpus granatum. The sequence continues at coordinate 41,575 of BNST01002856.1, forward strand.
CAGTCAATTTATTGGTGAATATGTTGTTGACAAATTCCAGGACCTTAGTAGGATTTATACTCCAAACAACATTTGTGATGACATACATCGAGAGTTTGAAGTCGGGTATCTTACCGCAAAGCGTGGCTAGCAAGAGAAGAAGCACTTAAGTTAGCATGCGGGGACCCAGCTGAATCATTCAACTTGTTGCCACAATTTTGTTACGTACTCGAAGAGAGGAATCTAGGTATGATAACGCATATAGAAACCGATGATGATGCAAACTTTTTGTACTTCTTCATGGTAGTTGGAGTTTGTTTGAGCGGTTTTCGTACGACAATTCGCCTTGTGATTGCTATTGATGGAACATTCCTAAGGGGCACGTATCGAGGCACCATATTTGTTGTAGCTGCTCTTAATGGAAATGATCAAATCTATCATGTCGCATTCGGAGTTGGGGACTCAGAAAATGATGCTTCGTGGGAATGGTTTTTAACGAAGTTATGGGAAGCACTTGGGCCTATTAAAAGATCTTGTGTTTGTCTCTAATCGCCACAACAGCATTATTAAAGGTGTAAGAATAGTCTTCCCTTAAGCATACCACGGGTTTTGTGCATATAATATTGAATGGAATCTAAAAATAAAGTTCAAATTTAAAGACCGCAAAAAAGATGCTTTTCTCATGGGTTTCTACCAAGCTGCTAAGGCATTTGTGTTTAGTGAATTTGAAAAGCATATGAACAAGATGAGGTTAGTTCACAATGATGCTTTCAACTATCTGAAAAATGATGTTGGATTTTATCGTTGGGCAAGATGTCATTTTCCCATTCGACGATACAACATAATGACCACAAACATTGCCAAAAGTTTAAATGCATTGTTGAAGGATGCACGGACTCTGCTCATCATGGCCTTAGCTGATTGGATACGTTCAGTGGTACAGTGGTGGTTTTATGAAAGGAGAGAAGAAGTTGTTAAACACAACAAGAACACATTAACTGATGCAGCTTAAGCAAAAGTTAAAATGGAGGAATCATTGTCGCTAACTCTGTCCGTTTATCTTGTTTCACACTATGTGTTCGAAGTTAGAGGTCGTGGCGAAATTGCAATAGTTGATCTTAACGCGAAGACATGCCAGTGCAGGTGCGTCAATTTACAACAACTAACGTGTGCTCACGCGATGGCAACAATTAGATTCGTCAGGGGTAGGTATGGAGAATTTTGCTCCAAATATTATTACAACGGTATATTATTGGCTGCGTATGCAGCTGAGATTCATCCTGTTGGTGATCCCATCTTTTGGCAAGTCCCCAACGATATTCGGGCCACCATTGTCAAACCACCTATAGGTCGTCTCCCATCCAGTCGACCTCGGAATACACACATCCCATCTTCTGGTGAAGAAGTGGTTATTCGGAGGTGTTCTCGGTGTAAGCAGCGTGGTCACAATCGCGCAACTTGTAGAAACCCCTTGAACTTGGGGGACACTTAAGAGGGTTAATTTAGTTTTTGATAAACATGACTTATGCACTTATATATAATTTTTTTTCGGCTGTTTATTATGGTCATTGTTTATTTTAGCTTGTGATTATGAGTTGTACAATTATTAGTTTAGCTACATATATATTGTATGCCATATTTTGTTGTCTTATGATTGTTTAGTTTAGTTTGTAATTATGAGTTATGCAATTATATATATATATATATATATATATTCTATGCCTTAGTTTGTTGTATGATAATTGTTGAGTTTAGTTTGTGATTATGAGTTGTGCAATTATTTATATATTTTGTACGCCATAGTTTAGTGTCCATGAATCACATATTAAGTTATGTACAGACACGATTGTCATTCGGTATGACCCAACAGAGTATACAACTACATTAACAACACCAATACGATCAATACATCAACAAAAACAACTAATCCAACACAAAATTTAGTGCCGTGATCATTACATCAACAAACCAACACAAACAACAAAACCAACACAACATCATCACCATAACCACCAACTACAAACCAAAACAAACAACACAAGAACATAAACTTCACAACAACACAACCACGACAACATCATCACCACAACCACCAGCTACAAACCAAAACAACTTCTCCAAGAACATAAACTTCGCAACAACACCCACCAACACAAACAAAATACCACAGTAGCACAACCACAACAACTTCACAACATAGATACCACAAATAACATATTAAAGTTCAAATCAATAGTTTATTTAAATAATAATGCAAAAGTACTACATCAATGTATTCGACTTACAAACAAGTCTAATGCAATTTTAATCCTAAAAAATTGGCTGTGCTCTGCTGTGAAATCCCATGAACGGCCTAACATAATATATTCTATATATTTACAAACGAAAACACCACAATCCTCGCTATTTATACGTTGAGTTGGTGTACCTTAAGCCTTACAAGACTGGAACGGCTTGTTCGTGCTTATGTAGTTTGGTCGCGCATCCTAAAATCCTAGGCTGCGTAGTGCCATTGGGAGTAGCAAACAAATGGGCTTCATTACTTCACGGAGCTCGGTACTTAAATGTCCTCTAGGGGAGGAATTGAACACTGTGATGTTATACCTCACCAAGTCTACCGACATTGCCACCCAATGATCGCCACAAATTAGTGCAGGCAGTAAGACATAAACCACCGTCTTCCAAGGCTTGTAGATACCCAATTGATCACCTCAGATGTGTATTTCAAGGTCGAAGTAGTCGGGGGCTTGATCATTCCTGCGTCGGCATTTGTAAAGTAATTGGGTCTGAAAAGTTAAACAGCGAGGATTAGGAACCGAGTAAGTCGAAATGTAGTTCCAATATTAAAATAAATCATAGGGAAGTTAGGAATTTATACGCACATATAGGTGGGCATGCGCGATGGTAACATCCTGCCGAATACTGTTGGGCAACGCTAGTTGTCGATGAGCCAACAGATAACAGTACTCATTAATGTGCTTCATTAATAAAAGAACGAATTTTAGATCTCATATTTGTATACTACCAACTAATGACCAAGTGGATGGGTAGATAACTTACAGTATCTTCTAATTGAGAATCCGCAGCTGAAATACCAAGCAGCCAACTCGGCATAATAGTGACTGCCTGCGTCTCAATGGGCACATCCTGTTGCTCTAGCCAACTCATGTACGCAACATAGACACTCTCATCATATGGGCCAATAGGGTTTATCACAGTATCTAGCAGTGACAATTCCCTGCTCGATCGGATCATGCGCAACCGCTTACTTAGGTTTATGTACAGGCTTCTTTCCTACGGGCCACGCCTGTAAACCCTACCAAACCAGCTACAACTCACATCATCTTCACGCTTAGATTCTGACAGTATGATGTCACCATCATAAGGTATGTTAGATGATGGGCCTGCTTCAAAACTTGTGCAACGTTGCAGTATACAACATAATAAAGTTATAGCAACAAAACCAAATGAATAGTATATATGATAGAATAAATAAACTAACATGTGGTTATTGACAGCCACTCAATGTCATCCATGCCTGCAGGTCTACTGATAGCTGATCAACTCGACCCACAACTTCGAGTTCTATTCGCAGCATTTCATTTTGGATGTCACGCTCTATCTTATCGACATCATTTCCTATATACATGATGTCCTGTCGCATGTAGTGGACCTCTGAATCTAAGGAGTTGAACCGATCTTCGACAAATCTCCTAAACTCCTCGTCATTGTATGCTGGTCCGGCGAGTGAATAGCACAATAAAGAAGGCGAATGTCCGTGCGACAAAACCGGTGATGGTGACCTCACCGAATACTGTGCCAGTATTGGTGAATGATGATGTCTGAGACTCGCCGAGTGATGTGATATGATTGGCGAATGATGATGCGATGCAGGTGGGGAATGATATGAGGCAGCTACTGAATGATGTGATGCTGCTGGCGAATGATGAGACCTCGCAGGAGACTGACATTGCAACAGAGAAAAAACATGTGTTAGACAAATATATAATACTTATTATTAATATGTCAATACAACTATAAAACATACCTACACATAACACGATGTCGTTAGGACGCTACCTCCGTAAGCACTTCGTGGTTGAATAATCTCCATCAACTCAACAACGTTAGGTAGTTCCAACTCTACATCGTCAGGTTGTAGGGAAGGAACTATCCAAAGCATCTTTTATGCAAACAAATACCGTTACAACATCACAACCGTTAAACTTCGCTTCATGTTCTTCCAACGGATGATGCAAACCTATTCTGCAGCAAACCTATTCTGCAGGCTAGGAATACTCTCGTAAATCCACACATGCATGGCATAAGTTATAACATTACAAAACCAAAAACACCCTAAACAATTACAATTAGTTTGTTATCAATACCTGAAATGCAATCGCCATCTCGCTGATGTTATATTTGCCCTTAAATTGCCATCCACTAGCTGCCAATCGTGCGGCAGTGCTCCTATATTTGCCGTGTTGGATGCCAATGAATCGACACAAAGATTACATGTCGAACAGATTCTCATGAGTATCTATTAAACTCATCTAAATCCCCGAAAATATCTAATACTCAAAAATTGACATGTGATCTATCGTCTCTACCAAATATAAACCTCTCAACCAAGTAAAAAAGGAATAATCTAACTACATCTACATCCGAAAGAGAAGAAAAATCTAATACATCAAATACTAAATCTAGATCGTCTAGGGTGATGACATCTCTATCCTCAAAGATCATATCTCTAAGACGAGAACTATCCTCCAAATGTAAAGTAGGAAAATGCCCACACCTAAGTCCGGTTATCAACCCAAACTCAACCCGTGAAAATCGGACCATCTAGCTACCAACTAAAAACCACATCTCGTTTGGGTCACCACCTACATCTATCTCATACAACATCATGTAATGAATTAAAATAGGCGAATGATGTAAACTACCTATGTCTAACAAATGGCCTAAACAAGTTTGCCTAAATATACTTAATTGCGTCTCACTTAATTTACCCCGTATTTGGTCTAGCACCGCAAATCTTGCCAGATAACATCATATTCAATAAATAGCAACTAGTTAAAATAAATAATAAATTATAAAAACAAATAAAAAAAATATCAAAATAATTAATAAAATATAAAAACAAATAATAAAATAAAAATATATATTAAAATATCAAAATAAATAATAAATTTCATATTATTATTTATTAATTTTAATAAATAATAATAATAATATTATTATTATATTAATAATATAATATAATATATATTATTTATATATTTTCTGGGCCCTAGGTCCGCTGGAACCCAGAACCCAAGGCAAAAGGGCCCTGGGTTCCCGCGGACCTAGGGCCCAGAAAACTGTCTAGGAGCGTGTACTTCACGTGCCCAGAACAGTATATTCACACTGGGAGCGTGGAGTGCACGCTCCTAGAATGCCTCTTTTTCTGGGCGCGTGTCTTTCACGCGCTCAGAACAATCTATTCACTCTGGGCGCGTGATGCCCAGAGTGCCCTATTCGCTCTGGGCACATGAAGTTCATGCGCCCAGAGCCCGATTTGCACCCATCGTCTTCCTCCTCCGTTTTCTGCATTTTCTCACCCAAAACACCCAAATTTGGCGTGAATTTTTAAATTAAACCACTAAATTAAACTTGCTGTGGTAATTTTTTTCTTCGTTATTGATAAAATGTTGACATAATGGTAGAGAAATAGGCTTGTAAATAGGGCAAATTGTAGGAAATAGATCCATTTCGGTGTTTTAGGTGAGAAAATGTAGAAAACGGAAAAAGAAGACAAAGGGTGTAATACACGCGCCCAGAGCATGCACCTAGAGAAAAGACAAGTACTTTGGGTGGATAGGGTACACGCACCCAGGGTAGTGTTGTGTCTGGGCGCGTGTGATTCACGCGCCCAAACAGTTTTTTGGACCCTAGGTCCGCGGGAACCCAGGGCCATTTTTACCCTAGGTTCCCGCGGATCCAGGGTAGTCATTCCTCTAGGCACGTGTAGTGCACGCGCCCAGAGGTTTTATTAATTTGATTATTTATTTATTAAATTTATTATTTATTTTGATATTTTATTATTTATTTTATATTTTATTAATTATTTTGGTATTTTATTATTTGTTTTCATATTTTACTATTTGTTTATATATTTTTATACTTTATTATTTGTTTTTATATTTTATTATTTATTTTTAACTCATTACTATTTATTGAATCTGTGCAAGTAGAAATGACAACTCAACCTCGCTTGAAAATTCCTATAGATGAGTCCTTTCACGCAAAGACGTGTTGCTTGGCGAGATTTTCAGTGCTAGACCAAATACGGGGTAAATTAGGTATGTTTAGGCAAACTTGTTTAGGTTATTTGTTAGACATAGGTAGTTTACGTCATTCATCTATCTTAATTCATTGCATGATGTTGTATGAGATAGATGTAAGTGGTGACCCAAACGAGATGTGGTTTTTAGTTGGTAGCCAGATGGTCCGGTTTTCACGGGTTGAGTTTAGGGTTGATAACCGGACTTAGGTGTGGGCATTTTCCTACTTTACATTTGGAGGATAGTTCTCGTCTTAGGGATATAATATTTGGGGATAGAGACGTGATCACCCTAGACGATCTAGATTTAGTATTTGATGTTTTAGATTTTTCTTCTCTTTCAGATGTAGATGTAGTTAGATTATCCCTCTTTTATTTGGTTGAGAGGTTTTTATTTGGTAGGGACGGTAAATCAGATACCGATTTTTGGGTATTAGATATTTTAGAAAATTTAGAGGAGTTTAATAGATATTCATAGGGATCTGCCGCCCATCTATATATCATGCAGTCTTTGTGCCGATTCGTTGCCATCTAGCATGGAAAATACAGGAGCACTACCGCACGGTTTGCAGCTAGTGGCCGGCAATTTAAGGGCAAGTATAACATCAGCGGGATGACAATTGCACTTCAGGTATTGATAACAAACTAAATGTAATTGTTTTTGGTGTGTTTTGTTTTGTAATGCTATAATTTATGTCATGCAGGTGTGAATTTATGAGACTATTCCTAGCCTACATAATAAGTTTGCTTCTATCGTACACGATGGCGTCCCGCGCATCATTCGTTGGAAGAACATGAAGTGGAGTTTGATAGTTGTGATGTTGCAACGGTATTTGTTTGTATCGGAGACGCTTTAGGTAATTCCTTCCCTACAGCCTGATGATGTAGAGATGGAATTGCTTCACGTGGTTGAATTAATGAAGATTATTCAACCACGAATTGCGTACGGGGGTAGCGTCCTAACGACATCGAGTTATGTTCACGTATGTTTTATAGTTGTGTTGACATATTAATAATAAGTGTTATATATTTGTCTAACATATGTTTTTCTCTGTTGCAGCGTCAGTCTCCTGCATCGCATCATCATTCACTAGTCATCTCCGGGGACTCAGCTCTAAATTGCACCCTAGTTATTTTTACTTTTTGGTTATTCTGAGGGCAGAAATGAAATTGTGTTTTAGGATTTTGGGACAAAATCGTCCAAAGTAGTTAGTTTGATAAGAATAAATTAGGGTTGGTCATAAATGTAAAGATGGGTACAAATAAGACTATTTTCGAAATTTTTCCAAGGGAAAAATCGTGTTTTTGTGGTGGATTTGTCAAGTTCAAATGGGAAGGAGATGAGCTCCAAATGCCACAAGTGCATAGATTTGGGGAATTGGGATAGTTTTTATTTTTATTTTTTTTTCAATTAAGACAAACAGATGAGGTGTTACTGAAAAAAAAATATGTGATTTATTAGAAATTTTAATTATTTATTAATTAAAAAACTAATTAATAAGATAGAAATTATGATCCAATTAGAAGAGAAAATAAATTTATTTAATGTCTAGCAACCCACTAATTATCTTTATTAATTAGCAATAAGAATGTATGCCTACCAACATACTATTGCATGTGGATCAACTACTTCATTTCCATTCAAATTAATGATTAATTTTAAGTAATTTATACAAATTAAAGTGTCATGTGCAATTTGATTTAAATAGGAGGGGATAATAACTTCTTAATTTAAAAATATATTATCATGGACATCTATCTATACATTTTATATACTTAAAAATTAGGGCAAGGTAAAATAAAATTACAAATTTTTACTATTAAATCCTTCCTATTATTTCTATAATTTAGGGCAAAGTTCTTTGTTACTTCGAGTTGAGTAAACATAATGATAAATATAGAAAATTTCCCTATCATCACCTGCCCACTCAAGGATGCAAATTTGGCCCAGCCCGGGTTGATTTTTGTCGTGGCCTCTTCTACATATTTTTCACATGTTCAAGTTGATGTTCCCCACATTTTAGTGGTTTCACTTTCTCACCGTCTGCACTGCATCTAGTCTTAATCTTCACAGATGCCATTCCCCATCACAATCCATATGTTTCAACCTGTCTGAATAAATAACTGTGCACTGCCTGCTGTAAAGAAATTACTGCAACTTTGTAAGTTTCTGAAGCTGCAAATTCTGCAATTCCCCAGCAATGTCGATAAGAGGCCAAAGGTTGTGGATGCGAATTATGATCTGAAAATTGATGAAAACATACCACATTCACATGCTAGTTTCTTTTCCTGTGGTTTCTCAACTGGGCTTGGTGCTGCTTGGAAGGAATTTAGTGTTGAAAAAGGATTCGCTGTTGCTGTTTTTTTGTCTTGGTGCTGTTGGATTAGGGGTATTTATGTACTGTACTATGTTTGCACTTCGGTCAAAAGTGCTTTTCACAGAAGCTTTTTGAGCACTTACCATAAAGGGAGCTAGAATGCAATGAGCAGTAAAAATAACAGGGATAAACAAGAAGAAACACAAGGGAGAAGCATTTGGAACGACAGATTTCATAAATCCTAATGAATCAAAGAAACCAACATCAGAATTGGTCGAGGAAATAACTCATGGAATGGGTATTATTGATTATAGCTTTGAGTACACGGGTGTTCCATCCTTGGTTTTAGAAGCCCTTGAAGCCACAAAATTGGTATGGTCTTAATTCAATTCATCGTCTAGGCATATGTTATCTAGAGGGTGGATTAGATTATGATTATCTGGCCTGTTAATCTGCATTAGCAATAATATCTGATGTTAGATTTCTGATTATTTGCGTATGACAATATATAATTTTGTAGCGGGTAAGAGGATGGGCAATGTTTGTTGGCGTGGGAACTCACAGGAGTGTGCCAGGGAAAGTACTTCCTCTTTGCTGCGTCAGAACTTTGAAGGGTACAACAGTTTTCGTAGGCATCAAAACTGAATCCGATTTTCCCATTATCCGAAATTTATTTTCGTACTTAAAGTTCTCATGTGGGCAGCTTATAAATTTCTCGCGGGAATTTCCACTCGACGAACTATTGACTCATCAAATAGCATTGGATTTTACAAACAAAGCAATTACGAACTCCTGAAGCAACCAGATTGTGCCAAAGTTTTAATTAAGATTTAACGAAATGGCAACGGTGGTATCAATGTTGGGAGAGAAAAAGAGGCATTGAATGTAGAAGGAATACGAGTAGAACCTCCAAAATCAGCTGAAGTTGGAATTAAAGTGTATAAGCTAGTGTTTGTCATACTGATATTTGGCATTTTAATTTTCTCTCTGTATTCTCAGTTTTCATAACATGAATAAAAATAAAATGATTGAAGAATCTGTTGTTGAATCCTGGCAGAGGAAGCAGAGATAAGAGATCCTCAGTACATTTAATTAGATCTCTTCGAACGGCTACAAGTTCATAATCTCATTGCCAACCCAAAATTCTATGTTGTATGAAGGAGAAAACAGAGTTTTTGCAGCTCCAAGTAAATTGAATATTACAAGTTTTCGACATGTGAACATCAAAACACAACCCAGAATCAATTATAGCATCGTGAACATATTTCTACATATGCAATTTTCAAGCATTTATGCAGCTAGAAGTAAAATAGAAATTGTTACCCTAGTACCGTTGGTATATTTGGAAGCTGGGAAACAAATCTCACAAGGTAGCTTCTACCTCAGGGTCAGTTTCCATGGGCACAGGAGGTGAATTATTACCACCTCTCAAACGTGAAGACACATTGTCAATGGCAGAATTAAGTTGACTTAGTTTTGCATTCAAGGTCTGCCTGGTCTTCTGCTTCGAAAGAAAGTGAATGCAGCTCAAAAGATTGAAGGGGAATAAAGAAGGAACAAAACTATGGCATGCTCAAAGTATCAGAGTGAATGATTGTTACCTCTAAACCTTCATCATAATATATTGGCTGCTTGGCCCTCCGGAAACCATACTCATCTTCATTTAGCAGGGATCTCCGGATCTGATAAACACAAAACAAGAACAACAATAAAAGGATCATGTCTGAACTTCAACACAACAATAAAGTTTAAAGAGGAAAAAGTAGAAATGCTCTTGTTGCTCCATGGAGCAACATAATGAATAGTGCTTGCAATTGTATTGCAATGGTCACTCACCATGAAATCACAAAGCCTACTAAAACTCACGGAATACACAAGCCACCCAGAAAAAAATTAGCAATTGATGATTGCCGAGAAACTGCTGATCTCAAAAGCTCAAAGTTACAGGAAACGGCTCAACAATAGTGATTAAACTCCAACTTCCTCACTTGCAAGACAGTGTTTTAATTAACAAACTCATTTCATGCATTCAAATACACAAAAACCAACACACTGACATTCTCATACCTTGTTGAGAATCCACCAATCCCAAGAGATCAATTTCATAGGAAAGAGTTCAACATTATAATTTAGAATTTAACAGCAATGAACAGGGAAAAAAATGCAGTTCCCATATATTTCACTCCATATGAGTGTGGAGATGTTGCAAACTGTTGTTTATTGCTCCTGAATTAAGGAGTATCAAAATTATCCAAAAGCTGAATTAAAAAAAGTAGCTTCACAATCAAAAGAAGCTAATGATGCTACATGACAACCAATTTTTAAATAGCTATAGATCAGGGGCATATGTTTTAAATTTTTGATCTCAATTCCCATTTCTAATTCATTCACAGTGAGGTAAACTTGCTCATTTAGCACCAAATAGGAACAAAAGTAGAAATAAAACAAAGGGGGAACATTAGAGAAAGGGGAGAAAATCTAGAAGAAATAGGGGGAAAACGCTAATATTTTTTCAAGACTTTAAATCTTCATAGTCTGCTTAAGAATTGAAACTAAGGCCTTATTTATAGCAGCCATAAACTGAAAAAAGATAAGAAATTTGCTTCCAATTAAGGAAATAGAATTCGTACCCTAACAAGAACAACAAATACAAAAGGAAAGAATTCTACTTCTAATAAGGAAAAAAAACTCTTACCTAACAATAACAAAACCAACTAAAAAAAGTAACTCAAACATGACTCTTAACAAGAAATTAAAGCCTAAATTACAAAAAATGAGAAAAATAAATTTGCCAAACTGAGCCTAGATGTTCTACATCACATGCCCATATAATGTCATATCTAATTTAATTAAATTCAGAGTTTAGTCCCCCAATGTGCCTATTGATTAAAAGGGAATAGCATAAGTTAACACATACTATGATGGGAAGGATATAACATTCTTGTTATGGAGAGAGTGGTTGGCAGGGGATGACAATTAAGGCAAATTAATCATGCACATAAGTTTCCACTAATCTTTCAAAGGACACTAACTATCATTTATAATAGATGACAAGTAATAATCATGCACTTGTTTTCCTGACATTACGAATGTGCATCTAGCACTATTATTTTAACATTATGTATTCTCAGACTTAAGAGTTGAACATACTTATTTGTCAAGTGAAGAAGTTAATTTGGGTGGAAATCATGTAGCAACTTGGACATGCTCTGTATACCTATCCATGCTAATCAGAAGGCCAGAGATAAATTTTGCACCCAAGTCAGCAAATGGACAGCCAATCTTTCAGTTGATTGTCAGATAAGCTCACATATTAGTTTCAGGAAATTACACTAAAGTAAAGCTAGAAATCCAATCACCTGAGGAGCAAAGATATAAGCCAAAGTTCCAAATACAGCACTTCCAAGAAGAAAACCAGCTACAAAATCACCACCCCCCTGACTGCTTTTGCTGCATATATTACAAAGAACAATGAAAAATAAGGACAGATGAACATATGGTGACAGTAAATATAGAAACTGGGGCCCCTGTCTAACCCTAAAATCTCGGGGAAGCAAGAACAGTAAACCGCATACACAAACATCTAAACAACCAAGAAGTTACAACATATATTTTCCTTCTATAAGATAATTCTAATGCTTTATTTAAACTAGGTTCACTAATAATGGAGTCTAGAATAAGATACCGGTACTCTGCACGAATTGAAAACTTGTGGTTGGTTTCCACTTGATTTCCCTTCCTCTGAATAATCAGTTTTGGCATTTTCCCAAATGTAACAGACTTTGCTGATGACAAGTCATGTGCCTTGAGATGTAATCCATCTACACCCAAATGAAAGCACTTATCAGACAGGACATTCTTAATTATTCATTGACAGAAGAAAAGAAACTATCATGATCATTCCCAGATAATAACATTGAACACAAAGAGCAACAAATTATTCTCTTTAACGGAGGCATTTCACCAGAATTTCAAAATTAAACTAGATAATAGATACTTCAGCCAGCCACGCTTGCCGACACGTAAACTCATTCAAAATTTACACAACTAAAACGCTTAATTCAATAGTTTTTAATCTCGGTGTCTCGTCTTCCATTTCCGAGTGTCGTTATTTCCAGTCCTACCGTTTAACGTAAGTTCACATAGAATATTCATACAATACAAGCCATACGATGATCAAGTTCAGTAAATTCAGATTTGAACGAAAATAGACAGTACGATTGGAATTAATAACAAAAACAGTTCGCCGAAATCACATGCGATAAAAACCAGCTCATTGTTGATTTCACAATTGACTCATATCTGATTCTTATGCGAGAAATCACAAAAATTATCTAAAATTAACGTAAGTTCACATAGAATATTCATACAATACAAGCCATACGATGATCAAGTTCAGTAAATTCAGATTTGAACGAAAATAGACAGTACGATTGGAATTAATAACAAAAACAGTTCGCCGAAATCACATGCGATAAAAACCAGCTCATTGTTGATTTCACAATTGACTCATATCTGATTCTTATGCGAGAAATCACAAAAATTATCTAAAATAGGAGGAGATAGATAATTCATTTTAAATGTAAAGAATCCACTAACATAACTACAGCAAAAAAATTAAAGAAAAAATAAACCCTAGATACCTGAGATTGATACAGGAGCGAAACAGAACGCCATGAAAGAGAGATCTAGAGAGAGAAACTTAAGGTGAAAAAAGATAGAGAGTGAGAGTGTCAGGAACTATGGGGCACTCGCAGTACCGATAGATAATTAAAGTGGATACAGCATTTGGTTGAAAGAAAGAAAAGGGTGTTATGGGAAATTAAAAAGTAAAGCAGGTAACGACGATTTTACAGTTAAACCCAAAGCTGCGTTGGCTTTGGATTATCCGCCCATATTTTTAATATTAGTATTTATTTAATAAAGTATCACTTTATTTTTAATTTAATTTCAGTTTCAAAATAAAATATAATATTTATTGTTAATTATCTCAATTTTTTAATTTTTATTTTAATAAAATTTATATTGTAAAAGTATGATATTATAAATCTTCACTTAAACTATAAACTTAATTCAATAAAAAAAATTTTAAAAATAAAAATAATAATATTACATTACAAAAAAGAAAAAAAAGAAATTTCAGTGAAGAAAATAAAACAAAAATAAGATATAAAAAAGAATTGATATATAATAAATTATTTTTTTTTAAAATTATATAACATTTCAAATTAATATTACACATCACCAAAAAAAATTATATATTTAATAAAATTATATCATAGATATTTATTTATTATAATTATTAACTATTTTTATTTATGTTGATGAAAATTAATTTAAATAAAAGTAATGAAACTTTAAATTTGTAGCTCAATGATAAGAGTGTTTTCATTATAAATAGAATGCATAAAATTATTTTTATTTTTATTTTTTAAGTTAGGATAAAATAATTCAATTACAAATCTCTCTCTAATAGAATTAAAATTGAACAAAAATAGATTAGTTCATTACTAGACTAGAATAAATTAATTCTTTGTTAGACAAAAATAAACCAAGTTCTATCTATAAATTAAATCGACCAATTCAATTCTACAAAATATAAGATTCACTTGAACCTCTGCTCACCCCTAAAAACAAATAAATTGTCTAGTTTAATTATTTATTTATTTATGTTTTGGGTTTGATAAATCAATAGATATTTCGCACCGTGTACTCTTACCAAATCAATTGCCAAAGAGCATGGATGGCCATACATTTCAAGCTTTTAAAATAATAGGAGGATTGTATTTCATTCTACTTCTCCCATCGCTAAGCTAAATGACTCGTGCATCGAGCATCACAAGTCAATTCAATTCTGATTGACATTCGTGGAGCTGTGCAGCAGCCGCTCCTCCTTGCTGTGGCTGCTGCATTGGTGGCTCCCGCCGCCTGACAAGGGGCAGAAACTGAGGCCACCTGTGCTATCCGGATTACCTGTTGTTTCAATCTGTCTAATCGCCTTGGACGCCAACAGCAGCAATAAGAAAAATCCGAGACAAAATAAGTTGAAGCAAAGGACAACACCACCCAAAAAAAAACCAACACCGCCACCACGTTGGTCTGGAAATTTCTTGTGTAATTTAAACTTGTGCCGGCTTTGATTCTCTTTATATACAATCAGCCATGACTATGCACTCAAAAAACCAGAAAATTCTAAAAAAAATAAAAAGAAAAATAATTAGCAAGTCTCCTGTGTGGGTTATGAACAGATGGAAAGTAGAAATCCTACAAGGAAAAAGCCCATGGAGGATCATCGTACATGAACATGATCTTGTTGGTAGTATACATTCACATCCATATGGAGCACAACCGTATACTGTACAGACTCACAATTTCCCTGCAGGTAAATGGCCGCTATTTATCCAAGTAGCCCCCAAAGAGGAGCAGAGATGTATTCACATGACTCCTTTCCGGCAGTAGCTGCTCTGTTTTCGAAGCAGGTTTAACACTTGTTTGTTCCTTGTCCGGGAAGGGGAATGAAAGGGAAAGTGAAAGGGAAGCAGAGGCATCCTCCTCCACTTCCTTTTCTGGAAGCTTCTCCCAGTCGTCATTTTTGTCTACCGGCCCAACAAAGAAAGGCAGTAGTCCCTTATTTGGTTGTTTCTTTTCAGCCCCCAAAGCAAGCTCGAGATTTGGAACCACGTCAACAAGCTGATCTTCATCCTTTGATGAGAGCTCTTTCCACAGCATGGGATTGGCCCCTAATTGGATATCTTTTACACATGATGAATCCACAGGAAAGAAGTACCTCTCAGTAGATCCCAATTCCATAGGCATATCATTTTTGTCAGAAAACCCATCGTATCTTTTCTCAACAGAAGAACTAGAACCCAAATTATCTATTCGTGATGAGAAACCATCCCTATAAGAATCTCTACCTCTAGAACTGCTACTACAATCATATGCTCCAGCAAAACCAGTCTTCAGCTTCTTGGTACTACTTTCATTCCACGGCGTCTTTTGATTTGTGCCACAAGAATTCTCTGCCGCGGTCTCTGTAAGAAGCAGGTGTTCACATTTCTGGTGATTGGACTGCTGATGGTTCAGGTTTCTCTCTAAGGCTGTTTCGGTGTCCATATAACATTCATCATTAAGGTCCCTTTCAAGGTTAATTTCCTCTCTGCCACTTTCAAGCATATGTGCCACTTTTTCAAGATTATCACTACCCACGTCAGCAAAACCTTCATTTCCAACAGGGAGATTCTTCAACAATGAACTATCTTCTCCAAGAGAAATACCGCCATTCATTTCTATCATTCCACCTTTGCTAGAATGGACAACGGTTCCAATTGTTTGGATGGTGGATTTGACCTCTTTCAATGATGAACTATTGTCTCCAAGCAAAGAACCTCCATTCATTTCTGTCATCCCATCTTTGCTAGAACTGACAATGGTTTCTATTGTTTGAAGGGAGGGTTGAATGCCTTTCAATGATGAACTATCTTCTCCAAGTGAAGCACCTCCATTCATTTCTGTCATCCCACCTTTGCTAGAACAGTCGATGGTTCCTATTGCTTGAAGGGAGGGTTTGACCTCTGTCACCAGACCGCACTCTGAAAGATTACGCTCCTCCTGTGAAGTAATGGGTAAATATCAATATGCATCACAGAGACATGAACATAACGCTTTAAAATGAGGTTCAAAACAAGGTCAAAAATAAGGTGAATGAAATAATATGCAAGAAAGAATCGGACATAAAAAGTGAACAAAGAATTAAATGAAATGAGCAGAAAAACTTACTAACAACCATCGACCCTGGTATCCAATAAGTTCCACCTATTATTGGATTTGAATCAATGACTTAAAACACATGAAAACAATACTTTAACCACCAAGTTAAGTGGGTTATTTATCATTATAATGATAAAAGAATCAAAAAGGGACCCATCACATTATAAATCAATGATTTCTAAGCAATACTGACGACAAGCACACGCATCCTCCCTGATTGAGAGGTACTAGGATGCCCAACCAATAGTACGGGATACCAAAAATCACACAAAGCATGTAACCAATACAAATGGCTCAATTGAGGCAAAGCCAGCAGCTAGAATCTTTACTGATCTGCCAGGCTTGCCACTCTAGCTACAAACTTTTGTCAATCTCATTACATTAATAGAAGTTTTCTTTTCTTCCCCAAATTTTTTTAAAAAATGGTAAGAATAATTATCTTAGTATTATCTATTCAGTAGATCATGAATATATGCATACATATTTTACACATATATATATTAACCCCAGCAAGGCCAAAGTCAAATCCATGGCTCAATCTTGATAGCCAATCCTTTGATAACACAAAATACTGATCTGCCACTACTTTCAAAAACTGTGTAAGCTAACTAAAAATTACTAAATAATGGCAGCAAGCAGTGAGAAGACTAAATTAATTTACTAAGCCATGCAGAGTATAAAATGTACGAAATTTGAAGTTATATCTCTTTAGTGTTTGTGTAAACTATGTATGTTTGCTCTCCATATAAGAATACAATCAACAACCAATCAATTATTTAAGCAACAATGGTGATGCACTCAGACACTTTCATTGCAAATGTACACATGCCAAAGGTTGCTTTTTTTTTAATTCTTTTTCTTCTCTGGATGTGAAACCGCATAAAAAGTACACATTTGGAAAGAAAGAATTTTGTACGGATAAGGAAGAAGCTGTCCACACAGGAAAAGAAACAAACAAAGGGCTGGATGCTCCGAAGAAAAAAAATTTAAAACCCCACAACAAGTTCAAATCAAGCATCAAATCAGGAAACCCACAAAAAGAAAAAGAGCTTAAAAGAAAAAGCAGAAGGAAGTTAGCAATTACCCAGGAAGGACTGGCACATCTCATTTCTGTAGACAATGGCGAAACACTTGCTATGGCCCTTAATGTGAATTTGGAGTCAAGTCTACCATCCTGTTGCTCAGAGTTAGGTTGAGAACCCATACATGTCTGCTGAACAGAGGATGCCTTGTCATCACAATTCCCATTTGTTGCCATGGAGTTTCTATCAGGACAATAGGATCCTGGGGCTATGTTATGAGAACTATTACATGCAGCAGAGTCTTTCTCTGTATGCTTGGGTAAACATAGCTTCTGAGACAAACAGATGTTATCAGTGGAAATGAGCCTGTCAGGGGGCACCATATTTGAACCGCCAGTACATGAATTCTTTGAGGAATTTGAACAACTCACTTTCCTTACCCTGAACACACCCCATAAGAAAAATAACATATTCCAACCTGCCAATAACAGATAATGAAATTTTAGTAATTAGTATAAATTAAAATAAAAATTACAGTATTTAAGTTGGCCAGAAATGTAATGCACAATTATGAGAAACAATTCTGAGTGCAATAAAAGTAAATGTTAGGTTGAAGAGATACATTATCAACAAACCAGTTACATAAACAGAAAGGGCAAAGGTTTCAGCTCAGCTTAAGCATGTTTTCATCTTCCATGCCTAGCACTAATAAAAAAACAAATTTTTCATAAATCCCCTGTCCTCATCTTTTCAATTCTACTATGAAGCATTGTTCATAATCTTCATTCCAAGCTGAAGTACACAACTTCATATTGATACTATGCATGATGCAAATAACAAAACCAAAATGGTTGATTATCTGATAAACATGCAATATAGATATTGAGATAGACATATTTTATGGAGCTAGCTCCACAAGATAAGCATTGCAATAGGTATCATTCAAGCTTTGAAGACAACAAATGCTATCAAAATTTATGAACTCTATATATTTATCGCTTGTAAGATAGAATTTAAGATTAAAGCTTACGCTGACAGTTCTGAGGAAGCTGGTTCGATGGAAAAATCAGGAGATCAACACCATCTAGGTTTCCCTTCAGTGCTAAATCATTTTTAATCATGCCATCCACAAGAAACTTGTAGTTTCTCTCATAACTGTAGTACCAAGGAAGAATATTAAAATTAAAAAGAAGCAGGAGTGTAGCATCAGGAAGACAATATCAATTCGAAAAGAAGAGTGCATATATTTACCTCTCATGATCTTTGGCAAAGAAGTAAAGAGCAATATTCTCTTCTTTGGCACCACTTTCATGAAACATTATTGGCCACGTGCTTAGACGACGTACTTCATTTAGATGAATTCTCTGGGGAAACTGGCTTGCCAATTCATGAACTTTAGGAGATGCACAAGAAGATAAATGCGCTTGAATTCCACTACACAAGTCTGGAAGTTTTGGCCCTCCATGCACCTCGAAACCACCCCTGCATGTAAGCAACAGAAGCTAAATTTCCAGATGCAGAACACACTCACCAAAGAAACTAATGAAAACAAAAAGGAGAAAAAACTCTGATATATCATAAGGAAGAAAAGACTTCTAATTTACAGATAAGAAAAGAAGCCTACTGCCATATGTATTCATGCTCTGGGATGGTGAAAGTCTTCAAAAAAGCAGATGTTTCTGCCAAAGCATGAACAGGCCAGTCTCTAATAGCAGCCCTTCGAACAGAAGGAACAACAGAAATTGAATCTTGATCAGTAGAATGAGCACTTAATGACTTCAGGCTCATAGTAGTTTGTTTATTTGTTTGTATGTCATGTATTCCTTTCGTCATATTAGAGACTGGTAATTGATCTTGAGAAGCTCTCTCACAATCCAAATCCACATTTGTCATGCAGAACCCATCTGATTGTTCATTCACTCTGTTCCTCCCATATGTTACAGGCAACTTATGGATTGCCGCCTCAATTGCAGCTTTCAATTTATTGCCTTTGATCATATCCTCTCTAGAATTCCTTCCAGCAGATGCATCAACACCGGAAACCTGTGGACTACCAAGTGGGCAACTTTCTGCATCATGACCAATTTCTTTACATTTCTGACATAAAACACCTTTCAAACCTGTAGTAGTAGGCCTTCGGCGGCTAGAACTGGTTTTTTCACCCTGATTTGATGATTCCACTGATTGAGGTAAAACATCTTGCAGAATTTCATTACTATTAATAGATTGCTTCTCAGCAGTCCACGAAGAACTGGAGGACGGTTCATCTTTTGGGATAACAAGGTTCGTTTTCTGTTCAACAGAACTGCACATGCCAGTGGTAGACAAAGCTCCAACTGCATTGTTCAAATTGCAAAACAATCTCATTTACTCAAGACAACAAGCAAGAAAAATGACCTCCTATCTAGAAATAACACAGGTGGAATCAGCGAGCATGAAAGCAATACAGAATTAATGGCTACTCTCTGTTGAGAAGATGCAGCATACCTGGAGTAACAGGAACTTCTAAGCCTTTAGGAGCTAGATTGCTGTTTGATTTTGATAAGGTACTTCCTTTTCCTTCAGCTTTTGCAACCTTTGACTCACAATTATTGATCGCAGATGAAAGAGGTACAGCTTCACCACGAGGTGTGGACTTCTGATCAACCTTAGGCATCGACACAGCAGCAGTTGCAATCAATGAACCAGGGAGAGATTGGTCTGACCTAGATAAATTGTTCCTTTCACATGCATTGCGCTCTTTCACATGTTTTAATCCTTTTAGACTGTGAATATGAGAAGATCTAGGTGAAAGCATTCTAAATTTTGATTCACCAGCACTTGGACGGCCAGAATTTGTAGATCTGAATGACATAGATTTGCCCATCCCTCTGGTAAACCCTTCCTTTGTATCAGGGGATACTTGTTCTCTGGTCCCTTTCTGGTTTTGAGGGAAAACTTCATCAACCATTTTCAATTTTGCTTTAGAATTCAAAGTGTTGAATGAACTGGATTTTAACAAATGACCTGAACAAAGAAAGACAACGTTTGATTCATCAAATACTACCCAATAGATCATATCAAAACATTAATGGCTTTGTAAGGAAAAAAAAATTGAAGAAAGAAGACACAAGGGAAGAAGAAAAAAATATTTTAGCCAATGGAGAGGTCATATACCCTTGCATGCTTGAAACACTAGACCCCGAGGAGAATGTGCAGTTTCGGCAACATCATTGCTGGAATGATTGCCAAAAGATGTAGGCCTTACTTTCCCCTTATCTAAGTTCTTGAATGAACTATCCCGTGATAATAAGGCTGTTCTGCTGGGGCTCAATGATTTTGGTGAGCTAAGACTTGCTTCAATAGCCTGCCTTTTTGTCGCTGGTGCAGCCTCTGGATTTTCTGCATGTCTCTTACCTGGGCTTTTTGTGCTTGTACTAATTCTGGTTGTCCTCTTACCCTCTAAATCTACACCTTCCAAATACAATTCCACAAAATGATCAGTTACTCCTGTTCAGAACAAGATGTTTCTTCAAACCCAGATGTCATTTCAGCTTCACTCACCTTGTTTCTGCTTTTCAGTTTCCTCAGCAAACTTGCACTCTTCACACAGCCAGTCGCCTCCAGGAACTTTTTGAATCATTTCTTGCATACAATAGCTGCGATAAATACCGATAACTATGTTAATACTCAAACTGAATGTGGACACAAATTAGCAAAAAAATATAGAACATTGCCAATTACAAATGGATAAGAGAGTATATTCTTACGTGTGCTCTGCGCCATCACTACACCTGCTACAAATAGCAAGCAAATCCTCCCGCCCAGCATCCCCACATATATCACATACTTTTACCTGTATCAGAAAAAGCACTTAGAAGCATTTTTCACTTTCCAGATAAGAAACTGAGATTTATTAAAGGAGTATAAAGGAAAAAGGAAGGTTCCAAGAGACTGAAAAAAGCATTAAAAGAACAAATCTAAAACATAGGGAACAATATGTATGTAGTTGTATCAACTCATCTTGAGTGTTGACCTCTTAGCCAAAAAATTAACACCAAATCTAGGTTGTCAATACCAGCCTTAAATTAGATCAAGCGACATTTGAAGGCAACCAGGAAACACTTAGTAAGCAAATATAAGTTGTAAAACAAAAGCTAAGAGAATCTTGAACTTCTATCTTGGTAAGCTACTTAAATAATCATAATCTTAAAACAATGAAAGAACCAATTACTTACATCATGTTCCACAACGTCTGACTCATCAGTTTCGTCACTAGAAGCAGCTTGTAAAGGCAGTACATTGGGTAACTCAGCCAACTGAGTGGCCTTCAAACCTTGTTTATCTTGGACTGAACATTTTAAAGCTTCATCAGGTGGTTCCCCACAACCCTCGTTGGTCTCTGTAACTGATTTTGTATTGATTTTTGTAAAGGCCTCAGAACTGCCTTCACTAAGATAATTGTCACCTCGAGATTTAGACATTGGACTTACCACCAGTGGATAACCACCAATTGCATCAACCTTTTTTGATGAAGGAAGCTCTGGCAACTCTAATTTCAGGGAAGATGGTGCCTTCCCCAAGCCTTGTGGACCTAAACGAAAAACTGAAGCTGAACTATGAGATAAATTCTTAATGTCTACACCTCTGTCATGATCACTGACAGCCGCATTTGCATCATTATCTCTACAGACACATGATATATTGTCATCATGCCCTTCTACTCCTTTTGGATCTTCATACTTATTAGAGGAGATTCGCTGGTCCGAAACACTCTCTGGTTTTGGAGATAGTTGATACTCTGCACCAAGTCCACTGAAGGACAATTTTGGATGCATTTCAAAATCTTCTGAAGCATCAGATATATCAGAAGATCTTACAGTTGCTTTACTTTCAGCATTAACAGAAAAAGAATCATGACTTGAATTGGCACTGAGCAGGTTACTTGCTTCACTGGCTGTGTGTTGAAGGCTGTCACACGATCTACCCTTACATGAATGTAAAACATCGCCACCATTGATGGAGTACAGACTACCAGCAGTTTCATGACATGTTTCATCAGAAACTTCATCAGTCTTTGATTCCATGAGAGCTAGGTTAAGATGCATACAAGATGAACAAGGAGCCGAACACACGTTACAAGTCCCAGATTCTGCTCTCATACGATTTTGTTGACTCATGGAACACTTGCCAAATCTTCTTTCAGCCTTTGCCTTAACCTACTAAAAAGAAAGAAAAAGTTAATTAAGCAAATACAAGCCATATTAACAATTGTCATACCATCCAAATAATCAATTACTTATTTCATGCAACCCCAGAGAAACTTGCAGGTAAGACCTTAGCAACACTTCCGCATTGAGAAAGGCAACTTTAAAAACAATTTAACGAAAGGCAACTTTAAAAACAATTTAACAAATAAACAAGCTAACAGGAATGTCCAAGCTACAATGCATTCAAAAAGACAATCAAAAAATCGTTTACCATTTAGATAATTAAGTGTGTAAATTATGCCAGATCCTCAAGCAAAAATTCACACAAGGATATGAAAGATAATCTTCACGTCACTTCATCAATTAAAAATCTAACTACTAATTTGGTGTGGGAAATAATCCCATAAGTGTAAACCCAATTCAACATTCAGGCTCACACTGTGAAATATCCTTCCCCAATCACCTTTGAGAGGCAAACAAAGTTGCCACCAAATTACTACTGGGTCCTCAATCTCAACAGCCACTTAACTTCTTACAGCATAAATGACACCCTCAATGGCCTATCTCACATGATACAAACTTAGCAAAAAATAATAATTTTAAAACAAAATCCCCAGCTTTATTGACCATGCTTGAAGCATCAAATCAGTACATGTATAACACAAACATGGAATTTTGCACTATTAAGATGCCACCATTTCCATTAGATCTTCATTCTGAAATGCTGCAGTAACACATCAGAGAAAAGACCTTTTTTCCTAATTTTAGTATCATTTAACATGAGACTAATTTTGCACTATTAAGATGCCACCATTTCCACTGGATCTTCATTCTGAAAAGCTACAGTAACACATCAGAGAAAAGGCCTTTTTTCCTAATTGTAGTATCATTTAACGTGAGACTTTTGTTCTCCCCCAAACCAATCGAAACAAAATATTGTGTTACATTTGATTTAACTCAACCTTACCAGTTACACATAGTAATATTCATTTTATGGTGGGTGCATATATATAGGGCAGGGCTTCAGTACAACCAGATATACCGTACAACTTTCCAAGTTCTCTTTTACATTTCCCAACTTATATTTTACATTTAAAAAACTTTTAAAATGTAACAGAAAAGTTGGAAAATACAATGAAGAAGTCGGGAATTGCCAATACTATGGCTATCTTTAGCCCATATATATAAATATGCATACTGTATTATATCAAAAAGCCAAAAAAAATATAATTCAAAATGCTTCTTAATCATTCGATGGTGTCCCTATGTTCTTGGATATAGAATCTATTACATTACATCTTGACCCAAAAGCTTAAGCTGGTAGGTAAAGGCACGGTAGGTAAAGGCACAAGCCTATAAACATGTATAGATGTTGAATATACTTGCCATTAATTTCCAAAATTTAAAAAGAATGACAAACCTGAGCGAAAATAAAAGGGGGAGTTCAAAGATAAGAACACGAAATGTAAATTACCCTGTTATCTCACCATATTCTTCAGGATATCAAGATCTGTTTCCTCTACTGGTCCTTGCATGCGACAATTCCCTCTCAGTACAGGTGTGATCTAAAAATCATATCAATTACTATCTCCAACACATCAACTGAAAAACTGATATGTGTACATCATAAGTATGATACATCACTTTGGCAACTTTATCGATAAGAGCACAGAACCAAACATCACCGAAGCCCATCAAGAACATAAAACAACATGTAGAAACATTTCGACCCAAAAACCCTAATTTCTAACAAACAATCAAAGCCTACCCTTCTATTAACAAAATAGCAAATTATCCAATCAAATAGAGTTTAATACCAACCATCGACTTAACTTCCACTAATTCAATAATAAACTCCATACAAAAAATAAAAACATTTAAAAAACCAATTAACACAGAAACAGATAATTAAATTAGTATTGATATCAAACAAACAAAACCCTAATTAAAAGAATCCTTACCTCTGCTTCATCAATCATCTCCGTTGCATTGTACAGCTCCTCCAGTCTACGTCCCTTCCCCTTCGCTCCTAGTCGATCTCGAGCAGACCCTAACATCAAACTCGTGAATTCCCCAATCTCAGCCCTAATAGTACAACCACAAAATCCCTAACACTCTCTTCCTTTGATAATTCCCCCTCTAAACCAGTTTCAGGCGCCTCACAGATTCAATTCGATACAATTATCCCCCATTCCAGTAAATACAAACAACATATCAGAAAGGAATATATATATATATATATATATGTATCCACAGTTTCTCTCTCTGTGATCTGAGAAAAAAATCTTCGATTATAAAGCTTCTGGATTACACTCCTCTCTCTCTTCTCTTCCTCTATAATTAGGGGAATTCTTTCTCTCTCTTTAATTTTTAGAGGTTATTTATTTTCAATTTTATTTCTTTTTTAATTTTTTTTTGGTTTTTGTTAAAAGCTGCGGAGAATATAAGCCAATAAGCAGCGTGCCTAGTCGCACGTGCAGCCAGAGCAACATCCGTGTGGCAAGTGAGTAACCAAGTGTGTAGCAATTTACACATGGCGCTTTGTTCGCTATCTTGCGCCTCCGGTACAATGCATCACCCTACCATGGTAGGGTTTGGCCCTTCGTACGACCCCCGATTCGGTGTCCTCGTCGGAAGGCTAAACTTGCGATGCAACCAAATAACATAATAGCACCTGGATTCTCAATCTTTAATATTCTTACAGTAATAATAGTATTTTTTTTCATTTATATCAAACAGGTCCTTTCTTCTATTCGTACGAAATGCCCTCATAAAAATTATGAGAACGGAAAGAGCCCAAGTACTATCATAAAAATATAATAAAACGGCAGTGTTTTAAATTATTTGTCTGTATTTATATTATTTAATAGATAATGTGACATCGTATTTTCTTGAAAGGAGGAAATGCAAATTTATAATAATAATAATTTTTTTAAAAAAAATTATTTTTTCTTAAAAGAATTTGATTCTCACCTTTATGTGTCATTTTAGGACATATTGTGAATTAATTTCTTGTAATTAATATTTAGTCAAAGTCTTTCTTTTTTGTCACGACATTTTTTTTTATTAATTATTAATCCCAATTTCATTTGTTTTATTTGCATACCAATGAATATAATTATTATGTTAAGAAGAAAAATTGTATTCCAATTTAGAAAATCAAAACGATTGAACAAAGAATTGGTATTAGAGGTGGGGCGATATGATTTATATTCTAAAAATAATAATTTTAATTACATACAAATCACTCATCTAATAAAAATTAATACATGCATAATAAAAAATTAGGTCAAATTAAATACAAAATTATGAAAGTTTTCATTTATTTTAAAAAAATTTATAATTCTCACATGGTTACTATTCAACCATGTTGTATGCACATTTTGAATTTTATAAAAATATACCTCCATTGTATGAGACCAAGATTGATGATTATTTGTCCTTCTTTAAATTATACTATTCTTATAACTTAGAAAAAAATAAAATCTCTAAAATAATGATGATAACTAAAAATATTATTTTCAAATATATTTTAAAATATCACCAATGCGTGACTGCTCAATTTTTTTAAAAATGGATAGAAATTGTCCGCTTTAAATGCAAAAATCTAAATTATATAGTGAAAAAAATTATCACATATGTAGATATTTAAAAAATAATAAAATTTTTTCTATGATTAAATTAAACAAATAAATAAATATTTTTCTAACATGTTTAAAAAAATAATTATTTCATTTCAATATAACAATACTTGAAACACATTTTTATACAAATTAACGTGTTGTTGTCATATTATATCGCTTTACATATTAGTGTGATGTGTTATGTTATATTATTTGTTTGTTTTTATTATTCTAAGGAGTGACACATGTGCCAATGATATAAAACTCATACTTTAGTTTGTATTAATTGGATTAAATAAATTTTATATTTGTGTTAGCACTTTTCATATTACACACACACACAAATATATATTTAATTTTTTAGTAGATACTACCACAAAAGTATACATATTTTTAATCTAAATTTTGAATTTTATGTTTGTTTTTCATTTACAACCTTTGATACATAACTTGGTTCACTACTCATTTGACATGAAATAATTTTACACGTCATGAATTCTATTTTAAATTTGCAAATTATAAATAATACAACATTCATCGAGTAGATGATGTATTTTAATAAATTTTAAAACTATTTATCAAGCCATTCTCATCACCTACTTAGAAAAATATTACATTATTTAAACTAAAATTTTCAAATATGTAATATTATTTTTTGATGTATCGTGCCCTAAAAGTAGAAAATAAATAAAATTTATAAAGTTATTCGACTTTATTAATTATAAATAAGGGTATAATATCTCAAATAACTAAAATTTAGAGATATATAGTTTATACTCAAATTTTTTTTAAAAAAATTATAGATTTATATATTCAAATATTTTAAAATTATATATTCATTTATATTATCGACTAAAAGAAGTTGAAAATTTAATTTTATTTATATCAAAATTTAAAATTTTAATTTAATTAGAAAAAAACTATATTCTTGAAACATAAGAATCACCGAAAAATTTTTAGTTAATTTTATTAATATAAATAAATATAGAATTAATTTTGAGTTAATTCGGATGGCCAACGGCTTCCACAGCTAGCAGTTAAGCAAAGCATAAAAGGACGGAATAATAATTTAAAGGTCCTTATTGTTTAAATGAATAACATATAAAGATAATATTTAAAATTTCATTCAGATACATACCCACAGTTCTCGCTCAAACATCAGAGGGACCTATATGAAATAAACTATAAATTATGTCTTTATGTATAATGTTACCAAACTTTGGAGACCTAGATGTTACTCCTTGGTAAAAGAAAAAATTTACAGAATCAAATTCAACGGCTTTTAAGACGCCCTAAAACAGAACACAAAAAGGAAAGAGAACAATAAGAATTAAAAAATAAAATAAATGTTCGTCTCCGTCTCTCTCTTATCTCTATCTGCGTTGTTCATAGAGGAAAGAAAAGGTAAAACCTGAACAAAGATTTTCTTTACGTATCATGGATCTGAATTGAGAAGAGTAAGCTCTCCAGAGCTGCATGTTATCTGATTTGACTCGAGAAATCAACGGCGTTGATTGATTTGAGGTAGTGTGTTTTACGGTCCTCGCTTGAAAATTTGGAAGTTTTGACTTCTTGTTCGGTTGATTCAGTGATTGACGGCATGATTTTTTTTTCTGTGTTTAACTTTAGCTGAATGATTCAATTGGCTAACTGAGATGGAAATTTTTCTAGTTGAATAATTAATTAATTAATTATGTTATTAAATTTTCTACTGCTAATTGTATACAGGTTAACCTTGTTGCTGTGAGCTATTACTGTAAATTATATTGGTGGTTGATGAATGTCTTGAAATTGAAAGTAAAATTATGGACATTCCTTGTGAATGCTTATTGGCTGAAGTTGTTATCACTTCACTTCTTTGATTATGTGTGCTGTGTAGGTGGTCCTTGCTTAATTTTTTTCATTTTTTAAAAGGAATAATTACGTTGACCTCTTGACGTTTTCCCGCAACACAGTTAAGACCCCTTCTAGTTTATTTTTGCTCCTCTGCCAGGGGTTCTGACGAATATTTTTGAAAGGTTTTTCGATAAATTTTAGGGGAAATTTATAACGTTTTTGCAATTTTAGGTGGGTTTTTAATTAGTTTTTGATCTGGTATTTGATTTATTTATTTTGTCTCTTATGTTTTGGAGCTTGTGATGGGGTATAAACTGCTATTTTTGAAGAAAACTCGAACTACCCAGGTGGTTGCATCAATTTGATTCGTTTGATTGCTCGTTGGCTTTTTTGTGTGACATTTTGATCATTTCATTTATTGTTTTTGCTTTTTCTTACTGAATAGTGCCTGGACTGGGCTTCATTCAAAATGGTGTTCAGATATTCCCTTGAAGAGCCTAAGATCAGAAGGGTGGGGAAAGATTGTGAATCATCTGTCACATTTGATTTAAAAGATTGTGTCATGGCACAGCTTTCCATGTTCTTAGGCCAAGACTTGAAGTTCATTCAGGAGAACTGGCATATGTTAATTCAAATTCTCTTAGCAAGGAATATCAGCTTGAAAGATGTTAGTGAAGGCTTAATTGATAAGGAGGTGCATATTTCTTGTTTAGACTGTGTGGGATTGAAGAAAAAAAGTCCTAAGCTCATGACAAGAAATGGAGAAGACCATAATGGTCAAGTGGCAGACGACAGTTTCTTACCAGGTCTTCATGATGATACAGCACTAGATATCTTAGCCTGGAGTAGCAGATCAGATTATCCAACACTATCCTGTTTGAATAAGAAATTTAGATCATTGATTGCCAGTGGATATTTATATAAGCTGAGACGGCAGCTTGGTGTAGTCGAACACTGGGTGTATTTGGCTTGTATTTTAATGCCTTGGGAAGCCTTTGATCCCACAAGACAGAGATGGATGAGATTACCTAGGATGCAATGTGATGAATGTTTTACTTTTGCTGACAAGGAGTCTCTAGCAGTAGGGACTCAGCTACTTGTTTTTGGTCGTGAACTGTCAGGCTTTGCAATTTGGATGTATAATGCGATCACAAATTGCTGGTCTAGATGCTCCCAAATGAACTTTCCTCGTTGTTTGTTTGGTTCAAGCAGCCTTGGGGAAATTTCCATTGTTGCTGGTGGAACTGACAATAATGGCCATATTCTAAAATCTGCTGAGCTTTACAATTCTGAACTGGGTACTTGGCAAACTTTGCCAGATTTGAACTTGCCCCGCAAATTGTGTTCAGGCTTCTTCATGGACGGTAAATTTTATGTCATTGGGGGCATGTCAAGCCCAACTGAATCTTTAACTTGTGGTGAACAATATAACCTCGAGACAAGGACATGGAGGAGAATAGAGAACATGTACACTCCTTCCAATGGGGGTACACAATCTCATCCTGCAATGTGTTCTCCTCCTCTAGTTGCTGTTGTAGATAATCAGCTTTATTCTGCTGATCAAGCAACAAATGAAGTTAAGAAATATAATAAGACCAATAACTCATGGAGTGTTGTAAAGAGATTGCCTGTTAGGGCCGACTCTTCTAATGGATGGGGACTGGCATTTAAAGCATGTGGTGACAGATTACTGGTAATTGGAGGACATAGAGGGTCTGAAGGTGAAGTTATTGTTCTGCACTCTTGGGATCCAGCAGATGGAAATGGTGACGGACCAGAATGGAATGTTCTTGCTGTCAAGGAGCGAGCAGGTGCTTTTGTGTACAACTGTGCAGTAATGGGTTGTTAATGATTTATAACACGTTTGTCTTTGGTGCAAACCATCCACCAATGGGGCAAATTAATTGCTCCACTGTATGGGAAGGCAACACTTATTGTCCTGTTATCATTTATTTGAAAGTTTACAGTGTCAACATGTGTTTTTTTTTCCCTAATTTTATGGTGGTTTTTTGTTTCTTGGCTTATAGAAGATCATAATCTACCTTAAATTAACATTGAAAAAATTGGTAAATGGTTTATTTTGGCTCTCGTTAACTGAAAAGTTATTTTTAGGGAATGATAATTGTCTTGAAGATTGTTCGACTATTTCTCTTTTCATGAAGTAAAACATTTATTTTTCTCTATGTCTGTTGAATTTTGTTTATATTGTTGTCCTATTATTCATTTCCTCAGTTTTTTTGCAGTATGCCATCTGCTATCTATCAAATGGTAACATACTCCTTAGAAGTTCTGCACAGCTTTTCTTTCATTCCATAGAAAAAACAAATGACCCTACAGCTTTTAGAATCTTGTAGCTGACCTTAAATTAATTGAGTTTTTTCAAAATGACTTATTTTAGATCTTATAGCCTGAAAATCTTATTTCTCGGGATATGACTGATGATAATTATCTGTTGGGTTGTACTACTATTTATCTGCAGATATAGTTAAATGAGATTTATTTTTTGTCGAAATTCTATTGGATTGCGTTTTTATCATTGTCATTGTGCTTGGTCCCGTCTGTGAGATTTCTAGAAGATAGAAACATGCTTTTGTCTGAAGTTGAGTATCTAGTTTCAAATAACCATCCTTTCTATTTTTCCATTACTTGGTCATATGTTGAGAGGATTGCAAGGATGCTAAGAGAATTTTGCTTGAAACAGGAAAATATTGTTGGTTTGGAAATATTTCATGGTGGGGTCAAGAGGAGGATTGATGATGCTCTTCTTATTGTTGATGTCTTAGTCTTAAGAGCTGTTGACCAAGCAAATAAGAAAAGGAACTGATTGCTCTTTTAAAAGTTGATATTAGTTAGAATAGGAGATGGGGAGGCTGCAAGTGAAGCCAAATTGTGTGCATTGGCATAGGAAAGAAATACCAATGGGTATTCATGAGGAAACTATGGTTATATTCTGCCACAGTCCTTGTGTTGCTGCAGCAATAAGGTGACAAGTAAGAGTGAGTCAAGTCATGACATGCTTGTGGAAATGAGTTAAATTTGGAGAATATGAAATTTTTTGAGAAATTTTTCAAAGTAACCAGTTTTGTTTTTCGATTTATCAAACTAATCAACTACAGAATTTGTTTACCAAACAATCCAAATAGTATATAATTGGACAAAATTATTCTCGTGGCCAAAATACAAACTAGTTTTCTCTCTCTTCTATTTTTTCATACTTTGGCTTGACCTAAAGTGATTTCCAGCGAAAGGCTTTAGTCATAGATCGGAACGTTAAAGTTGGCATTGATATCTTAACTTAGGTGATTTTAATTTTAACTTGTTGCATGTATATTTTCACTATTGTTTTGGTGTAATTTTGACTGAAAAAATGTTGATGGGTGGCCCAAAAAAAAAGAGATTTTATTGGAAAAAGTGTTGCAAGATTTTGTTAGAAAAAGTGTTGTTGCATGTTTTGGTGTTGTTGATTTGCATTTTGTTTGTCTTGGTTTTATTTATTTATTTTTGTTTGACTAGAGACTGGAAGATTGTTGCCGAAAATTGTATTGTTTTGCTGTAAAGTTGTTGGAAGTGACTGAAAGAAGGAAAAGAATGCTAAAAGTGGGACAACATATGGGAAAATTGGAAAATTGAAAAAATGGTGGTGAACCAGAGTGGATTCACCACTCAAATGGTGGTCGAAAGCGGTGGTTCCGCCTTCGGCCAACCAAAGTGGGGGTGGGGATTTCAATTTCAGTCACCATTTGTGCAATTTTTTAAAACCTATTTATAATATTTAGTTAGTTTTTTATTTTTATTTTTATTTTTTATAAAATGTTTTAATTTCTAAATTTAGGATTACAACAAAATTTATGCATTTTATTGTAGACTGTTATTATTGATGATTTGTGCTATCTCGAATACAGGATTATGCATTTTATCATATTGTTACGGAAACCATAGAGCTCCTTGCGGGAGACACACATGCTTTTTGCTTTATTGTTACCAAAATCATACGAGACAAAAGAAGAAAACAAGGAAAAAATGAGTTGCAGACAGACCAGGTTTGTGATTGTGAGTTACAGAGTTCCAGTTTTGAAAACAAAAGCAAAACATTGCGTCACAAAAGTATTTAATTAAATAATTTAACATGTAATAAATAAATAAGAAAATCAAGGAAACTATCATCAAGTTTTTACTGGCTGCTTCGATCCAAGATATCGAATAAAATTATGAATATGAATATTTTATTTTGGTTCATAAATAATAATAATAATAATTGTATACTGTACTCTGTACAATATCAATAGATGGGATAAATAATTGGTCGGATTAAATTATTTTAATTTTTTAAAATTAAAAATATAATATTTTTAAAGTTTAATAGATATAAATTATACCACGAAATTTAAAATTATTATGATCAATATTAATAATTTTATTTTTGGGTGATTGAAACTCAATTCTTGATTACACATTTGATTTTGTACCAGTAACAACATTTTTTTAATTTAAAAAAAAATTTCCCAGTGGATGCTCGCACAGAAGTTTCTGATTGACTTGGTGGGAAGTAGTAGCTTTTGATTGGCTACAAGACTAATAAGAAGACTTGATCGGTGGAAAGGGGCACGTCTTCTTACTTCGCACGTTCTTCTCCTCAAATTATGCAGTTTGAATCATATCTAGTAGAATTCTCGGGGCATCTTATATTTCCATAATTGATACATGCTGCTGCATCCTTGAAATTCGTAACATAGTTTTGAGTTCTGAGGTGGTAATTATTTGTTTTCTTTTTATCTAAGTGTTACATAAAACATAAATCCAAATCTTATAATTATTATTATTTTGAGCTGGACTCAATTCCCAGATCTCCTAGAATAAATTTATCGGTTAAATCAATCAGCACCTTCAAAATTACTTGAAACACAAGAAAGAACAAGAATTTCATTGCACTACAATGCACGATGAAAGAATTGTAATTTTAATCAAATCTTACACATTCAATATGCTTGATCAAACAACGTTTTCTTGAGTAATATTGTATTCCGTACAACAGAACTGAACTATGTACAAGAAATTAAGTCAAATCTTCGTACTCTTGAAAATTTTATGAACGCTCAAGTATGGCCTCAAATTCAACTCATTTACAGACTTCTAGGCAGTTCCATGACAATAACATGGTCAACATACAGGCAAAAACCAGGTCATTCTTAACAGCATATCAAGAATGCTCGAGATTGCTGACTTTCTTATTTTCATAAAAAGTGCTAGTTCCTATGGGGCATAAATCTGTCAATACACCAACATAAATAATTATAAAAGTACTTTCAACTACAGTGCGGAGTAATACTTTCATCAATGTGAAAATAAACTGATCTTCTAAACGCATGCCTACAAACGAGTACACTAATCAATTGGGTGTTTTTCAGCCTGGCAAGATGTAGAATGTGCCGAGAGCAAATCAAGAGAAAGGAAGGCACCGGCTACAAAGATCGCATCAAACCACCGGTGGTAGAAGTCAAACTGAATTTCCTCACCCAGAACCTCCATTATGATAATCCTGCAAAAGAATAACCAGTTCAGCTAATCCATTATGAAAAGAGCCTGAAACTCTTGCAAGGTTCTGATATGGTACAAAAGGTGAAATAAAATGGTACTCAAGTAAAATAGAAACAAATGCTGCTACTGCATCTTTCTTCTTGTGTATTGTTCTAAATACAAAATTTTTCATCTTGTTTTTCTTTTGGCAATCTTTCTTACATTTTCATGTTGCTCTGCTATAGCAATCAAAATGACAGAACAGTTTGATAAGGAATTCAAGTACTGTCAAATGTGGCAGGCAACAGACTATGTCAAAAGTTTTTGTGGGTAGCACAGGTGACTGCATAGATTGCAAGGATATCAAATATAAAGGCGTGGGCTGACCACATTTCCTGGATAAGCTTCCACCAACAGTCTTTTGGTCAGAGAAAGACACTAAGAATGGTTTCTTCAAGTGCTTACATACTTCAAATGTTTTTCAACTTGCATCAAACAAATTCCAACTCTGAAGAAGGGCACTACAATCTCAATTGGCAAGTTATTAAACTGTAACCATTACCATTCCAAAAGTATCGACTACCAGTTGTTCTAAAATATCATCCTTATCATCTAGTCTCCTAATTTTAGGATGTCTCTGACCATGCTGTTTGTAGGCCTGTTGTGTGTGTTTCCGAATTATAAGCTATTTGTTGTTTTGTTGAAAGAAGTTCCTGTAGTTGCAACACTGCTCTTTGCCATGAGAAGTCAACTCCTTTTGGGGAAACAGATAAAGTTCCTTTTCAAGAAGGGGGGATCCTTGACAGTAGCTCCTTTACATGATAGAGAGGATTAAACCAGTTAAGAAAGATGCTCAGTGGCATCTTCCATCTATTTTGAAGGAAAACTTTCCAGTCGAAATTTGACTGTTTGCTGCAGAAAATCATGTGGTGTATAGCATTTTAACACCTTCAGGTATAGTCAAGTTAACATCATTTCAATATGTTTTTTCAAATTATAAACATATAATAATATACACCTAGACTAGTATCAAAATGACAATATCTTGAGTCAACAATGAGCATACCTGTATTCTGTTGCTAGGGTTTTTCTTATTAAAAGAATTGATGAGATGAAATACATTTCCATAATTTCAGACAGAAAAAGTACAACATTGCTTGAAGGTCCCCTCCCTACTCTGGAAACTGCAAAGAAAAACAGCATGCAGCCAAAATAATTAGAAAGTCAAGCAGCAGGATGCCAAAAGCTATTAAGACAAGCTATTCCCCAAAACTTCTGCCACTTTCTTCCTTCGGAATGTTTATTTCAACACAACATATTACAATAATAGATTATCAATGCTACTGCCCTGGGCATGTGGCAACCCAGATCACATTGGAATGCAGAGGCAAGAACTATCAAAAAAGAATGAGAACCACCAGCATGTTTCCCGAAAGAGGTTACCATATATGATGAAGTGAACAAGTATGTAAACTTGAGAGTTGTGATACGAACACATCACCTGACCACCAATCTAGATCTACCTGTTCATAAGATAGAGCACTAAAATTGTATACATCTTGAGCTTATTAGCTCCTAGTTCAGTGACTATCTGTACACAAATTGGTGATTCTAATAGGGCTTCTTTTCATGGGGTTAAATTCTAAATTCAGGACAATCATGAAGTGCATAATGATTAGTAACTCTTTCATAACATACATCAGCAACAATTCATAAATAGGTATGCACAGGTCAGGATTACCTTCATTACATTCATTAAGAACCCATACTGATGTAACGATCAGCATTCCATATAAACAGAAGGGAAATATACGTCAGCAAAACTATTAGAAACAGCATTAGATGACAGCAGTCAGGCCTTGCAACAGACTTTTCAAAAGCATGAAAGAATTTTAGCAGCTAAGGACAGTGCAGTCCAGTTGATGTTTTCCCTTCAATTATGATATTGAAGTAGTGAATAGTTGAAATCTAATATGCCCAGGAGCTTTCAGTTTGTTTGCATTTCACAACAGTACTTCAATCGGAGAGCATTACAGAAATATAAAAAATTTTCAATAAAAATTCAAGATATGAAAAAAACTGCAAAAAAAAAGACATGAAATTTTTTAACTTAATTAAACACATGAAAAACAGAGATTCACTTTCAAGTCAATAAAAAAGGTAGCAAATTAAAAGCACTGCATACCATGAGATCTCTCATCAGATTGAGATAAAAAATGACCGCTCAATTAGTCCAATATCTGGGACTGACAACTAACCTGTGATAATAATGCTGCATTAATTCCTATATCAAAGAACAGTAAGAATATGCTGATTGACCTCATCACAAGATCCACTGAACCAGCCTGGAAAGGAAGAGATTGTAAATGCATTAAGATATCCAAAAAAAGTGGTTTCAGAATAACCCATACATAAATGTAGAAAGCTTAACATATCTATGAAAAGGATTATTGGGCGAGAGAAAGGTATCTCCTTGAACACAACACTCTGCAAAGACTGCACAGAACAATTAGATCGTTCAGAGACCTTTGTTTCCACACAACAGAACTTAAATAAGAAAGGAAAATCATTTAAAGAAATAATATGAAAAGGGTTTCCTAGTCCTGAATACCCCAAAATTGTTCTCATCAATTTCAGAACATACTTCTTCCAAGCACAGAGGAAAACCAACTTATAAACTTTTAAAAAGGTTATAGTATCTAGAGCGTTAACTTAATGAGTAAAGCAGGAATTTAGAGCTCTAAATCTATCATCCTGGAATCCATAATACAAATCTATTGTTTGAACAGTATAAGTCAATGAATTTGATATCAAGCTCACATATAAAACAATTAGCCAAATCTCCTTTCGAAGAAGAGGGATAAAATTTTTCCGCAATCATAAATCAGACACTTGACAGAAAATGTATGTAATAAAGGAGTAAATTAGAAAACCTTGTCAATTTACAAATCTGCCGTCCGATTTTGCGCTCATTTACTGTTGTTATGTAAAATGCGAGCACTGATGTCTAATCATGATTTTAAAAATAGACCACCTATTGACATTAGATTATGTAATCATTCATAATTAAATGAGGTAAAGTTTATCTTGGTTACAAAGGTTAAAATTTTGCCACAATGGTGTAAAATGTTAAAGGACAGAAAACCATGTCTGCATAGAATCCAAGATTGAAGCTATATTTGTGTCCATGCTAGAACATAAAGATCAGATAAAAGACTTTCATTCTGAATGCTGAGTTGGAAAGACATATCCATCCAATAAGACAACAGAAGACTAGGATGTTATAGCTATTGCCAGGACCAGTGAAAATTAACAATTGAATGATCTAACCAGTCTTCATATCTGTCAGAATAAAGATCTGAGCAATAATCAATGCAGAGTCGATACAAATTTTTGGATTTGGACCATATTTTCAGGTTTAAAACCCTTGTTAAAGCCAAAAAATAGGAATTTTCGGATAAAATCCAAATCCTGTCTTTAAGTCCCCAAACACAACAAACCTGATTTCAATTTCAATTTTTGATATCAAAATAGAGAATTTTGCCATTCACTATTTTGTTGTTTGTGCTACAAAGGACAATGGAAAGAAAAAGAAGTTCTAAAATATCTTCACAATCTCATGAAAACAAACTTGTCCTTACCTTGATCATTTTATAAACACAATAGATAGATAATGCATAGCCAAGCAGATTCTGTATGTGACCTCTCCAGGTTTGAGAATAAGCAGAAGCCTCCTGCGAAGTAAGAAGAAAACCAAGAACTGTTATTGCATTAAAAAATAAAAACAAAAACAAAACTACCAAGAAAATTGAAAAGGCACTGACAGAAGCAGTAAACTGAAAAATATCCTACACAGGCCAACATGTACAATGAGAAAGATAAAGAAGTAAATAGAAACAATGCTTCAAGTAAAGACCACCAAGGCACACATCTCAAACAGGTGTAACTGTACATGTCACCATGATAGTATGGGTCAAGAATATTACACAGGATTGAACTGTAGAAGTTTTTCTCTAAGGTGATAGATTCAATGTGGATGTACGATCCATTGATGATCTCTTACTGCATGTAACTGCTTAGCCTAAAGCACACTAATTTACAATATCCCAACTAAATATCTAATCCTTCAGCAGACAATACCCATACATAATGGTTCTACCACATACATGAGAATATTTGAATTGATGAGAAAAAAGTATGCGACAAAAGATATTGACATGGGCAATATTTGCCAAACGAAATTCAATGACTAATTATCCAAAGTGAACATATAACAAAGAATGAAGCTTAGCTTGGCAAAGCTCATAGATTTCCAAGAATAGCTTCTTTGAGAGCTCTTCTAAAGCTTGTACCTCTGCTTCCATGATTTTAATATCTAATTGACAAGAACCAATACATAAGGATGTCATTTTAAGAGAGCAAAGGTTAAAATTATATATATAATGAAGGACCTTCATGTATATCAGCCCATGAGTTTCATAATTAAGTTAACCCTTCCAATAAATCTTGTAGAGAATAATTTGAATCAAGAATGATTAAAGAAATCATCATACTATTGGTTGACACAAAAATCAACAAAGCAATTAAAGACAATCTCAACCCTGCATATTTGGTTCTTTTCAACAGTAGCAAAGCATTGTTAAAATTTTCGGCGAAAAAAAGGGGGTCCTTGATTAGAAACTAGAAATTCTTTATCAAATATTAGCTGTTAAACCAAATAAAAGAAAATATGATTCATCATACTAGTGGCACATACGAATCGATAAGCAATGGAATCTTAAAATCACTGGAAGACATGGAGATATCACAACTACAAGTACTCCAATCACCAAAAGGTTGCGGACCACTCTATGTTAAAGTGAAGAAGTCATTTGATGATAGCCCAAGTTGACAATATTTCAATAAAGATAGCACGGTCATCCACAACAACGCATTGTCATCTGCATCGCAATGATCAGTCCACAGAAAGAGAGACAGGGTGGTAGGTAGAAGTAGTTCATCAGCTCAAGGATCATCTGAGTGTAGTATCCTTATGACACTCTTGCATCCCATCTTTTTTGGGATAAACCTTATAGATTTCCACAAGACCAGGCAGTCAATTGTTCTAAAATTTATGACTAATTTCCTCATCCCAAATTTATATATCCCACCAGCCTCTTGGTGAGCACCCTTTAAGTATTAACAAGTCTAGCAATCTACAATTCAAACATACAAAAAAAAAGAACGTGCTCATTTGTACAAAAACTAACAAAAAAATTATCAGCCTGCTGCAAAAATAAAATAGTATACAGATAAACAAATGCCAAAAGGGCTAAATTGGAATACCATTTACATAATTGTAAAGAAATAAGAGGATGACTGTGCCCACAATCTGATTAAAGAAAGATCTAGCCTTCAGCATCTGAAAGAGACAACTTTTAATGAGCACTGTGGAGGATGGAAGCACAATTAATTGTAAAGATTTACAAAGAAAATCCAAATTTTGAGTCCAAGAACATCAAATAATGAACAGAGAAAAATATAAAATGATTACACTAGGAGGATTTGACAATTAAATCAGTTAAGATATCGAGATCCATATACTAAGCAGCCAAGAACAGTAAGTCAACATGAGCTCACAGAATCAAAACTTTAAATTCTTCAACAAATCGCTCACACTAACAAAGCTCTCGAGTATGAACAATCAGGTTCTGCTAAAACTTCTCCTTGTGACAGTTCACAAGTAAGGATATTAGTTGGAAAGCAACTGGATTATAACTATAGCAAGATAAGTAAACCTCTTCTGATCCTTGGATGCATTTCATCTCCATTTGAGAAAGGATGATCTTCTTTTTTTTTGGTAACACAAGTCTCAATTGACTGCATCAGTTGTCTTTCCAAGGCCTTGATTTCTGCTTCATTAATCTGTCTACCATAATAAAAAGGTAGGAAATTAGAAACCAGTAAAACAACTAAAGGAAAACATAACAACAAAACTCATGAGTTGTTTAATTTTCTATTTCAATAACTGTTTTCAAAAACTAAAGTATTAAAGATTGTTTGGTATAATTTGGACGGAATCTCATGAAAAACTGGGGGAAAAAATTGTTGCTCTGTCAGATTTCTACTAGCTCTTTTAGGGTTATATTCAGAACCTGGTTTCAAAAATTTCCAACCAATTGCATTATTAGAAGTTTTTATATGTCCCTTGTTTCTAAAACAAAGAATTGCATTCAAAGTGCAAAGCAAATAGGCTCTCAATATCTTTAGCAAATGTATACTTCACTTTTTTCTGCCATTTTTCATATCTTAACTAAATATACGTATGTCAACATTATAAACTACAAGGTTTATCTCTTTCTCTGAGTTTCTAAAGAAAATGAAAACAAAAATTGCACTCAGAAATGACCTATCTATGTAACTAAAGGAAGACAAAATGGAGGGGAGAAAGAAATTGAATAAAAATAAAATTAATTAATTAATAACATGTGACATGCCATTATGAAAAAAGAGGCAGACAACATATTTCACAGTCACCCAAGATGAATAATATTGCAACAGTTCATGCGTATCTTGTATACAGATCATACAACTTCAAAGATGGCACTGACAATTATTGATCAAGCAAACTCATAGCCTATCAGTTAAAGGTTCTAAAACAAAACATTATCGTGTGATTACCTGATGAAAAGTGACAAAGAACTGTATGGCAAATTTACAGCCCCAAAACCAGATAGAACAGCCATTACAGTTATGCCAATGACCCCAGTTCTATCAACTAA
Source organism: Xylocarpus granatum (assembly GCA_019650275.1). Taxonomy (NCBI): domain Eukaryota; kingdom Viridiplantae; phylum Streptophyta; class Magnoliopsida; order Sapindales; family Meliaceae; genus Xylocarpus; species Xylocarpus granatum. Next base: position 81,912 of record BNST01002856.1, read on the forward strand.
CTGAGGTATGGTAAAAAATCCTGCAACACAAAGTCATGAGAATGTTAAAGTTACTATTTATTTTTAAAAACTTGGGTAAAAAGTTGCACTGAGAAAGGACATATGCCATGGAAAATAACAAAGGGAAAATAAAAACCTTTCTCAGGTGATAGCATAGGAAAGTGAATGCCTATGCGCCAAAAAGTGTAAAGAAATGCCAGCAAGAACAAAATGGCTCCAAGTGCAGCCTTCTCCTTCCTTATACCTGAAATTCGTATTCATATCTGAATGGGTAAACAAGAATGGTCCTGAAAAAAATGAGGCCTTCTTTACAGTCCTCAATATTGGCTGAAAACAGCTTGAATAAAAAAGAGTCAACCAAGAAATAAAGTATGCGAGTACGGAGCTGCTGGATTAAGGAGAATTGAAATGGAAGATAACATACCACTGTTTCTAAGCATCAAGTAACAGTGATAATAAGGCAACATGAAAAACCAATAGTAATATCAAACAAAACAAATCCACCTTCCAGTTCACCACTCTTGCCCTGTAGCAAAAATTACACAAAACCATTTCAGGCAAATATATTAAATCCAAATCCTAGCAGGAAATAACATACAAAAGAAAAAATAATAATGATCATACCCTGGTTAAACATGAGCCAAATATGCATAATTCCATATGCTATTTTGAATGCCACAACCCAAAAATACTTGGAAATCAGCCTTATATGAACTTTTGGCACAGAAATACCACAGCTGAATATGGGGAAAAAATATCAGGAGCTGACCAGAAGAAAATTAGAAAAATAAGTCATAAGAATATGTGGGTAAATATGATCCACTGTCTTTTCTTTCTCTTTTTCCTTTTCTTTCTTTTAATTCTTGATATTCTTCACTTTCACTGATTCTAAACACTAATGAACCCTTTATTTTCCACCAATTCCAATAAATAAACAAAATAGAATTGCATGTATGCAAATTAAAAAAGGAAAGAAATTGGAGAAAGGAAATCTTATAACCAAGAAGCCAAATGGCTTTTTTGGTCACTTAGTTCCAATTTTCATCTCCCATATATTGCATTTACATTTATTACTCTCCCTCAAATCCTAATTTTTCATCTCTTCCAAATCATTTCAGCAATCAACCTGTAACTCTAAACTCAATGTTGCTTCAACTCACCTCAAATAACCCTAATAGTTGATATAGCCCCAACATGACCAACAGCCAAATTCATTTTCCTCACTCTTCGCATTTTTTGTTAGTGGCCAAACAGTGTATCATCAATATACAGAGAGAGTTACTAATGTAATTAACCAAGAGGGTGCTTTTATCATGGCATTCGCTCTTTAGGGAGAACAAATACAATCTGATGGAAGAGGTCCAGAAGCATAATCCCAAAATAGAACTTATAAAATGAAAATAAAAACCGAAACCTCTGACTTTATCTTCAATCCTTTTTCAATGCCCACATTTTCTCAGCTACCTAAGTTTCTATAATTACCCATATACTGATCAAACAAACAAATAGTCAGTGGTTCAGCAGCTACTCACATTCCAATTTCTCAGCAGTTCCCACACTTTATCGAGAACCAAACAACCAAAAGAAAAACATCACATAACATTAACAGTGCAATTGAAGTGAGAACAACAATAACAGTAATAACAACTGTAGACTTGGGCTTACTCTTTAGAAAGAATAGGGATGATCTCAAGTAGATTGCAAGAGAAGGCAAAAACGACGCTGAATGTGATCTGAACCGACACTCTCTTCTCTTCGCATTCTTTGTAAAGTCTTACGTTCAAGAACTAGAGACCAGCGCATCCCAAGAGAATGAACGACCCCAACACCACCGCTCCTTCGTAGATCGCCCATCCCCACCGGATCTCTCACTCTACAAACTATTGCAACACATTTTTTTTCCCCCACGGTTTACAGACTCCTTTTTATGTCTTATCATCTTCAATCAGAATGACACGTTTCGCTATTTCTTCTTTCCTCCATAACCTCTGTTGTGTTTCGCTCAACGCAGTGTTACGGTTTGTTCTTGACCTGGGCAGTTATTTCAGTACAGAAGCGAAACCGCGAAACGTTTGTCCAAGTTTTTTTTTATTCTAATTTATATTTATAATTCTTTGATATATTCTTCGATAGAAGTTAGTGCATTTAGCTTTCTACTGCGGGGATAAAAGCCATTTGGATTTAAACAGAGAAATCCAAGTGAAGGTGACACGCTTCAGTCATCGAGGTTATATTTTTATAATAATAATATTAAATTTATGATAAAAATTTTAAAATGTGTAATTTTTTTTATACTATGTATTTTAAATATAATAAATTTTAATTAAAATATGACATATTAAATAAATATATATTAATTAGATTAAAAAAAACATAATATAATTTTATTAAATTATAAAGAAATTAATATTATTAATTATTTAAATAATTAATGATGTTATATATATTTATTAAAATAATATATATAATAATTTTAAATTTATATTAAATTGATACATAAATTACAATTTCTATCATAAATAAATAGATGTGCGGAACAATAGAATTCATTTTTTATAATACTATAAAATAAAATAAAAAAACGAATAAGAAACTTGAAATACGATGGTAATTGAAATACGCTGGCATGCCGGACTTCTAGTGGCAGAACCACTAATCTATTGGGCCCCTTCCAGCTGTGGGATTTTAATCATTTCGTGGGTGTCCACCACACTTGTTCTACGCAACCTCCCCCACCTCGTGCCACGTGCCCTCGCATGATGTGTTTCCACGCCATCATTTCTGCTTATGGTGCCTGAGCTGACAAGGCTTGCACTGCGCAACCTCCCTCCCCAACTCGAGGAAGCGGACGCCCTTCTCGGTGCAGTTCTCGTCCCCGCAGTCAAGTGCAGTGCACTCAAATTCTACCATTAAAACACGAATAAATGATATAAATCCTAATATTCGAAGTAATATATCAATTAATTTTAGAGATAATAAAATTTCATAATTTTATAATATATATATATATATTAATATTAATAATTTTTTTTTGTAAAGGATGCGGGTGAGCCTAACCTCTCATCAGCCATCCACCAGAAGCCTCCACCCACGCGGCTGACGTCACTGCTCTCACGTTTCCCAATGCCCATGCTCGCCGACATTCAAGTATCCCCTCTATTATTATTATTATTTTACATTATTGTTTATAGTTGTAAATAGTGGATTGCAAATTTTAATTAATGACACGGGACGAGAAATTACAAGATGAGAGTAGTAATTCAAACTTAGGAAGGCAAGATGAGAACTTGAAAATTGGCAGAGTAGAGAATAGTTGGTTTAACGGAGGACATTGTCTTTGATGTTTAGAGCACAATAAGCAAGCAATTATTATGTTGAACCGACTACTATCCAGTCTCGTCTGCAATCCGTTGAAATCATTCTTGCATGTTATGGGACAGAGTAAGCATTTGAACATAAGAAATTCAGAGCTTCTTGCGATACATAAGCCATATGTCATTTTTTCTGGGACACCTCTGCTGAGGAAACCAAATTGCAGGGAACATTTCTATGCCCATCATCATATTGAGTTCAGGAGGAACATAGTTACAAGATAATTCCATGAACTTTAGTTTCAAGTAGTAGGCCAATTTTATTTTAGTATGCCAAGAAGCAATCAATCAAACCCAAACAGGAAAGTTGTTGCAATTTCATATTAAATACAATGAGTGGTTTGGACTTCTCAATCACCAGCCAGATTTTGCTTTATGTCATATCTAAAACTTGAACCTGAAATTGCAGTAGCATTACACAATATCCATGCAGTCCGGGTATTCTTTCGAGATCGTCAGTCGCCATGCTGGCATTTTTTGGTGTCTCAGGGAGTAGAGTTCTCGATGTTCTTCACCAATGTTTCTCAGTTATCTGCATAAAAATTGAAGCTAAGAATGAGTTGGTGATTACATTTGTCAGAAAAAAGAAATACCCTCATTTCAAACTCACCATGGGGAGACTGTGAACTTGTAGCCAAGAAGTCGGATGCGGCCACAGGGATGGATATTGTGAGTTGAGTTGTTGAGAATGAGGTTTGGTTTGATCTCTCATCTTCGAGGCCAGACCATGAGCCTCTGGTCTTAGGCCACTCATCAAAGAAAGGTCGAAGAGACTGGACTTCCTGTTTTACATGCTCACCAGATGTGAATTCACTGCCAAAAAATGAATGCCGGGGATAATTGTTCTGCGAGATGGAGGTATTGCTTGATTTTGAATGGGGAAGTGAGGTGACTCTAGATTGCATCAGAGGCCATGTGTTATCCAGCGGTGAGTCCATCTCAAGACCCCTATTACTTCCGGAAGCTTCAGAGAAGAAACTATGCTCACCAATCTCAGGTTTGAGTCCTTGAAGGTACCTATACATGAGCATGATTCAAGGAAACAGATCACACTTCTAGTTAGTCTTCTTCAGACACTAACTACATCAAGAAAATACAGAGATATACTGAAGACTGAGGTCACCATTGTAAGCGTGTCTGTCTGTGTCTCCACTAATATATTTATACTTAGAAATTTGAATTGAAGTAGTATGGAAGCAAATGATGCTCGCTATATACAGGAATTGCAGATAATTTATCACCAGAAGTGAATTGAGAGCACTTGCACCAACCAATGCACCAACCAATTACAGCACACAGCAGAGAATAGGGGCTAAACAAATTTCAGTATATAAATCATAATAAGCACAGATGTATGCAAATACATGTAGAAGCCAACTGCAAGCTAAAGAAGATAATCTTGCAAGCTTGAAGATGAAAACAATCAGAAAATTACTGAATATGTTGATTCTCTACAAGACTGATCATTCAAGATATTAAGGAGAGTGATGTCCAGGGCCTGTAGGCAAAGCCACTGTTACACTCTGTACAGCTGTCTGCAGCATCACATATCTCTGGATGAACTTATAACTCATCGTTCAGCAAACTGAAGCAGACAATTAATTCTTTTAACATAATGTTTCTGCAAACTCAATTAGTATATAGCCCTTTTGACCTTTCCTTTTTGACAAAAAGACCTGAGGGTCCATAATATATCACTAGTGCACACTGATTGTCAGATTTCTGCAGTGAATTTAACATAGGAAACATAAAGCAAAGGAGCAAAAACAAAAGAAGACGGCGGAAGAACACTCTCTGCAAAGACAATGGAGTTTGACAACCATCCTTGTGGACATCAGGGCCCAGAAACCTGGAACTGGAAGAAAATTGTAAAGAGCAACTTATCCATAATCCAGATGGCAGGACTTCCAACATAACTCAACAAACTTTTATCAATGGGACCAACAAAGATTAGGTTCGGTGACAAATTTTACAAGGTAAAGCTTTTGAAGTTCGTTTCTAAAAATGCTTGAACATAAGAAATTAAAAGGCTATTAATGGTATGTAGCTGGACTAGTTAGCTGGTGCAGAATGCTAAGACAATGATGAAGGTTTTAAGTACTTGCAAGTTTCTTTAGAGTGGCTCAAATTTGGATCACCCCAAGACTGCAGGCAAACTTTGGAAATAAAATTTACCAATAACCCCATCTTGACCATCAGACAAAAACTGAATTGAGTTCATAAGTTTCCACCTATAATCATGCTCAGGACAATTCCTAATGGTTGTCAGACTTCCAGTACAAATTCTGCTAAGAGAACAGAAGGCAAAGAACCAGACCAAAAGAGAAAGTCTGCCACCCAAGAGAATATTAAGTTAAAACACTACAGAGTTCGTGATCAATCCTTCATACCAGAGGGCCCAGAACCCTTACCTGAACAGAACAGAAACTTTGGAATGTTTCTGCACTATGCATTACCCACATGGCAGGAGTCCACAGTTTTGATCCTACCATAAAATTTCATTGACAAGGGCCCTACAAACTATGGATCTTGCACTATGCACGACAGCTAAAAGTAACTTAAAATTCAAATCACAAAGCATTTGCAGAGCACTTAAAAGATTATATGCAATGCAGATAATCTTGTATAGAATCGTCGAAGCAAAACCTAAAGGAAATAATAAACTTCAAACTAGCACATTATATACAATTTATCTTTCAAGCAAATTGATAAGATAGTTATGTACCACAGAGTTCAGAAGTCCAATAAACCAAAATAATCAAAAGTATTCTATTCTTTTTGAAACAAGAAATGTTATACCTGTAATCTTTGCTTGGAATTCCATTGGAAATGGTTTCCACGTGATAATGGGGTTGGTTGGTTCCAGAGAGAGTGCCTTGGGAGTTACCAAAGGCTAATGGAAGGTTATGGAAGCTTCCAGTTCCCCCGATGCTCGTCACTGATGTTGCAGTGGACGATGACTGTGTCATGGTTTGTGATTCCACAGGCTTTCTTGAACGGTTCCGGCCTCGGTGCATGTGGCGCTCACAGTACTTTGAGTCTGGGTATGCGTCTTTGGAGCACCGCCATTTCTTGCCATCAGTCCTCTTGCATCGTCCTGGCTCGGGATCAACCTTCTTTCCATAGAAGGAACAATAACCCACTGCAAGATTACACGCAAAACGTCAAATGCATCACCACATTCGCCATTAGAGTTGTAACATAAGATAATAGTTTAAAACAATGTTTCTCAAGTAAAATAATGCATTATCTGCAACAAGGGGGAAAAAGCTATTGTCTAATACTATCTACTCTACAGCTAATAGTATCCGAATCTAAATTAAGCCTTACTAAAAGTGATCAAACACTTCATCGTCAAAGCATAAACAACATCACATGGGTAAATAAAGAAACACTGAAGAAAAGAATTGGCATCACTTACATGGTTAGATTTAAGAATAAAATCCAAGAGAAAGGCTGTGAAGTCAGCAATAAAAGTTTCTGATAAAAAAATAGAAAAAAAAAGAACATGATAATATTTCCTTCAAAGAAATTAAAAGAAAGCCAGATATGTTGAACCTTTGCCCCCGACATAAGACTTAACTCATCAAGTAAGGCATAATTCACAAAACCCCAATCGCTATTCAAGGTCAATATAAAATCAAGGGACAGAAGGGTTTAAATCCACTGGGGAAAAAAAATTTCCGACAGTCACTGGACCAAAAAATTCATACAGAAGGAAAAAAACAAGCCTTGCACAATACCAATCTATGCAACATCCATCATTATCACAAACTCAAATGGGTAAAGAAAAAGAAGAAGTTGAAAAACCCATCTGAAATGCTTATCTATGAGCATCAACCAACTGAAATTTGATCACATCTTCACATATTGAGAAAAATTTAAAAAAAAATCCCTTAAAATCAAATCGAATCCAATAAAAGGGAAATAATGCATAAAAACCTGATATTAGGGGCGAGAGAGAGAGAGAGAGAGGGGAGAGAGGGAGAGAGTATGAAGTTTGAAGAGGCAAGCTTACTCGTAGGGTGGTGAAAGAATCTATGAGAAATAGACTCAAAGCTCTTTTGTATAGGGAGAACAAGATCAGGTGGAACAGGCAAACCTGCCACCATGTACTTAAAGATCAATGCTTGATGTTCCAGTTCTTGCCATTGTGACACTGTAAATGGTGATGCCCTCATTCCCATCATCCCCAACCCACCACTGCCGGTTCCGTCGCCGCCTCTTCCGCCGATATTCATCTCCACCACCACCACTACCACCAATATAACCACTATTTCATAATAAAAAACGAAAACTTTCTTGACTTTAAACTAAAAGCAAGCATGGTCTGTGACAGTAAACCCCAACATTTACAAGAGACACGGATAGACAGATCAGCTTGTGTCTGATACTCAAAGTATGTCGCAACTCGCACACAAATAATCTCTTAGTTTAACTCGGTTGCAGTTATGCAGTAGAAAAGGAGGGGCAGTTGTCCGAGAGAAGAGGAGCAAGGGTACACAGGCTCAGGAGTTGGAAAAAGTTTCAGCTTTGGTCTGATTTTATCAAGGAAGCAACAGCTACTGGGGATGCCGCAGTTAATAAGAGTTTGCTATTCTAACATAATCTAAATACGAGGATTACATTAAAAAGGGCACAGTAATTAAGTTCTCTGAGGGTTTTATGAGTCGTGAATAATCAGAATAATAAAGACAGGATCACAGGCAAATCTTGGTGGGCATCCGACATGAGATGGGTTTAGTTGCTGTTGGAAAAGAGGCTTTGTGCTGTTGTTTTCGTTGAGAAGTGATTGTGTTTTGTCCCTGTCTGTGCCCAACCAATCAAATTTACGCATGGTTAACATGGTTCCATGTTACATTTCATTTTCACCGTCATTTTAATTAAATTTAAATAACAAATCTCTTTCTAAATTTTTAAATATTATATATATATATATATATATATATGATATAGAGGTATGAGTGGGTAAAAATATTGCTAATATTAGCTGTTACTGTAGATTAAAAATTTTATAATGCTAATTAAGGTTTATTAATACTAATATAATAATTCTTATATTTAAATTTCAAAACTTGAGTTAGGTAGGGTTGATTTTATGTTGTTTGGTTGGAATTTTCCCAACCACTTGGTATATGAATGTGATCTTCCTTAATTATTTGGAGAGAGATCTTACGTGATCTTAATGATTGAGGACCCACACACAACTATCAATGGTTGGCATGCACATGGAGCATATAAGAATATATATATATATATATATATAGAGAGAGAGAGAGAGAGAGAGAGAGGCGTGACAACCAAATTGATAACAATATAGTATTTTAAAAATATTTGATGCTAAAAAAACATGTAATTAATATTATTAAACATATATACACGGGCGCAACAATTTTATGATAATTGTGTTGAAAGTTCAAAATCCAATCTCACCCAACTGAAGGAAAAAAATTAAGAGATGAATGATGTTATTTTAATTTAGATAATTCATAAATCAAAGTACTTATAATAAGATGTTAAAAGTTAAGTTATAAATAAATATTTTATATTAATAATAATAGTAAAAAATTTAATTTTTTTAATTTTATAATAAATTTTATCATTAAAATTATAATATAAATTCACAATATAAAATTTATTATGTATGGATTAGTAGTATAACGTTATTGAATATGGGCATCATAAATCCTTGACAAATAATTATGGCATAAAATTAGGACGAACATGTGTCAATGTCCACTAAGGTACACTATGCGGTGACTTTAGCCTAGCCCTATATAAAATACATCGTTGATTTGTCCCCTCACCCACCCACTGCCACCCATTTACCTGACAGCAACCATTCATGATGGGCTGGAATGTATCTGGGCCCATCTGGCCCAATAACCTGCTATAGCCGGTAAACGAACAGAAAAGCAACCGGTTGCCTGCCGGGAAGGAGGTGACACTGGAAGCCGGGACCGCAAATTGCAGAAAGGCGCGCGCGCGCGAGAGAGAGAGAGAGGTGGGAGGTGGGGTTGGGGTTGGGGTGGGGGTTGGGGGTGTGTTGTGGGGTTGGTGGGCTCCATAGCAATTGCTGCTTTTTGGGGTTTTTTAATGTATCATTGGATTGCGGGACGCGGGGGCCAGGGCTATTTATAACCATGGGGACCACATAACAACGGAACACGAAAAACAAAAAGCAAAAACAGAACGAACTTCTCGAATGTAGCACCATTCCCACGTCTCTTTTGGACTCCGCCGATTTTGTGAAGATGCCATCTCCCGGCTTGCCACGAGTTGGATTCGCGTCCATGCAATGATACTTAATTCATAAAATTAAATGTATTAAAACAATTAAAATTATAAAATAAATTCAATTTATTAAACTAAATGACGCAATAATTAATAACTATTGTTAATTTGTATATTTAATCGGCATACATAATGTCATATAGTATTTTTTATCTTAGACGCACGAATAATTAAATTTGTTACATAATTTTAATAAAATTTATTAAATAAATATTATCTATTTTTTTAAAATTATATTTTTAAATATTTATTTAAGAAAGAATTTTAAATAAAATACTTTTATCGTGTTAACATAAACAATACAGTAGAATAATTAGTGTGACTGTCATATCACGTTAACATATAAATAATATAATGGGATGGTCTTATTATGTCAGTATAGTTAATATAATAGAATTATTTAATTAATAAAAAAATTATTTATTGATAATAGATAAAAAAAATTTAAAAAAAAGATTCCTTAATTAATTGCACATTTTTGATACGTTATCTATACTAATATAATAAAATTATCATACTTATAACTCTTTTATTATTTAAATACGATCAAAACAAGATGTACTTGTGATATAAAATTAATGGTATGGTATACAAAATTTTCCTGCCTTGTGTTATTGAATACATGATATAATGTGAGAGGTCCAAAAGTTCCACCAAAATTATTTAAAGGTTGACAAATATACACAAAGAAAAAGTCTATTTACAACAGATTTTATTAATCTAGATTTAGGTGATAAGGTAAGCAGTAGCATGTTATTTTTATTGTTATTGGAGTTAAGTGCGAAGTGTATTATTTAAGTAGTTTTGTTGAACCAAAAAACTGGGAGAAAAAAAAAGAAAAAGAATTAATAAAATTGTTGCTGTTCAACTATCGCCCAAACAGAATCTTTTAATTTCGCAAATATTATGGGACCTATCACAGGTTTAAATCGAATGGCAGCTAAGAAAGAATGAATTGAGATGTTAGAAATTGGATTGGGTGGCATGTAGGAAAGGTTGCATCGAATAGAGTAAGAAATGTATGATCGGTTGCAACGACTTGAAGATTCACTGAAGGAGCTCTTTAAACGCATCACTCTCAAACCATAGTTTTACTCAACATCACTTGTTAGGATGCGAGAACACTAATCGACGAAATCACAAAGAATCAGGGGAGGGAAGACCTATTCATGCTACTCAAACTTCTTGATACAATGGTGACAGCCTAACAGAGTAGTTTAACTGAGCTGCTCAGTTTTTCGATTAGCTTGGAACTTCATAAGATTACAAGGTTCTTTGACTTCATTACATCTAGAGGGAGAAGCCAATCAATAGTGGTAGTGGTTAAGGCGTTTTAACAGGGAAAAAGGATAGAGCATCAAGTTGGAAGTATTTATAGAAGAAGAGCTTTGGGCTTGATTTGATCCCACCCAGTGTAAGGACTTCAACAAAACCCTATTGAGAATCAAACAAATATACATATTGAGGAACTAATGGACACAGAAAGTTCTTGTAGGAACGTTCATGGGATGTATGAAACCAAAAATATCGGAGGACATTTAAAGAAAGGCATTAGCTTGCATGGATATGAGAGAAGAAACTCCTTGGACAACGTCACTTCACACCAGTGCAAGCAGCTCGAATACAAATGGACCCTTAATAAAGAGACTAACACGAGAAGAGATTAAAAAAGAGAAAAGAGAGCACAAGCGGGAGTCCAATGCGAGGAGTGGTAGAGATTTGTCTTATAAAATGGATATTTTCTTATAATTAAAATTTACAAATTAAAATTTCAATGCATCAAAATATTTTTTTTATTTCATCAATTACTTCTCAATATTTCAACTGTATCACTTAAATATCTAGTTACTACTCAAAACTATGCAATTATTATCAATATTTATACTCTAAACTATGTAAGTATTATCCATATTTACACATAAAAATATAACAAAATTTCTCCTAGTTGAAAAACCGACAATTTACTTTAATTATCATCTCTAACTTTAATAAAACATAAAAAAATATGAATGAACTAATGTCTAGTAAGTTTGAATATAATAAACAATTTTAAATAAAATAAAATATTTTATTTTATTTTATAAATTTCAAGAATAAAAAAAAATATCTAAATTTTTTTAACAATTAATTTTTCAAATAAAATAAAATAAATATGATTCTATTATGAATAATTTCATAAAATAATTACACATATTTTATGAGTATTATTATCAAGAATCGTCATTTCACGTTGACCAACATATTTTAGAGGCATTATTCCTAGCAGTCGTAACGTCATTTGATTTACTATTTACAAGTTTTTTTTGTAAGACAAAAACTATGTTTAAAATTGTCGATGTTTAATCAATTACGGCCACATCAATTTAATATTCAATAAAAATTTTAATAAAAACAATAACATTTTATTTTGTCAGCAAAATTTTAAAAAATTAATTTTATTAACTTTAAAAAAATATTTCAAAATGAATTCAATTTAATTACAATACATACATATATTTAAAAAATTAATATGCATATGTTTAATCTTTAATAAATTAAATGCCCTGTTCTTCAGTTTTATAAAATTAAAATTATTACAATTACAGATAAATACTTACCTCAAAATCTAAATAATCAACTAATTTATTCTTTTGCCGATTTATCAATTTCTTTAAAATTACATCCTAAATAAATTAACAATAATATTTATTAACCCAATAATAATAATTAAAGCCTCCACTTAATAAAAATTTACCACTCATATGTAATATCTAAAAATTAAAATCTAAAACAATAAAAATTGAGTTATTATTATTATGTTATTATTTGTTATCTCAGTTACTCTCTTCGTCTCGATTTCTTTCTCTCGAATTGTAAAACTCAATTGGCAAAGCTCAAGTCAAAATTCGGTACAACTATTCCTTTTTAAAAGAAATACTCGATGAGTTCCTTCCCTATGTTGACGATAGGAAACCAGTTTTTCTCTAAGCATTTGCGTGCTCAACACGTCATTATCATTTATCCAACTTACAGCCACCCTCCACGTTTTTGAATAACAATATGCTATTGTAGAAAAGCCCAAATGGACTTGGCCCAACAGACCTAGCGGGTCAGGAACGACCCGGCCTTACTCGCTCTTTTTTAGCGCACGACTACGGTAAGTACTAATCACAGGCTACAGCCAGCATTTTCCCATCAAAATTGAGAGAGAATACTTAAAGCAGTAGCCTCTGCGGCTCTACCTCAGCTCTAAATCAGGAGAAAATGTTTATTCTCTCTTCCTTTCTCGGTGCCATCTGCAACAGTTGCTGATTCTTCGCCTTCTTCTAGTCCTGAAACAGCCGAGAACCACCCACAGGTTCACTCTTCAGTCCTTACTTACCAATGCGTGGCTTTTCATTATTTTATTTCACGCTCAGCATTGACATGGAAGGGCCTCACATCGCTGTTGCCAACTGGTAAGTTAGCATTCCTTGCTGGAGCCTATAACTAATCATCTAATCCACTTGCTTTGTCTTCTCCTCGTAGTTTTCATTTGTTTTGGATGGATAATCATTTCTTGACAAAAATTTGAAATTATGTCATTACTTTTGTGAAGAAGCAAGATGTTAGCATATGGTTTAGCAAGTAAATCTTTATACATAGAAAGGTTTTATTATTCACTCATAGGTGAAGTTGATTTGATTTGGCATAACGTTTAAAGAAGCACATATGATAACTTGTTATGTTTATTTCTATGATTGAAGTGTGAGTGCCATGTTAATCAGGATTCAAAACCATAAAAGGAGCATTAACAATGCCATTGATGATCAAAGGGTACAAGAAGGATCTTATTAAACTTGCTATAATTACTCGTCGAAGTAAGAATGGAGGCATCGAAGAAGGCAACAATGAGCGGGGGTTATAACGCGAGTATAAATTGTTCTTCACATTTGAATTTACAATAGTTTCAAGTGAACAAGAGAAGAGTAAGAAACTGTCCCGAGTGCAAAACATTGTTTCTTTCCCTACTCGGAATTCCATATTCTTATTGGCTTTGCCATGCCTCTCATGATATTGCTGTTTTACTTCAAGCACAGTGATAGCTATAAGCAGTCAGTTCATTGTTTCTGTTGCTTGGCATTCCCCCTTTCCTCATTTGATTAGTTTACTATGTTGAACATTACAAACTTGTTTGCCACAAATTAGGACTTATTTTTCATGATGAGAGGATTGTAAGAAGCACTTTGTTCGGTAGCGCTTTTCCTATTAGTATCTATTATTGCTGGCCGTAGATGAACTGCTTGAGTGATTTTTTAAGAAGCATTTTTATTCCTAGCTGTTCAACAACTCCATCAAAAAGTAATGAACACCCAAACTAATTCAATAATTAAGAATAATGAAGACCCAACTAACTCAACAAAACTACCTAATTAAAATGTTATATTTTATTTGTAATTTATATCATAAATTTATATTTTTTTAATAAAATAAAATTTTTCAAAGAATTTAAAAATAAAGATGATAATTGTCAGTGATTAATTAAACAAGTTTTGGACATAACATTGTTTGTAAGTTATAATCCTTCTGTTTTAATTTAGAAAAATTTTAGATAAGACGATTTTATTATATCATTATTATTATTGATGTGTTGAGATTATTTAATTAATGAAATAAAAAAAATATTTATTAATAATATAAAAAAAATTAATAAATTTTTTATTAATTATTAATATAATAAAATAAATTATGAAATATTTATTAATTTATTTATTTATTAATATAATATATTTTTTTATTAATAAATAATTTTATTATCCTAATAATATTTACATGGTTACAATTCTTTCTTCCCTTCTGTTAAAAATAAAAGTGCCAAAATCTTAGCGCCTTGTTTGGCCGGCCAATGCGTCCTTAATTTCTTCAGGATAATGTTACAAAAAGAAAAAGAAAGGGAACAAAATGCCAAAAAACATAATCAAGGGCGTAGATTTAACACGTGTCCGACTGGGGTGGCCGAAATTATTATTATTATTATTTTTATAATTAGAAATAAATATTGGCCGAAGGAGAAAACTAAAGCCGCCATTTCGAAAACACTCTCTTTCTTCTCTATCTCTTCTTTTGGCTCAGGTGTATTTACCATTGCTTATTTCCTTAAAAGTGACAAAAGCCGGTGATGTTTGGAGAGAGGGTATGAGCCAGTTTTGGACAAAAACGACGTGGTGACGGAGTTGGATATAGGGAACGAAAAAGCTAGAGTTTGAGAGAGAGACAGAGACGGAATGAGAACCCAATCTTCCAAGTCTTGAATGAGGTATGCGCTTCCCTTCTGCACGTTTTCTTTGTTTTCATCGATATTCACTTGTTGATCCCCCTTTTTTATTTTTTTTTAATTTCTATGTTATTGTATTGTCTTCGTTTCGTTTCGACCGTTGGAGGTTCCGGTGCGTGAATTTTAGGAAACCTGATTCCTGTGTTCTTGTAATATGAACGAGTGATTTGCACGTTAATGTAGGCATTTGTTGAGTAAATTAGCCTTAATGACAGTTTCACGTAATGTTTTTGCTTAATTTGTGCTTCGGTTTTTGGGACTTTATGTCATCTTTGTAGGTGTGTGTGCGTCGCCCGGGATATTTATATAAAAGAAATTTGTGTGAAGTTGAAAATTAATTGGGAAATTGTATTTGATGGAGGATTTAAGGGTCTGAGGCGTGGCAGATGATAATTACAGTGTGGGATAAAGTTTGTCAGATTTAGCGTTTAAGTGAAATACTGATGAATTAGTAAGCTAAAGCGCAAATCTTTGATGGATTGTTGACTTGGCAAGAAACGAGATAATTGTAAAAACCTGTGATCAAAAAATGAGAGGAATAACTTTACATATCTGTCGACTTAGTTAATGATATTTAGGTCTTATGGTGTTGTAGAATGTGAAAAATCTTATTCTGTAGATTGAACAAAACTATTGGTTTGATTCTACTTATGGTGTTGTAGAACGTGAAAAATCTTATTCTGTAGGTTTAACAAAATTATAGTTTTGATTCGAAAGTTCTATTAAATGTAATCCATCTTTATTCACCAAGTAAAACAATGAAGCAAAATTGAGTATCAGCAAAGTTTTGATGCTTGAATGTTGTCATTGGTGTGACCATCTGGCTGTACTTTTAAGATGAGACTTTCCTTTTTCCAAGGAGTTGTTTGCAAGTGATTTAGATAGGTTCTGTTGTCTTGCTGAAACCATGTACATGGACATTTAGCGCCTGTTACAGACGTCCTTTACAAGTTTGGTCTAGTTTCACTGTATCTCCTTGTTGTTATGGACAATAATCATAATCCTAAGGTGATTTTTTGGGGGGATTATCACAAGCTTAAAGAAGATATTATCACAATTTTCATTGAGTTATGATTTTTTTATCTGTCTGTACATTTAGTACTCTTTAACATAGATATATTGTTCATATTTTAGATCTTCTACAACTTGGGATACTTGAAGGTTTACTGTGGGAAAAGTTTTATTGTTGTGAATGCAAGGTGAAGAGTATCTATAAGTGATGGTGTATATGTTATGTGCTCAGAAAGGATGTTGTAATATGAACACATAGCTATGTTGTAATATGGATATTGATGACAATGTATGTGCTGCAAATTTTATTTGTACATGTGAATTGCTTGTGTTGAGCTCAATAAAATCATGGTCCTCGTACTGAGTGTCTTAGGGCATGGCCTAAATCTCCAAGAATCCATTTGTAATAGGTTCAACAATGAAGCGAGCCTCTCTGCGTATGCCCTTCCTTTTATAATTTTTAAAAATATGACATTCAATAAATGTGTGATCTTCCTGATGCATTTTTGTCTAATTTGTCTGTCATATAGATAGCATTAGAATTTTGGGGCATTGCCCATGTAGGTCATATTTGGAGTATTCAGAAATTTCCCTCCAACTTTTTGCTCAAGCTTAAAATGAAACCAAGAACTGATGGGGTATCGAGGGGTCAGAAGGCCAAGAACATTCAGGGTGAGGGGCCAAATTGGATTCTTATTGCGGGTGGTGCCTTGCTTAGTACATTATTAGTTCGCCTTGGTTACAAGCTGAAGCAGGCACTTGACACAAAGCAGCAGGCGAATGCTAGTAGTGCTCTGAAAGGTCTTGCAATGTTATATGTGTTGCATCACTAAGTTGTCCCAAATATGCGTCTTTTTCTAACTTAGATGTTTTATGCAATTCAGGCAATGGAAAACTTTCTGATAGAAGGAGGCCACCGGGTCACCATTTGCAAACAAACATGTATTCCTTTATACAAGACAATGATGGTTGCTTTAACTACATTTCAGGTGTGACAGTCATTTGTTTTCTTGTCATTTAAACTATACGCAGATTAAGGATAGCTAATATCAAACTTTATGTTAAATATTTGTTAATGCCTCCTTGATAACTCTCTAGATGTTGTTAGTTCTTTCTATTTATTTATTATTTGGTAGGCTTTAGTTATTTCTATTAAGAGACTACTAGTTGTTAGGAGAATTTCAATTATGTTGAGATTGAATGCATTCTGCAGCTTATTATGGATTTATCAGCAAAAGATTGCTTCAAATGAGGAGCTGAAAACTTTAAATTTATAGTTTTGTGCTCTGCACTTTTGCTGGATCCTCTGTGATTTGTTTGAAAGGTCCACCATAAAAGGTGGCCACTTTTTGCGATACACTGAATGGAAATCTAAAACTAAAATGTTTGTACATTTGCACCTAATGTTCTCCATTCATGACAGCTGAGAAATCTGTTTATACCAAGTATATTCATAATGAATGCTAGTTAATTGTGATCTGCTTTGCTTCTGTATGATAGGATATTTGGTGTTTCCTTACTATATTTGACATTTAAGGTTCGAGGATTGGCTAGGTATTAGATAGAGTTTTGATGGCTAGAGAAGAGTAACTCGTGATGTTTTTTTGGTATTGTGGCTAACAACTTAAGTGCAAGTTCTAAAACATATTGGGTGTAAATTAGGGTTTGATGACGGGCCTTGTATTGTTGAGTATATGTATAAAAATATGGTTTGACCAGTGCAGTAAAGTAACCATAAGTAGATCTGTGTATAAAATATTAAAGAAGGAAGGAAAGGATGGAGAAGGACCACTGAGTAGGCAATAATAACTAAACAAGAAGGTAGTTGCACCCTCATGACTAGCTACGAAGCTGCTGGATGTTATTATTTCATACTGAACTGGAGGAGTAATTAACCATCTTTTTAGATTTATACAACTAGGATAAGTATATGGGATTGACTACCCTTGGACTTTTAAATGCCCCATTGACATCTGAAGATGCACCTCAAGATTCATGAGCCAGTTCTAAGATCCATCTCCAAGAAAACCTGGAATCTACAAAAGTGTCTTGACTCTTAGTAACATCCCAACTTAGGAAACATAAAATTAAGTCAACCAATTTTTATTCATGCAAATCACAAATTAAATCTTGGGCATTAGGATCAGATTTTCTTAGACTCTTGAGCTCCTGTATCAGTTCCTTCCATCAATATTTCTCATTGCTTGTTACATATTCTTGCTTCTGTGGTACCTTGATGAATGATGGCTAGGATTTTTCGATCTTCCTGAGAGTAATTTCTCATCTTCCTGTTTCTGCTTCTCTTATGAACTTAGCCATTTACTGATAGCTGCTTTATTAATGCTGCACAAGACTCTTCATTTGCTAGCGCGGCATTTCCTCCATCAAGTCTTGGATACTTAATGCATTGCTTTGCATAATTCATTGGTTAAGATAATGCATTTTTGTTATTCTTACAACATTCTTTGGTTTCTTACAAAGTTTTTGAAACAGGAAATGAAGGCATGCTGGAGATGAAGAATAGACCAAATGGCCAGATTTTGTCTGAAACTGATGTTCAACTTCCTCTGGTGACAGTTCCTGCCCCTGAGTCCAGCAAGGAGAGTGGGGTTATTTGGGCCTCATCTCCTGACCGGCTTGAGTTGCCACCAAAGCCGTTCCACCATTCAAATTGCTCAGACTCACCTTGTGTCTCAGAATCTGGGTCTGATATCACCAGCAAACGAGAAGTGATATACAAGCTAAGGCAACAATTGAAGAGAAGAGATGATATGATACTTGAGATGCAAGATCAGATAGTGGAGTTGCAGAAATCACTCAATGCTCAGCTTGAACGCTCTACTTATTTGCAGATGCAGCTTGATTCTGCCAACAAGGACTTGTTTGATTCTGGGAGAGAAATTCAGAGACTGAGAAAAGCGATTGCAGATCATTGTATGGGACATGTGGCTACCAATGACAAGCCCTCAATGCTCTCAGGTTGGCCAACTGAGGCGAGAAATGGCCACGCAAATGGGTACATTGATGGGAAGAACAATTTCGAATTTCTGGAAAAGGGAAGAGGAGATGGTGAAAAGATTGATATGCTGAGGATGGAAGTTGGAGAGTTGAAGGAAGTGATAGAAGGGAAAGACTATTTGCTGCAGAGCTACAAAGAGCAGAAGACAGTGTTGTCCATGAAGGTCAAGGAGCTGCAGCAGAGACTGGACTCTCAGTTCCCTAATATTTTGTAGGTACATTTAGGTTTTTGTGTATTCTTTGTTTACTTTTTTCTCTTTTTTTCATCTGCCCGTGTTCAAAAAAAAACCACAAAAAGTCTTGGAGAAGCATAATTTTGTGCCTTTCTTTGAATCGGTCTCTATCCTTGTCCAGATTTGAGTTGGATGCTGTGTTTCTGGGCTTGTGTTGGTGTGCATATAAGTTGAGTGATGAAGTAAAAAGAGAGAGGCAAAAGCAAAGCAGTTGGGTGATTACATGTACATTGGATTTTTAATTGACTATGTGGTAGGGCAAATGCCCTGCTTTTCCTTGCACAAATTCAAAGGTTCCACAGAGGTTGGCTTTTTATTTCTTTATTTTATCTAATCTTTTTATTCATATAAATTGCTGCTTCATTCACCTACGGCCTCCGCTGCCAAAGCCAGCAGATCAGTCTCTTGCTAACAGAAGCTAAGTTCACTGCAATAGACGTGAATGAAAAAATGCGGTAATAATCCAAAAGCATAGTTCCCCATTTGGATCCCCACTGTTTCCATTTTCTATCTGTTCGCGTGTAAAATGCCGTCGTTTCCCACCCCCGGTCCCAAGTATATAAAGCTACTCAGCGAGTCAATCACCGCCTCTCCCTATTTTGTCATTTTCTTTTTTCTTTCAGGCGAGAAAAAGAACCCGCCCCATTGGCAAGTGTTTAATTCAAATTCTAAAAGGAAAATTTTCTATGTTAAATTTATTTTTATTTTTTTAATATTTTTAATAAATTTTAATATATTTTATTTAAAATAATTAATTTATATAATTTTATTTTCATAAATAATTTATATTTTTAATTTAACTAAAATAACTTTTTACACCCTCTTTTTATTTTTTAAAATTTTTTGTGAGTTTTATTTTTGATAATAAATATAAAATAACAATAAAAATAAAACAAATTAGTTTTATTTGTATTCTAAATTTTATTTTATTAATGTGTTTTAAAATTATTTATAAATATTAATTTTTATAATTAATTAATAATATTTATAAATTTAATAATTATAAAAATTTATATTTAAAATGTAAAATGCATTGATATATAAGCGAAGTAGATAAAAATTTGTGGGCGTTTTGAGTATGAAAAAGCATCCAAAATTGTAAAAAATGAATGGAAGAAGATAATATGCATCAGGCATGTGCATTGCATGGGCTCGACGAGTCAACTTGGCACAAGGAGTGGGGAATGCGCTGGGCGCATTACGTGCACGCGCCTAGGGTAATATTTGGTTTACCTGGGTGTGTTTTGTGCATGCGCATAGGGTAATATTTGCTTTTGCCCTAAGGTCACGCGCCCTGTGTGTCCCCAGAAAGTCGCTTCAAGCTTGGGATGACGAGCTTGGCACGTGTGAGTCATGCATCCAGGGCTAAATTTTTTGATACTGTCTTTTTTTAAATTTTTTATATCACATTCCTTTTTTATTTCCATTCATATAAAATTTAGGTAAATAATTAAAAAATATAATATTTTAAAAATAAATATTTTAGGCATTAATTTTTTAATTTTATTATTTAATTAGATATTATTTAAAAATAATAATAAATAATTAAATTTAATATTTTGTAAACTTTTGTTTATTATTTAGATAAATTTAAATTATTATTATTTTTTAATTTAGTTAAAGACTGTTGAATTTAATTATATATTATTTATAAAATTTGATAAATTACATTTATTACTATACTATAATAAAAAATTATTATTTTAATTTGATTAAACAATTGAATTAGTTAAAGACTTGTATATATATCTTAGGATTATCTTTATTATTATATTTTTTTATTAGAATTTTTATTATTAAGTTTATTTAATTATGTAAATTTTTATTTATTTGAGCTATATTTATTCTTTATAATATTTAGTAATAACTAATTATTATTGTAATTTTATAGATAGAAATGGTAAATCAACCTCAATTGAAGATTGTTACAAATGATTACTTTTACGTAAATATGTGCTATTTAGCAAGATTTGCAGTGATAGAGCAAATAAAAAGAAAATTAAGTATGATACAAGTTGACATATTTAGGCAAATATACTTTGGACATTTCTTAAATATTGGAGATTTAAATCATTCATCAATTTTAATTCATTATATGATGTTACATGAGGTATATGTGAATGGTGACTCTAATGAGATGTGATTTTTTATTGGCAACTAGACTATTCCTTTTTCATGTGTTGAGTTTAGATTGATCAATAATTTCAATTGTAAATATTTTTTTGATTTAGATTTACAAAAGAGTACTTGATTCAGGGATGTAATTTTTAAGCATCGAGCAATTATCACTCTTGATGATATAGATACAATTTTTGATGAGCTAGATTTTTTTGCTATATCAAATATTGATGCAATGAGATTGATACTTTTTTACTTGAGAGCTATTTATTTGGTAAGGATGGAAGAACTCATGCAAATTTATGGTTGTTTGACGTATTGGAAGATTTCGACTAATTTAACAAATATCCATGGAGATTTGCCATTCATCTCTATATAATCCAATTATTGTTACGATTGATCTATATTCAATACAGTAAACACACAAGGAATACTGCACATTTAAAAGTCTTAAGTAAGACTTTTAAGGGGAGGTATAATATTACTAGGATAATTATTGCATTTCAGGTATTTATCACAAATATTACTATTCAATTCATAATTCATGTTAATTGTGTAGTATGTTGAGGTATTTATAACTTATATTATGCAGGTGTGAATTTATAAGTATATACCTAATTTGCAAAATAAGTTTACAATTGTTGTGAGTGATGACGTTTTACAAATGTTACGATGGAAGAATCTTAAGCGAGCTTTGAGTCAAACAAGCGTATATAGACATCTGTTTAGCCCAGGCATAGTAAATATTTCGTATCAAAATAATACATTATTTTATTAATTATTATGTACCCACATTTATAAAAATTTATTATTATTTTTTGTTGTAGATGCTATAGGTACTTCATGTGTTACAACTTGAGTTTATTGAGAGAGATTTACCACGCGTGGTTAAATTATTTTTGATAATTCAACTAGAAGGTTCATACGGGAGTAGTTTGCTGACAAGTTCGAGTTGTATGGAATGTGTTGAAGACCAAGACCCTCGTATGAGTGGAGATGATGGTAGCATGTATTTCACGTAGGTAGGAATTATAAATTAATTTAGTTTAATTTAAATTTTTAATTAGATAGAATTAATTAATATTTAACTAGCACATATATGCTTGTTGTTACAATATTATTCTTTGGTTATGTCATAGCATCATTCTCCAGTGCCACCACATCATTATTCTCCTACACCATTACATCATTCATCCACCATCACATCTCGATGATGAGTTTAGGAGGGCTATGATGGATTGATTCAATGCGTTAGGTGCAGATGTTCATGATATGCAACAGGATATTCATTATATATGAGATAATATGCATATGATTGAACGTGACATACGAGAGATATGCACAAGATCATTGTGATGTTGTTGGTTAAGTCAATGGATTATTAGTAGACATTTATGCGTGGATGTAAATGGCTAGTCATTCACATTCGACACTTAATGTCTCACCCGCTTAGGTTATTATTGTTAAATTTTAAACTGCGAGATATGTTTGATTGATGTTGTGACCTTTTTTTTAGTATTGTTGTTAATGACCTTATCATATTTGATTATTTCATAGGTAGAAGAATTGTAACCCCATTCAAGCGATCCACCAGCCTGTGAACTATTGCCTCATTCAGCTGATCCACCAGTCGACATATAGCCTATAGGTGTTTTTTGTGGAAGTCAGTTTAGGAGGATATACAAAAAGGCCTGCATGATAGATGTTTTTACACTAATCCTTTAAAGAGAACACATGTGGTCTCTTTCAACAGGGCATTACCACATTATTAGCCATATTTAGTTATAGATCCTATCGCCCTTTATTCGGATGATTTATTATTGAGTATCTTTAGGGCTGAAATTTGTCCATTACAAATTCACCAATGAACTGACTACTTGCTTGTTGGTGGCCTGGTTGTAGTTGGTCACTTCAACAAGTATGGTTTGTTTTAAATTGTTTAATACACTAATATTCACTTTCTCTATCTATAATATGGTTGCTCGCATCCCTTATTTACATCCGTCAACCACACATTTTGCCTCAAATTGATTTGTCCTTGATTTGGAAACTCGAAACTGAAAATAGTTTCCAATGCGTCTTGCAACTCCTTTTTTGAATAGAAAAGTAGTCCGACAGATATAACACTATATGCAGAAATGCATCATGCGGTTGAGAAAATAATGGTGAAATAGGTGGTATATGACGACCACTTGACGATCCAACTATGTCATCACCAATCCTCATAGATTTATTACTTTGCCCCATTTGATGACTCAATTTATTTGTTAGATTAATACCTTTATTGCAATAATTTCTACATGGGGTTCTTAACATATTGTTAGAAATGTCAACACCTTTACTTTCCATACATGGTTGAGTACGAAAGAAATTATCTACGTAATCTTCATTGATTTGGCATAATACATATTCTCCATGGCTTATAGGAACTTCACGTTGTATTAGTGCATGATCTATAGAATTTATATTATCTTGTGAATAATGTTGATCATAGTCAAATTTATTACTATTCCAAGAAAAAATAAAGGGTTGTATAAAAACTTTTGTATCGATAGTCGGTAAACTACTACAAATTACCTTGGGATCATTAACAATTAGTTGCTTTGTAGATATGTAAAGCGGACTGAGATGTCTAGACATTGTCGGCACAATACTGTACAAAAAATTAGAGACATTATAATCATCATTAATATAACATATATAAAAGATTTATCTCATTGTCTGCAAAACTGTTTTCAATTGAATGTTGAATTCTGTTTAATTAATTTTAGTACACTCATATATCATGATCAATAATTTATGGTACTTGATATTTTTTAGAACAGATATAAGTTAGACTATTTCACCACGACATTTTTCTAAATTATCAGATAACGTGACCCATGATTTTTCATTTCAAACACTAACAAGTATATTTTCATTCGTATACTTAAAATATATGAAAATATTTATTTTTAAATATCTAAACATTTAAACATTGATTATTTTTATAATATAATATAATAAAAATATATTGAATAAATACATAACATATATTAAATTAATTCATTAAAAAAAGAATAAATACTACTTCATTCAATAAACAACTAATTATAAAATTTAAATTTTATTATATGTGTGTGATCAATTGCAAAAATAAATAAATAAATATCTAAATATTTACACAATTGAATATTGATTATTTGTTAAATCTAAAAAAATTAATTAATATTTTAAATATATTATTTACTTAATTTATAAGATAAAAAATATATCTAATAAATATTAAATTATAATTTTAATAAATTTAAACTATCATCAAATATATTTAAAGTAAAATTTAAAAATTTGAATATTAATTATTAAAATAATATAAAAAATAAAAATAATGACCTAGATCGATTGGCCAACCCAAGATACTATTATTGCCTTGAATTAATTGCTCAATTCAAAGTACTATTTTGCTGTGAGTTTGTTGGCTAACTCAATATACTATTATTGCTTAATTTTTCAATTTTATGACAAATTATAATAATATTTTAATAATAATAAATTTTTGTATTTATATTTTTATAATTATCATTTAATTATTTTATAATAATATTTTTATATTTTAAAATTAATTATAAATTAAAAAATAAAATTTTAAAAAAATTTATTTTGTTAAAAATTCGTATTTAAAATATGAATTTTTATTATCATAGGACTTGTTGAAAGAGAAAAAATCCAGAATCAGAGTGAAAAATATAAAAAAAGGTGTGTGTATATTTATAAACAAAAATTAAAATTTAAGGATAAATTATTAAAAATAATTATATTTTTTTTTGTAAGAGTAAATTAGAATCGATAAAAAATATAAAAAGGAGTTAAAATGAAAATTTTTCCATCAAGTAAGCGTTAACGCTGCGAATCATAATCCATATATTTCAGAAATTGAGCAAACACAGAATCACATTGTGTCTTAGAAATCTCTGAAGAGGGAAAACTAATCGTTGTGATGTGTTTTTGTGATTTCTGAGATTTCTAAGGAGATAAAACCAAGCGTTCGGCGATTTCAGAGAAATCTGTAGAGAAAGAAAACCAAGCAAAGATCGATGGGTGGAGATAAAACGGAGGGAATCGAGAACAATAACAGTTGTAATAAGAGACGTGAAGTTCTTTTTGAGGAGGCCCGTCAATTTCTCACTTGTGCTTCGACTGTTGAGCCTCGCAGTTTTTGGCTGCTGCAATTGCTTGACGATTACGATTCGTATAATTTCAGTAAAGAGGAAATGATCATGATGAATAGAGTGATTGAAATGGTTAAAGCCAAAGTGATTTCTATGTTGGCTGCTCTTCCAGTAGAGAATCTTCCAGTTTGAAAGTTTGAGGTATTTTATTTACTGATTTGATTTTTGAATTTTTTTTGTTGATTTTAATTGATGATTTACGATGGGTTTGGCGGCGGGGAGATGCGTTATAAAGTAATGAAATTATGGGTGTATTAGATTGTTTACAAACAGGGTTTGTAGGGGAGCGTATTCTATGAACGTATTTTTGTACAAAATGTGCTTTTTGTAACAGATTTCCTGTAGTTTACAATTTTTTTTTCCTGTAAATTTGTAAAGCTTTTTAAATTGTAGAAACAAAATGTTGTTTTGATGTCGTAAGAAAATTTCGTTGTTTTTGTAGGTGTCATCTTCTTATTGTGACATGCTGGAAGACTCGTGATTAAGATTTAAACTATCCTTCTTTTTTGAAGGGTTATCAAGGCTTTAGTTTCTCGGTCTTTGGCTTTGGTTGCGGATGTCAAGAAGTAAATATCACATAGGATTAACAAGTGTTATAGATATTTTAAATGATAAATTGCAGAATTTATTAATAAGGTCTTGGCTACTGTTTAAAATACATTGACCTTGTTGGTTGCTTAGTCTCAATGCTGCGACAGTCTCTTGTCACTGTTATGGTGGATGTCATTGATTTTGTGGCATGAGGTGGAGAAACAACTAGATATTGCGCAATTGTGGTGATTAATATGTTCGCTTACTTTGTTTTGCAAATCAAGCGCTTGGTTTTTAAAGGAATTTTTAATGGTCATTACATATATTTGCGTAGTGCTAGGGCTTCTGGAGGTTCTTTTGGTCTCTGTAGCTGTATTCTGATGTATTGCTTTCTCTATGGTGCAGATTTAAATACTACATTCGGTAAGCCAGAGCAGCTGATTTTATGATTGTCATTTTGCTAGAATGTGGACAAATTGGTATGCAAATCTGCTTTGTGCCCATCATGAATGTTAATTCTGCATACAATTTGGGGTGCTTTTGCACTGTTGAACAGTTGTAAACCAGCTAGAAAACTTTAAACTATCAGAAAACTTCTCGTTTTCTTAGTTGATCTTGATTGCAGCGTATTTGAGCTGGTGGACTATAGTTGCAACTGCTATATCTATACAGTTTTAAATTAGGGATTTCTTCTGGATGGATTTTATAGCTGTTTATCTGGAATTTCATCCCCCAATACACAGCAGTGCAGTAATGCAGCAGCAAGCAGTCAGCAAGTTCTGCATTGATTGCCATGATGTTTGGTCGTAGCTGAGGAAATGCATTTATGCTTTGGTCTTGGCAGAATAAGAGTTGATAGTCAAAAACCTATTCTTGCATTTTCATCAACTGCATGAGCCATAGCTGCTGTTAGCCTATGCTCCTTTGTTGGTTTACTTTCCCAAATGTAAGGTTTTCCCTGCACCTGTGCTCATTCTGATTATTTAGTTTCCTCAATGGAAGGCGTTGCTGCAGGTTTTGAGGGGCAGAATTCGGACTGCAGCTACATTCAGGTTTTGCTGCAAGGGTTGTCACATTGCTTTAGTTATTTTATTTTATTTTTGTACACGGTGAGATGTACACCATCTCGTTGCCTTTGTTTTGGAGATTTTGGATTTTAAGCTTTTGCACATTTTTCTTTCTTTAATGAAATAAAATTTGTAGGTTCAAACTTGCTCAGTTTCTTCGTGTATTACTGTAGTTCTGAAAATGTTTCTTCTGTGGGTTTTTGAAAAATGTATACAAGATGTTGCTTGTAGAATGGATCGGCAGAAAAAATGACACTAATTCTCAGCAAACATAGTATAGAAAGGAATTAAATACAGGGCAGACAGCAACAACTAAATATAACATGCAATCTACTTGAACGAAAAACCACTTCACATACTTTGTTTATTGTCTCCCAAAAGGAAAACAGAATAAGATCTAATAAACATAGAGCTCAGGCCACTAGGATCTTTATTATCAAGGATAGTGTTATCGTTCTCATGCTACCTCCTTACCTGGAGTTCAAATCAAATTCCCCAACTTCACGCCACTCCTCCTGCATGCCTGTGTCTCCATTATCAGTTTCCTCATCATTCAAGAAATCTTCAGATGGTTCTTTCTCTTCTCTCTGTGTATTGGTTCCCCATCCATTCATCATTTCATCGGGATTCACGCCCTGCTCTCCCATATCATGCCCAAGCGGAACATTATTCCCATGAGAAACTAGTGCATTCGGCCTTATAGGGCCTCGGGCCAACAACTCATCATGACCATGAGACTCAGCTCGAGCTTGCTCTGCCTGGACCATGGCAGCCATTCGCAACCTAGCTTCATGAGCCTCCCGGCCAGCCTTCTCTCTTGACTCTATTTCAGCCCTCAATTCCAACATGGCTTGTTTCTCCTCTTGGAGGAGAGCCTGCTCGATCATCAATCTCTCCTCAGATCGGAATTCGCCTATAGCTCGCTTGCGGGTTATTATGTTAAAAGCAAGGGCTTGTTTCTCAAATGTTCCTGTGAACTCTGCAACTTTGGCAGCAATGTTGTTATCCCACTGCTGGGAGCGCGAAGGCATCAGTCCTGTTGTGTCAGAATCAAGGATCCTATCATCTTCCTCTGCTTCATAGTCTGCTACAACATGGTAAGGTAGTAGCCTACAAAGATAGAAATGGGAAAAAAAAACTAATGAGCAAAATATCTCCTAAGAAGAATATTGAAAATTATTTGAGTAAAACCTTAGATTTTAATTCAATAATTCCATAACATTGAAGTAATTCTTCAAATATCATGCATCACATGCAAGAAGGACTAGGCAGTATCCTGATTTCCACCCTTTTTTTCCATTTCTTTTCCAAACAAAATGGAAAATATTCTGCCTGAACTTGCCAAACCTTCTCTCACTACATACTTCTCTAAATATGCCTACCATAGCTCTTAAACTCATAATACCAATGACAGCAAATTATTCTATTGTAACAATAAATCAAAACCTATCTCCCAGAGTGCAATTTTTAGAAGATTCAAACAATTATAATTTCTCACAACTATAATAAGCTTCACAGAAATTTGGGAATTCATGTCATAGAAAATTTACTAAAATGATAGGTACATAACTAACTTTGTTATGTTGAGAAAGAAAGTACATAAAAACAAAGAATTTATTTGTCTAACAATACATGCACTTCTTCAAAGTATAGAAAATATAATACATGACTAAAATAAGAACTAAGAAGACAAATATATGACAGGGCTTCACAAACTAAACATTACTCTCAAACTGAAACCTTGCTACACAAAGTGTTTGGTACCAAATGATGCATAACTCCAAACTCCAAAATCTCTAATTTGTTCATATCTGATGTCATCTCTTATCAGTTGAGGAAATCATCTAAGAATTAATTCCCCCCACTCTTTAGCTGCCAAATGTTTTGATATGCAACTATAAAATCTACAAGTCTTATTGGTTTTCTTCAAAAGATCAATTATCTTCACCCATATTGACAAGTGGGAATACATCATCAAGTTATTCCATCTTTATGCATATTAATTCAAATTTGATCACAATCATATTACATACCTTCTTTTACAAATACTGAGCATTTCTCTCAAGAACTCAACTAAAGTTTTCATGTAGTTTCAAGCATCAAAACTGTGCCAAACTAAATCAATCATTAATCATTCCCACATCTACCGGAAACTCTCCACTGCTTAAGCGCCAATCATTTCATATCACATTAAATGTAAGCTGGAAACGAGTTCAATACATCAAAGCACATTAGTTAGATATCCAAAAAAAATTTTAAGTTTTAAGAAGGATAAACACAATAAAATGCAAAACCATCTATCATTGCCGATAGAATCTCAATTGTCACGTTTTTTAAGCATCCAAGCAGTAAGGAACAAACAAACCTCTCACAAGCATCTTCCAGTGACGTGAAAGGTCGCTTAAAGTCCGGGTGGCAAACCCTCCACGCGTCCTGGTAAGCCATCTGGAGCTCCACCTGATTCAAAGGTCGCATTCCCTTCAGCAGCTGCTGATGCGGCTGCGGCTGCGGCTGCGGCTGTTGCTGTTGCTGCGGCTGCGGCTGTTGCTGTTGCTGTTGCTGCTGTTGCTGTTGCTGCGGCTGTTGTAGGTTTTGTTGATTTTGTTGCTGTTGTTGCAAGTTAGAACTAGAACTAGGGTTAGGGCTAGAATTAGAATTAGGGTTTTTTTGTTGAAGAGAAAGGGGACGATGAAGGCCAGGTGGGCGGAGATGTGCGTCGATGTTGGAAGGGAAGCGCGAGATTGCTGCCTGTTGTTGGGCTTGTTGCTGGAGTTGTTGTAAAAGAAGAAATTGTTGCGCTTGCTGCTGCTGTTGCTGATTTTGTTGATTTTGTTGCGCTTGTTGTTGTTGTTGTTGTTGTTGAGCTTGCTGTTGCTGGTGTTGCAAGAGTAATTGCTGCTGGTGCTGAGCCAAGGCCTTTGCTTCTTCCATTTTCTCTGAGATTCTCTTCAGAAATTGAGAGAATCTGCTTTCGAAACTCCCCTCTCCCCCTCAGATTCTCTCAGCTGTTTTAATGGCGACGAGTGAGATGGTTTGAAAGCAAAAGAAATTTTTTTTAAAATAATTTTATTTTTACCTCATTTTATATTTATAATTTAATTCTAATTTATTTTTATTTTTATTAAACTAATCATTTTAGACGATTTTAACCCTAAATCCTAAAACACAAACCCTAAAAATACACGTCATTTATTTTCTTCTCATTTCTTTTATATTGCGTTGCTGGTCACTCCCTAGTTTCATCTTCGACAGTACAAAGACTACAACAACAACAGAAAAAAAGTTAGTGTGATTTACATTGGGTAGAATTTTTATCATCTCTGTGTGCTTACAAGCAATTTCTCAAATTTTAGCATGAATTTTCATAATTAAAGCACTAAATTAAACTTGTTGTGGTAGTTTATTTCTTTGTTGTTGATCAAATATTGATAAAATGGTAGAGAAGTAGGCATGTAGATAGGGCAAATTGTAGCAAATAGGTTAATTTTGGTGTTTTGGTGAGAAAACGCAGAAAACAGAAAAGGAAGACGAAGGTCGAAGTGCAAAATCTGGGAGTGAATAAGAAGTCTAGGGGCGTGAGATACACGGCGCCCAGAGTGAATTAGACAACTGGGCACGTGTACCCCACGTGCCCAGGGGTTTTTGGACCTTGGGTTCCCACAGACCCAGGGCTCGTTTGGCCCTGTCTGATCGCGTGTACCCCACAAGCCCAGAGCATTTTTGGGCCCTAGGTTCTTGCAGACCCAGGGCCTATTTGGCCCATGTCTGGGCGCGTGTACCCCACGCGCCTAGAGGTTTTTGGGCCCTGGGTTCCCGCGGACCCAGGGTCCGTTTGGCCTTGTCTGGGCGCGTGTCCCCCACGCACCCAGAGGATTTTTTTTAATAATTTTTTTTGATATTTTATTTTAATTTTTTTTATATTTTATTAGTTATTTAGATATTTTATTATTTGTTTTGATATTTTATTATTTATTTTTAACTAATTACTATTTATTGAATCTGTGCAGGTAGAAATGGCAACTCAACCTCGCTTGAAGATTTCGATAGATGAGCACTTTCACGCAAAGACGTGTTGTCTGGCGAGATTTGCAGTGCTAGACCAAATACGAGGTAAATTAAGTGAGACGCAATTAGGTATGTTTAGGCAAACTTGTTTAGGCCATTTGTTAGACATAGGTAGTTTACATCATTCACCTATCTTAATTCATTACATGATGTTGCATGAGATAGATGTAGGTGGTGACCCAAACGAGATGTGGTTTTTAGTTGGTAGCCAGATGGTTAGGTTTTCACGGGTTGAGTTTGGGTTAATAACCGGACTTAGGTGTGGGCATTTTCCCTACTTTACATTTGGAGGATAGTTCTCGTCTTAGGGATATGATATTTGGGGATAGAGACGTGATCACCCTAGACGATCTAGATTTAGTATTTGATGTTTTAGATTTTTCTTCTCTTTCGGATGTAGATGTAGTTAGATTATCCCTCTTTTATTTGGTTGAGAGGTTTTTATTTGGTAGGGACGGTAGATCACATGTCGATTTTTGGGATATTAGATATTTTAGAGGATTTAGAGGAATTTAATAGATACCCGTGGGGATCTGTCGCCCATCTCTTCATCATGCAATCTTTACGCCGATCCGTTGCCAGCCAGCACGGCAAATACAGGAACACTGCAGCACGGTTGGAAGCTAGTGGGCGGCAATTTAAGGGCAAGTATAACATCACCGGGATGGCAATTGCATTTCAGGTATTTCTAACAAATTAAATGTAATTGTTTTAGAGTGTGTTTCGTGTTGTAATGCTATAATTTATGCCATGCAGGTGTGGATTTACAGAGTATTCCTAGCCTGCAGCATAGGTTCGCTACTATCGTACGCGATGGCGTCCCGCGTATCATCCGCTGGAAGAACATTAAGCGAAATTTGACCCAGGCGATGTTGCACCAGTATTTGTTTGCAGCGGAGCCACTTCAGGTTGTTCCTGCCCTACAGCCTGACGGTGTAGAGATGGAACTGCCTCACGTGGTTGAATTGATGGAGATTATTCAACCACGAGGTGCGTACGGGGTAGCGTCTTAACGACATCGAGTTATGTTCAGGTATGATTTATAGTTATGTTTACATATTGATAATAAGTGTTATGTATTTGTCTAACATATATGTTTTTTTTCTCTGTTACAGCGTCAGTCTCCCGCGAGGTCTCATCATTCGCCAGCAGCCTCACATCATTCAGCAGCTGCCTCACATCATTCCACGCCTGCATCGCATCATCATTCCCGGTCATGTCACATCACTCGGCCAGTTTCTCACATCATCATTCACCTGGACCAGCATACATTGACGAGGAGTTTAGGAGATTTGTTGAAGATCGTTCAACTCCTTAGATTCAGAGGTCCACTACATGCGACAGGACATCATGTACATACGAGACGATGTTGAGAGGATAGAGCGGGGCATCCGCGATGACATGCAGCGAATAGAACGCGAAGTTGTGGGTCGGGTCGATCAGCTATCAGCAGACCTCAGGCATGGATGGCATTGAGCGGCCGTCAACAACCACAGGTTAGTTAACTTATTCTATCATATGTACTGTTCTTTATGTTTTGTTACTATAACTGTATTATATTGTATACTGCAACTAATTATGGCGCTACGTTTTGTGTTTTAAAGGACATTTTACCTCAGCGTACCCATAGGTTTTGAAGCGGGACCATCAGGACCATCATCCAGCATACCACCTGAAGGTGACATCATTTCTCAGAATCAGAGCGTGAGGGTGATGCTGGTTGTAGCCGGTTCGGCAGGCTTTACAGGCGTGGCCCGCAGGAAAGAAGCCCATACACTAACCCAGATAAGAGGGCGCGCACGATCAAATCCAACAGGGAGCTACCACAGTATCCGCCAGAAACTGTGATAAACCCTATCGCCCCTTATGAGGACAATGTTTATGCCGCGTACATTAATTGGTTGGAGGAACCAGACGCAGCCATTGAGGTGCGGGCTGTCACTATCACGCCGAGGTGGCTTCGTGGTATTTCAGATGCAGATGCACAATTAGAAGATACTGTAAGTTTTGCACCCACCCACTTGGCATTACTTGGTAGTCTACGAATGTGAAATCTAACCTTCGTTGTTTTATTAATGCAGCACATTGATGAGTATTGCTACTTGCTGGCCCATCGACAATTGGCGTGTCCTCATATTAAATCCTGTCTCTACATCTTTGAACCCAGTTTTCAGTTGAATGTTAAATTCTGTTGGATTAATTCTAGTGTGCTCCCATATTATGACCAATAATTCATGATACTTAATATCTTTTGGAATAGATATAAGCCAGACCCTTCCACCGTGGTATTTTTCTGAACCATCAGATAACATAACCCATGATCCTCCATGCCGAATGCCAACAGGTACGATTTCAGCCATATACCTAAAAATTAACAGACAAATTAATAATTAATGTTTATAACCTTTATAATTATAAATTGTATGAATATAAAATTAACAGAGCAAAACACACTTTGGATCCGCGGGGACCAAGAGCAAAACGCTTTGGGTCCCTGCGGACCCAGAGCAAAAACGCCTTGGGTCCCCGCGGGGACTTTGGGCGGAAATTAAGCGTCACGCGCCAGACTCCCATTGTATTCGCCGCCCGCCGAATTCACCCACTGTCTTTCCTCCTCCCTCTTCTGCATTTTCTCACCCAAACACACCGAAATGCCCTATTTGTTATATTTTACTCTATCTACACTCTTACTTCTCTACTATTGTTGTGTTAACATTTAATAAAAAAAAACAAGAAGAAAGAAATGAACTACTTTACCAAAAACTTAATTTTCTCTAATTACAGAAATATTTCTATTACTTCTAAACACACAAATAAAGCAAAATTCTATGCAATATACTTATATTAACCTTTTTTTTTGTTGTTGTTCTATTCTTTATGCTGTGGATGACTAAACTCACAATTAATTGGCAAAGCAACGGTGACGAGATGAGAAGAAGTTGAGTGACGAAATGGTAAGAAAATGGGAAAGATGTTTGTTTTTACCTTTTAGTTAGGTCTAAGGGCAGAAATGAAATTGTGTTTTAGGGTTTGGGGGCAAAATCGTCCAAAGTGGTTAGTTTGGTAAGAATGAATTAGGGTTGATCATAAATGTAAAGAGGGATAAAAATAAGGTTATTTTCGAAAATTTTTCAAATAAAAAAGATTAGCAAAATTTTAAAAAATGTTCATATTTTTATCACTTTTTATAATTTTTATTAATTTTAATTTATTTTTATTAAAATAATTATTTTGAATGATTTTATCCTTCAATCCTAGTGCACAATTTCAATTTTACTTTAAAAATAATCAAAAAATAAAAATAATCCTTTATTTCACTTACAGAATACTATTACAATAACAAAAAAAATTAGTCTAACTTGTATTATATAAATTTTATTTTATTTATATTTTTACAAGTATTGAAAATATAAACCGTAATTAGATTGGAAAAATAATAAAATTGAGTTTTTTATTGTTGTGTTGTGAGGAATTATTGTTAAAATAGTGAGATTATTAAAATGTTGACATAATGTGAGCAAACTAGACGTGTGAATAGGGTAAAATATAGCAAATATAACAATTTTGGTATTTTTAAGTGAGAAAATATAGAAGACGAAGGAGAAAGACGACGTATGTTTTCTGGGCAAGTGTATTCCACGCGCCTAAAGTATAAATGAAGGGGGTGCGTGAATTACACTCGCCTTAGAAAACTTTGCCGTAGTTGTGACCTTTCTTGCCTACCCTAGACGCATGAACTTCATGCACCTAGGGTGTATTTGGGCAATGTTTATATATATTTATAATCTTTTAAATTCATTTATATTTATATAAAATATAATAAAAATAGGTGAAAAATATAAATTAATAAAAAAATAAATATTTGCTTACTAAATATCGTTTTTAGTGGCTATTATTATTGAAATTCATATTTTTTAAAAGTTTGGTGTGTATATTTTATTGTTTATTTATAATATTTAATAATAATTAATTACTATTTATTACTAATTTATAAGTACAAATGGCAAGTTAACCTCGATTGAAGATCCTAGTACATAAGCACTTTCACAAAAAAACGTGTTGTCTGGTGAGATTTGCGGTGCTTAATCAGATAAGGATAAAATTAAGTGAGACCCAATTAGCTATTTTTAGGCAAATATGCTTAGCCCATTAGTTAAATAGGTGATTTACATCATTTTTCTATTTTAATTCATTACATGATGTTGCATGAGATAGATGTGATAGTAACCCAAATGAGATGTAGTTTTTAGTAGGTAGTCAGATGATTCGATTTTCACGTGTCGAGGTTGGGTTGATAACCAAACTTATGTGTAGGCATTTTTTTATTTTGGACTTACAGGATAGTACTCGTCTTAGGAATGCTATATTTGAGGATTGGGACATAATCATCCTAGACGATATTGATGTAGTTTTTGATACCCTAGATTTTTCTTCTATTTTAGATGTAGATGTAGTTAGATTGTCCTTTTTTTACTTGGTGGAGAGGTGTTTTATTTAGTAGGGACAGGAGATCACCTGTTGATTTGTGATTTTTAGATATTTTGGACGATTTAGAAGGGTTTAATAGATATCTACAAGGATCTGCCGTCCACCCTTATCTGGTGTAGTTTTTGCGATGATTGCTCGCTATCTAACATGGCAGATATAGGAGCACTTGGGCGCGTTTGCGAGCTAGTGGCAACCAATTTAAGGGCAAGTACAATATTATTGGGATGACGATCGCATTTTAGGTATTTCTAACAAACTTCACGTTATATTTTCACTTGTGTGTTGCGTATCATGTTGAAATTTTATAATTTATGCTATGCAGGTGTAGATTTATGAAAGTATCCCTAACCTACAAAATAGGTTTGCTACTGTCGTGCGTGATGCCATCTCGCGCATCATGCGATGGAGGAACTTGAAACAAAATTTGACCCAATCTACTATTCATAGTATCTATTCGGCACCCAAACGCTTCAGGTTGTTCCAGTGCTATAGCCCGAGGGTGTAGAGATAGAACTGCCATGCGTGGTTGAATTATTGGAGATTATTCAACCACGAGGAGTGTACATGAATAACCTCCTCACGACTTTGAGTTATGTTGAGGTATGATTTATAGTTGCATTTACATTTTAATGTATGTATCATATATTTGGCTAACACATCTATTCTTGATTGTTAAGCGTTAATCTTCAGCGAGGTCTCATCATTCGCTTGCAGCATTGCAACATCATTTGTTGGTCATGTTATAGCACTGGCAGGGTCCTCACATCATCATTCGCCCATGATGGAACAACACCATACTCCTTCGCCATTATTGATTATGTCGCATTGCCATTCTCCTGCTCCATCACATCATTCATCCCCACGACTATCACATATCGATGAGAAGTTTAGGAGATTTATCACGGATTGCTTCGACTACTTAAATTCAGAGGTCCATTATATGCGGTAGGACATCATGTATATACGAGATGATGTGGACAGGATCGAATGCGCTGTTATTATATAACTGTTCAATCTAATGTTTGTTCTATTATTAATGCAGCACATCCATGAGTATCAGTATCTGGTTGGGCATCGACAAATGATGTGTTTTGATAGAATTCACTAGAACGTGACCATCGCCCAAGCCCACCTCTATGTAAGTATAGATTCGAAAGTTAACAATTATTTCATTACATTACGATATTTGAATTTGACCGTCACTAACCATAGTTTATAACTTTGTAGTCACGATTACTTTACTAATGGCAGCGCAAGTCTTTTGAGCCACCGAACTTCTTCGACATTGAGATGCACTTTCGAAGCGATTGCGCAGGTGTGTACAAGCTATGGAGGACAGTGGATTTTATGTTAATGGCTACGCTGATTTGTAGAGATTATTTTGTCGATGTCGGTGATTTGGTTTGGCATAACATCACAGCTTACGATTCCTCCCCATGGGGCCATTCCGCTTGACAGATATCCGACATGATGAAGCCCATCGTCGGTAAATTTGTTCATAGGCCAAATACATTGATGTATGACATGTTAATTGTTTATGTAAATAAATTATTTGTTAGCATTTTCAGATTCTATTTGTAAATATATTATCTATTCAGTTGTGGTTGTATCTTTAGTTGTGTGTTGTGGTTGTAGCCTTGGAGAATGTGATCTGGTTGTAGCTTTCGTTGTATGTTATGGTTGTAGCTTTAGCTGTGTGTTGTGGTTGTGTCATTGGGTGTGTTGTCGCAGTGACTTTGGGTTTGTTTTGTTGTTGTCTATTCTAGTTATGCATTGATGTGGTAATGGCAGAAATTCTGTATCGTGCGAATTACTGTTGATATTCGTAGATGTATGAACTGTATAGATTATATACATACTAAAACAAGTGAAATATCATTACCCTAGATCTGACCAAAACTCCCCTGGGTTCTCGGACCTAGGAACATTTTTTCTACCCTGAGTCCTTGTACCCAGAGTCCAATAGGCCTTGAGACCTCAGGGACTTACGGTACGAAAACCACCCTAGGTCTTTGGAGACCCAGGGTAACTTAAGCCCTAGGTTCGTGGACCTAAGGTAAATTTTTTGCCCTTGGTTCTCAAAACTTAGGGCAATTTTTTGGGCCCTAGGTTCTTAGACCTAGGTTTTTTTTGCCCTAGGGTTCCCGATCCCTAGGGCATGTTGGACCCTGGGTTTTCTACCCCTAATATGAGGACCCAGGGAAATTTGGGTGCTGGGTCCCCAGACTCAGGGCATTTTTTGTTGCCCCTGAGTTCCTGGACCCTAGGGCAATTCTTGCCCTGGGTTCGAGGACCCAGGGAAGGTATCCTGTTGTCCTGAATCGTAAATGGGTGTTTGATATATAATAGAAAATAAATAATAATAAATAATTTTTCAAATAATAATACTATAATAATAATACTAATCATAATCACAATAATTAAATTAAGTTTCCTCCAAATTCAAGGAATTTTTACAGGTTGTGCGATTGTGTCCGTGTTGCTTGCGTTGAGAACATTTCCGAACAACCACTTTTTCACCTGAAGATAGGATACGTGTATTCCTTCATCGATCAAATGGGAGACAACCTATGAGTGGTTTCACAATAGTCGTGTGAATGTCGTTGGGGACTTGCCAAAATCTCGAATCACCAATAGGATGAATGTCTGTTGCATATGCAACCAACAATGTACCATTGTGATAATATTTGAGACCAAAATTCTCCATACCTGTCCCTGACGAATCTAATTGTTGCCATTGCGTGAGCACATGGTAGTTGTTGTAGGTTGAAACGTCTACGTTGACATGTTTTTGAATTAAGGTCGACCACAACAGTTTTAACTCGACTTCTAACTTCAAACTCATAATACAATACTAGATAAACAGACAGGTTAGCGACATGGATTCTTCTATTTTCACTTTTTGGGTTGCTGCTTCTGTTAATGTGTCCTCATCGTGTTTAGCAGCTTCTTCTCTCCTTTCATAAAACCATTGCTGTAACTCTGAACATATCTAATCAGCTAAGGCTTGATGAGCAGAGTACGTGCATCCTTTAATAATGCATTCAGACTTTTGCCAATGTTTGTGGTCATTATGTCGTATCGTCGGATTGAAAAATGACATTTTACCCAGTGAAATCTAACCTTATTTTTTAAATAGTTGGCTGCATCATGATGAGTTGACCTCAACTTGTCAATATGTTTTTCAAAATCACTAAACATAAATGCTTTTGCAACAAGGTAAAATCCCATGAAAAAAGCGTCTTTCTTGGGTCTTTGAACTTGAACTTTGTTTTGAGATTCCTTTCAATATGATGTGCACAAAAACTGTGATATGATTCAGGGAAGACTGTTTTTATACCTTTAATGATGCTCTCGTGTCGATCAGAGACAAAAACAAGATCTTTAATAGGTCCAAGTGCATTTCGAAGCTTCGTTAAAAACCGTTCCCACGAAGCATCGTTTTCAAAGTCCCCTACTTGAATGCGATAGGATAAATTTGATCATTTTTATCAAGAGCAGCAGCAATAAACATGTTGCCTCGATATGTACCTTTTAGGAATGTTCCATCAATAGCAATAACTAACCGAAATGCCATACGAAAGCCACTCAAAGAGACTGTAAATGCCATGAATAAGTACAAGAGGTTTGCATCATCATCAATCTTTATATATGTTATTGTACCTGGATTCCTTTATTTGAGTATGTAACAAAACTATGGCAGCAAGATGAATGATTTAGCCGGGTCCCCACATGCTAATTTTAGTGTTTTTTCTGTTGCTAGCCACGCATTGTGGTAAGACACCCACACTCCAAACTTTCGGTATATGTCATCGTGAATGTTGTTTTGAGTATAAATCCTGCTAGGATCTTAAAATTTGGCCGTTACAAATTCACCAATAAATCGATTGCTTGCTTGTTGGTGACTTGGATTTAATTGGTCGCTTCTACAAGTATGCTTGGTTTTAAACCATTTAATACATCAATATTCACCTTCTCCATCTGTATTCGTTGTTCGCATTTGCCGTTTACATCCGTCGACAACACATCTAACCTCAAACCAATCTGTTATTGATTTTGATACTCGAAATTAAAAATTATTCTTCAGTGCCAATATACCCAATGCATCTCGTTACTCTTTTTTGAATTGAAAAGTTGTCCAACATTTATCACGTTATATGTAGACATGGATAATGCATTCTGCGGTGTAGAAAATGATGGTAGACTAAGCAGCATATGACTACTACTTGATGGACGACTTGATGGACCAACCATGTTATCACCAATCCTTATAAATATGTCATTGTCACGAACTTTCTGACTTAAGTTCGCGCCTGAATTAGTATCATCATCGCAATCATTCCTGCACGGATTAGGTGGCATATCGTTAGCCATGTCAGCACCTTCACCATATATATATGGTTGAGTCTGAAAGAAATCATGTACATGATCTTCATTTATTTGGCAAAATACACATTCTCCATGGCTAATTGGAGCTTTACGTTGTATTGGTGCAAGGTCTCTAGGATTTATATCATATTGTGTATAATATTGACCATAGTGGAATTAATTACTATCTCAAAAAGAAATAACAGTTAGCACGTTACTGTAAGTACCTTGGAATTAATAAAAACTACTTGCTCTATAGATACAAAAAGCATAGACAGATCTTTACTCCCTCT
Organism: Xylocarpus granatum; assembly: GCA_019650275.1. Lineage (NCBI taxonomy): Eukaryota > Viridiplantae > Streptophyta > Magnoliopsida > Sapindales > Meliaceae > Xylocarpus > Xylocarpus granatum. The sequence goes on from BNST01002856.1 coordinate 122,270, forward strand.
CGCCCTAATACTGTACATAAAACCAGATATACTATAATCAGCACCAATATCAACATGTATAAAAGATCCTGTCTCTATATCTTTGAAACCAATTTTCTGTTGAATGTTGAATTTCGTTGGGTTAATTTTAGTGCACTCATATATCATGACTAATAATCCATGATATTTGATATCTTTTAGAATAGATATAAGTCGGACTCTTCCATCGCGGTATTTTTTTAAACCATCAGATAGTATAACTCACGATCTTCTATGTTGAACACCAACAAGTATGATTTCAACTATATACTTAAAATTTTAGAAATTAATATAAAAAATTAATTAATATTATAACTTTTATAATATAAAAAAACTATTTCTAATATAATGAGTAAAAAAAATTTAATTATTAAATTATAATTTTTAAAAAATTTATTAGTTATAATATATAAAATAAATATAAATAACTGTATATAATTTTCTTGTATAATAACCTAAGAAAACACGTGCTTTGGGTTGGCTGTAGACTTAGGGCCTTAATAGTGCTCTAGGTTGGCAGCCAACCCAGGAAATTATTTTGTCAACTGAGGGGACTATTTTGCCCTAGGTTGGGCACTATTACAGCCTTAGGTTGGCTGTCTAACTTAGGGCTGTAATCCGACCTAGGGCACTATTACAGTTCTAAGTTCTCGACATATAAACTTTTGCATTTAAGAACATCATTTAATTATTTTGTAATAATATTCATGCATTTTAAATTAAATATAAATTATAAAAATTTAAATTTTAAAACTTTTTTTTTCTAAATTCTTAATTGAAAGTTTTAAAATATATATTTTTTAATATTGTGTGAGTTGTTCATTCAAATCAGAAAAGTATGAAAAAATAAAATTCGTATCTATTTATAATATAAAATTAAAGTTTGTAGGCAAAATCGTTCAAAGTGATTATTTTGATAAAAATAAAAATTAATAGTTTTTTTTATTTAAAAAAAATGTTAAAATTAATTGATGGAATATTAATTATAGAATGAAATCATTAAGTTAGCAAGTGATGATGCATTGGGAATGAAGGAAATTAATAGTTTTTTTTATTTATCAACAATTAATTTGAAATTGGAGGGTTGTTACAATTGTAATAGCACAGTATTATTGGCCAAGACGAGACCTTCACGAACTCCATTGCCATTGTTGTAGATTTCCAGACATTTCTTGCAACCAACTGCAATTATTCAGTTGAATACACTATAAAGTATCGCGTGTGAAAGAGACCATGTATTCATTTTTTTAAAGAATATTAATTGCTCTCTGAAGCCCTTCTCTTCCGAACGAATAAAACCAATATATTTCCATTTTGAGTGCCCTCCTGCTTCGATAAATTTATCTGTAACGGAGAAAACATGGACTGAAGTTTAAAACCAATTATCACGCTGGCTCTAACTCTAAATCTCTGCTCTTCTTTTGTGGAGTCTCTATGCGTCGTAGGTCTCACAAGCTTTTACGGCTAGTTAGTTCTCTTCTTTCCCCATTTTTTGCATGTACACTAACTCTGAAACGTTATTCTCTTATTTTGGTATTGGGTAAATGGTATGTTAGTATTTAAGTATTTGGCCCCATTTTTTTTTCAATAATGTGTTAAGAGTTTACTTCTTCGTTCAAGATGATTGATGTTGATGCATTTTTTTTTCTTTGGTGCCTTGTAAAAAATGAAATGGAAAATCTACTTATATTACGGGCTATAAGTTTCTGGATTGCTAAAGCTTGATATATGTGAAACACGATGGTGCTTTGTCTTGACTACTGCATGTTCGTCTGGTATTGGAAAGGAAAAAACAGAAAGGAAAAAAGAAAAGGCATTCCATCAGTGAAGGATAAACAATTTTGTGGTATGGGTTTTTACTGGATATTTGGATTTCCTGGGCAATGCTTGGATTTTGTTCCCCCTTGTTTTGTATTGTTTATTGTTGCCTCTTATGTCTCAGTCTTTGGCTGTGTGTTTGAGGGTACGAATATGTTTTGCCCCGAAGTTAAATTGTGTTGCCAGTGATTCTAATACGTCCTCTCAAGCGGACACTGCATCGCTTACATTATTAGGAATCTCAACTCTAAATTTTATGCATAAATTTCTCTTTTCAGTTGAAGAATCACATGTTGCATCTGTTCTTTAAAGCAATTTTTGCTCCAGTAATAGTTCAGTTAGTTTATAATATTTCGATTTTTCACTCCTTGTTATATCATCTTTTGATTATTTGTTCTATATATCTCTTGATTTGATGATTTCACTGTTATCATTTTCGATTAATATTTGTAATCTAAATTGCTTCTTGGTCCTTACTGACATTCTTTCCTTTGGACAGAGAAGAATTCATATCTTGCTTTTCTCTTGTTGTTCAACTTTCATATGACAAGAGAAGGAGTAGCAATAGCACAGCTGTTCTTATTGCTGATTTTTGCTATCAACGAACCTACAGCACCTATAATCTGTTGGAACTGGCTTGTGAAAAGTTCTCCTCAAACAATCAAATTATTAGTAATCATTCTAGACGTTATTCAAGCAGTGGCAACTGTGCTCTGAAATTTGTAACAGGTGAAACTTACTCTGTTCTTCAGTCAAGTAGTCTTCAGCGCTGGTTCAAAAATTGGCAAGAACTGGGAAAGCATTGACTCACGGCAAGTACTTTTGCTGGGGCAATTGGTTTTTGGCCTCGCAGGAGAGTTCATCTCTGGTTAGAGAAAATTGGGGCAATTGAGTCATTTTCTGGTGACCTTGCTACATGTTGGAGCAATATCAAAGAAGAGGAAGCTCTTGAAAGGTAAAAGCTGATTACAGGAAACACTGTTCTCTTTCCTGAATTTCAGGTCTACAGGGATACAAACCCAGAAGATGACTGGCTAGCAGCTTCACCAGATGGGTTGGTTGATAGACTTGTTTATGATTTGTCTTCCTGTGGTGTACTGGAGATTAAGTGCCCATTTTTTAACAGAGATATGACAAAGGCTTCCCTTTGGAAATGGATTCCCCATTATTGTATACCACAGTCTCATGGTTTAATGGAAATCTTAGACAAGGATTGGATGGATTTCTATGTTTGGACTGCCAATGGTAGCAGTCTCTTCAGGTTATATCGAGATTTAGAATCTTGGGATGTTTTGAAAATGGCACTCTCTGATTTCTGGTGGAAACATGTTCAGCCAGCTAGGGAGTTGTGCAGTAAATCTGCAATTTCAGATCCTTTTGAATAATTAAAATCATTGAAACCAGCCTCTAAGCATGAATTATTGAGTTATATAGTTTGTGAAAGCAAACACCTTGTTGATGACTCAAATTTACTGTAGCACGAAATTCATGGGAAATTGCAAAATTGATGTGTCTGGATGAGGAGTGCTGTCTAAAGACTTGTTGGTACATAGTGGTGCTGTCTGTTTGCACGAGGAGTGCTATCAATGTTCCTTGTTGCAAGGAGAGAGCTAGTTATCATCTTTGCTGGTAAGATTATCTTGCTTATGAGTAAAAAGTTTTTGATCAATCTTCTGACATATTCAGGTGGATCTTACACTGTTTCTTCTTCCTTTTTGAAAAAAAAATCAGTTCTGGATCAAAGTAAACTCCATGTCAGATTTAAAGCCATGACTCAGGAAGGATTAACTAATGTTTTCTTGCAGATCAAGATATATATGAGGTCTGCATTGATGTCTCTATCATTTAATACATAATTTTGGTCACATAGTTTTCTCTTCTGGACACAACTACAATGTCTTTCTCTGTTGTGGTAGCATCAATGCATACCATTCCTAGTTATAAAACCGTGGTTGGTTAGTTGCCCACTCAATTTCTCAAATGATCCTTTATTCCCAAAGCAAATGACTGCATTAATGCAATGGATAATGAATTATTATATGCAGGAGCTTCCAAATTAGTTATTTTGGTTAGGTATAGATTTATTGAGGCTTATGTTACTGGAATTAGGTTACTCAAGGCAAGAGTTATTAATTTGTAACTTGCATATTTTTAGGATCACTTCCAGTTGAAGGTTCTTTCCGCTGATTGCTGATTTCAACAAGTAATACATGATGTAAACATTTGGATGTAAACTTAGTCATTAGGTTCTTCTGAATGGCAATGGTCATTTGATTATTATTATTATTTGGTGTTTATTTCTTGTTATGTGGGGGTTTTAACGCTGTTAAAAATGGAACATCAAGGAAATAATTGTGACATGTCTTAGCCTTTTTGGAGTATAGAAATTTGAAACATAAACTGGGCTTTCATGTAACATGATGATTAATTATGAGTAGCCATATTTTGTTCACATAATTTTCATATTGAGAAACATTATATACTGAGGGGAAAAATGTAAAAGATTCAGGGCTATAGTTGTTTTGGAAGAATGATATCTGAATACTTCAGTTTTAGGCTTCAGTATGAACTGAGTGTTGTATAATCAGTTTTGGATTTGACAGGAAAAGTTTCTGAAGTTATGAGTAATTCACAAGAGTGCTTGCCTGGACTTAGATAACAGCTGTGGTGGAGATTCATAGACCAAGATACGGTCAACTGGTTTGCAATTGCCTTTTTCAGGTTTATAATCTGTGAAACATTCTTTGAATGGCACCCTTGCGTCTAATTTATGGTTCCAAAGCCTTTGTTATGTATGCTATAACTGTAGGAATCAAACAGAGAATCTCATATTTAATTGTAGACATGCATTCAAAGTATACCTAAATACTATTACAAGTACAGGGAACATCAAACTGTGAGAGAGAAACACAGCTTTTGACATGGATATATAGTCAAAACTAAATTTACACTTTTTCTATTTATTTAAGAATAGGATTAATGTGCATCTTTAAGACTTATGGTAAGGGTATCTAGTGGTACTGTAAGGTACAAAAAATAATATGAATACTTTCTACTGTATTGAAACACATGTGAACTGATATCTTTTTTACTTCTGTGCTGCCACGTAATACCTTTAACATGTGCCTTTCCAAGTGGGCTAATTGTCAAACTCTTATCTTAGCCCGGGGCATATACAAGCCTTCGATGGATTCTTCTTGACAACAGAAAACTGGTACGTTTTGTATAAATCAACATCATCTCCATCCACAGCTTTCCGCTCAAAACACCAAGCCAGATTGACAACAAAGTACTCCAAATGAAGCATAGCCAAACTAAGCTCAGGACAATTGTTCTTCTAGCTCCAAATGGCATCATTTTAATCTCCCTACTTCCTGTTGTATCAAACACTTTCTCACCACTGTTTTCATCACTCAGAAATCTCTCAGGACTAAATTTCATTGCATTGTCCCATACTGTTGGGTTCCTTGCCATCTGCCCTATCATGAAAATCTCATTCCCATTCTTTGGCACGATATATCCATCCAAAACAGTATCTTCAGATACTGCATGGGGCAACACAAAGAACCCTGGAGGGTGTTGTCTTAAACCGTCTAAGACCACTGCTTTTAGATAAGGCATCTTCTGCAGATTGTCTTCTCTCTCTACATCTTCAACATCTCCCACAACCCTTTTATTCTCCATAAATTATTTTTCTTGAACATGTGGGTGTTTCACCAAATTTGCCACAATCCACTGCAGTGCTGTGAATGCACTATCTGTTCCTCCTTTGAGGAATTCAGAGCACAAATCGATAATTTCTTCTTCATCAAGATTCCTCTTCTCCTCTGGCAACCGGAGATTGAACAATGTTTCAACATATGATAGGATATATTCATCTTTATTCTGTTCCTCTTGAACTTTACTTAGCATATCTTCCTTCACCTGCTTTTGCTGTCTTATCAGAGGGGTTAATACTTCTCTCAGTTGTTGTTGAGCTTGTAGTAGGTCTTTCTATCATTTACAAAAACAATCTTTAATAATCCTGGCCCAGTATTTATTGTATTGACCCTGCCAAAACAAATAAGTATGTGATGCAGAACATTTTCAATTTCATTGATTTCTTTCTCTTTGAGCTTGTCTCCAAAACACATCAGGGCTAATAAGCTGAACATGGAGTGTAGAAAATGGTCTATCACATAGACTGCATCACCTGACTTGGATTGGGATTTGAGTCTTTCCAGGAGAATTTGTAGCACCCATTTGCATGCATGCAAGTAGGATTTTACATGGGAAGAATGAAGAACTCTGTAGTGAGATTATGCTGCAAGACATGCCATGTAGGACCATAGAAGGCAAAGCTAATAAACTATGGTTTTTACCATCATGTGCTGGGGGCCTGTCAGCGAAAATGGCACCCTTTTCTATCAAAGCTTGGTAATTGAGGGAGCGGTCCACGATGAAGATAGCAGGGTGGGAACCAAATTTGAGGGTAACAACGGGGCCTAGCTTGGCATGGAGGGATTGGAGGATTTGCTCGAGTTTGGCAACAAAGTTGTTGTGATGGAGGAATTTGCCAATGACGGACAAAGTAGGGGGGCATGGAGGGAGTTTCTGGGAAGGATTTATGGTTGAAGAGATAAAATTGAAGATGGGTTTGATGAGAATACAGATGCAGATTGAGAGGAGTATGATGCACCACGTTTCCATCTTGGCTTTGCAGTGGGCTGTTGATATCTTTGTTGAGGGTATGTTGATAACATAGTCTCTATGGTGGTAGTGGGTTGTATAGAGGAAATGGAAGTATATCATTTGACTTTATGAGTTTTACTTGTTTTCCAAACTTTACTTTGTTGGAGGCTGCAAGTGTACACTAACTACATTTATATTAACAATTAATTCATTATTTGCCTTCAGGGAAAAGAATTCTAGAGAATGTTTTTAAAAAATTGAAAATTTAAATGTCATAGCTAGAAGGGGATTTAGTTAAAGCATTGTAATATCCAGTCTTGTTATGCTTAGAAGAGGACGAGAAATGGGAGGAAAATTTGGCTTCTTTTGGAGGCAGCAAGTATACTTTGATTCACATTGGTTGTAACAATTTGCGTTCGTGTTTTAGGAAAAAAAATCAAATACACAAAATGTTCTGCATGTTATATGAAAGTTATACAAACATAGCAAATGAGGGATTTTGATTGTAACGCATAAGGTACTGCTGTCTTATTTGTTTATAGTTTTATGAGATAGTCATAATGGCCTTTAGAAGTCAAGAAATGCGAGGAAATTTCGTCGTACTGCAATGTTCTTGTGCTTTCCTTTAGGAGTAATTTTTTTGGTTAGTATCTTATTGCGGGTCAGTCTGTTGTATTTGCACATTTGATATGCCTCTTAATTCAGTTTTTCTTTCCTGTCTCTATTTCAGAAACTTTCAGCTTCTATAGAGATACCAAGACAATCTCAAGAACAATTTTGATATGGTAACTTAAAAGGGAATTGAAATATGTGAGAGTTTCTTTAGAGATGGAAATTGATAGGAAAGGACTGTTGCTGCATCTATTGAAGAATATAAAGCTTTCTTGTTAGTGAATAATGAATCGGATACATGAGCTTCAAAACAAATTCAGCTTTCATTATGCTTACGGTACTTGAATTAGTTTCCAATCCTGAGATTAAGAAAATGGCACAGGGACTGATGGAAAATGATGGAGCTTTAGACAGTTGATTGATATTGCTATGGGATGTTTGATTTTTCTGCATACTGAAACTGAATTCTGTCCACGGCATTTCAAGTCCAGTGATGAAACATTGTTCTGATGGATTATGTTATGTGCCAGAACATTTCATTTTTCTATTTCTCAAAACAAGGCTGTTCCTGAGCCACCATGAGCAGCACGGAAAATTTCAGCCAGAATTGCTGATAAATCTTTCAATTTACAGATTTTGAGAATTGTGCATTGCGAAACAAACCCATTCATTGTTTTGTCAATCTGGTTCTCACGTTTAGACAAAAAAATGATTTTCTTTTTACATACTCTTATTATGGAAATAATCTTAACAAAATAGATTAGCAATAGGGTTGACTTAGATGTTTATGTCTTATACCCAGCTTGTAAACATCTGCCTTTGAATAAGTTTTTGCATAGCCATAATCAATATCTTTCACCCACCATTTTCTTTTAATTGTTGAACTTATTACTGTTTCAAATCTGTACTGAAGCTGGAATCTCAAGAACCAGCAGATAACCATCCATGAAAATTGTGAGAGTTAAAATATCACATATATAATCATGTTCTGTGCCAATATCTTGTTGTGTTATATTGTGTGTAGGATTGTCTTGTCTTGTCTTGATTTACCTACACATTGATCACAGCTGCAGCTATAAGCTATTAAAATTTAAAAAATAATTAACCGGACAGAATCATTAGAGTCTATATACTTCCAAAATATTAGTGCCAAACAAGCATGCTTAGTTTATTTAGAAAATCTTATATAGAACAAAGCATCACCTCCACAATCTTTATATCCTTTTGGCCATTTTTCCATAATTAATTGAAACATGGAAACCTAGTTCATTATCCTTTCTTTGATCTTCATCTCTGTAATGTTCAGTCTCATCTTCAGGTTTGTATTTTCCAGGGAAAAACAAACTCACAGCCTCCCTCCAGGGCCGCTGACTTTTCCTATAGTTGGCAACTTTCTGTGGCTCTGCAAATCCTTCTCAGATGTGGAACAAGTCATCAGAAATCTAACAGCAAAATTTGACCCCGTGATCACTCTCCGTATCGGCTCTCGTTCTGCCATCTTTATAGCTGACCATTCCGTGGCTCACAAGGTTTTGATCTGAAACGGTGATTTTTGCAGACCGTCCGCTAGCTCTTGACACAGAGAAAATTGACAGTAGCAACCGGCATACTATCAACACTGCCTCTTATGGCCCTACTTGGTGTGTTCTGCGGCGTAACCTCACTGAAAGAATCCTTCACCCTTCACGTGTGAAATCCTACTCACATGCTCGCAAATGGGTTTTGTGAATTCTCCTCAATTCCCTCCAGAAAAGCAAATTTGGTGAGCCTGTTCTGCTTTTGGAACATTTCCAATATGGAATGTTTTGCTTGTTAGCACTTATGTGTTTTGGGGACAAGCTTGAGGAGAAGCAAATCAAGGAAATCGAGGATGTTCATCATCTCTTGTTGTTGAATTTTGATAGATTTGATATATTGGATTTCTGTCCAGTTGTTTCAAAGATTTTGTTTCGAAAGAAATGGCAGGAATTCTACCAGCTGCGACAATTCCAAAAAGACGTACTGATTCCTCTTATCAGAGCTCGAAAGAAGGTGGTGCAAGGGAGTTTAAGCAAAGCAGAAGAGAATCATTAATTGGAGAAAAACGAGTTTGTTTTATCCTATGTTGATACTTTGTTGGATCTGCAGCTCCTGGAGGAAAAGAGAAACCTCGATGAAGGAGAAATTGTTAGTTTGTGCTTGGAATTTCTCAATGCAGGCACTGATACTACATCAACGGCACTGCAATGGATCATGGCGAATTTGGTGAAGTATCCTGATGTTAAAAAAAAGCTGTTCATGGAGATTAAAGGGGTTACCAAAAATGGAGAAGAAGAGGTGAAAGAAGATGATTTGCAGGAGCTGCCATATTTAAAAGCAGTGGCTTTAGAAGGTTTAAGGTGTCATCCACCAGTACATTTTGTGCTGCCTCATGCTGTGACAGAAGATGTAGTTTTGGTACCCAAAAACAGTAGCATAAATTTCATGGTTGCAGATATGGGTTGGGACTCCAATGTTTGGAAAGATCCAATGGCTTTCAAACCTGAAAGATTTATAAATGGTGATGAAGATGGAAGAGAAACGATTGATATAACAGGGAGCAGGGAGATAAAGATGATGCCATTTGGGGTTGGGAGAAAGATTTGTCCTGGCCTTAATTTGGCTATGCTTCATTTGGAGTATTTTGTTGCTAATTTGGTTTGGAGTTTCGAATGGAAAGCTTGGATGGATATGAAGTTGATTTATCAGAGAAGCAAGAGTTCACAATGGTGATGAAGAATCCATTGCAAGCCCAGCTGTGTCCGAGGTTTGGAGGAATGGTAAAACTAATGGCTCTGTTTAAACTACATGCATGAAGTTGGTAAATACAAAGCTATGTTATATATCCTTGAATAATATGAATTAAGATAGTATTTTTATTTTTAATTTGAACGAATATTAATACATGATATAATTAATAATAAATTATATTTTAATATATTTATAATTATTGTTGATTTTCATTTATCTTGGTGTGATTTATTTTTATTTTTATTTTTTAATTTTTTTGTATATTGATAATCTTAATTAGTTATTCACTAGAACGAGAATAATTGTGTAAAATGTATTGCTGCAGCAGATTAAAACTATTTAATGAAGTCATAAATATGAGAGTTGATTTTCTCATGTTTTTCTTGGTTGATTAAGGGAAATTTTTGAAAATAGTCTTGTTTTTACCCTTCTTTATATTTATAACCAACTCTAATTCATTCTTACCAAACTAATCACTTTAGACGATTTTGCTCCTCAACCTTAAAACACAATTTCATTTTTGCTCTCATAATAACCTTAAAACACAATTTCATTTCTGGCCTTAGAATAACCAAAAGGTAAAAACAAACATCTACCCATTTTCTTCTCATTTCGTCACTCATTTTCTTCTCATTTCGTCACCGTTGCCTTGCTAATCAATTGTGAGTTTCGCCTTCGATAGCATAAATAATAGAACAATAACAAAAAAAAAGGTTAATCTAACTTACATTGCATAGAATTTTGCTTTATTTGTGTGTTTAGAAGTAATAGAAATATTTTTGTAATTAGACAAAATTAAGTTTTTAGTGTAGTAGTTAATTTCTTCCTTGTTATTTTTTAAAATGTTGACACAATAGTAGAGAAGTAGGAGTGTAGATAGGGTAAAATGTAGCAAATAGGGCCATTTCGGTGCGTTTGGGTGAGAAAATGCAGAAGACAGAGGAGGAAAGATGTTGGGTGAATTCGGCCGGCGACCGAATATAAGGGGTGTGGCGTGTGAGGCTCAATTTCTGCCTTGGGTCCGCAGAGACCCAGGGCGTAAATTTCGCCTGGGTCTTTAGGGACCCAGGGCCTTCTTTCGCCTGTATATTATTTGTATATTTATGTTATATAACTAACAAATTTCTCTTTAAAATTATAAATTAATAGTTTAAAATTTTTTAGTCATTATATTAGAAAATAGTTTTTGGTATTCATACAATTTATAATTATAAAGGTTATAAATATTAATTATTAATTTATCTATTAATTTTCAGGTTATGTTATATGTTGGCATTCGACATGGAGGATCATGGGTTATATTATCTGATGGTTCAGAAAAATACCGCGGTGGAAGGGTCCGTCTTATATCTGTTTCAAAAGATATTAAGTATCATGAATTATTGACCATGATATACGAGCACACTAGTATTAACCCAACAAAATTTAACATTCAACTGAAAACTGGTTTCAAAGATGCAGAGACAAGATCTTGGATATATGTTGATAGCAATGACGATTATAGTGTATTCGATTTTATGCATAGTATTAGGCCGGAAGGGGGTAAAGATCTTTCTATACTTTATGTCTCGGTAGAGCAAGTTATACCTATTGAGCCCAGGATGCCTGAAAGTAACGTGCTAGCTTTTGATGCAGAAGTTTCTACACAACCAGTTGTATCTTCTTGGGATAGTAACCAATTCGACTATGGTCAATATTATACAAATCCTATAGACTCTGCACCAATACAACTTGGAGCTTTAGTTAGTAATGATTGCAAAAATGACGATACTAATCCAGGTGTGAACTTTAGTCAGCAAGCTCTGAGAGTGACACATCTATAAGGATTGGTGATGACATGGCTGGTCCTTCATGTCTTCCACATAGTGATCGTTGTATGCCGCTTATTCCACCATCATTTTCTACAAGTGAGGATGCAATGTTCGTGTCTACATATAACATGATAGATGTTGGACAACTTTTCAATTCAAAGAACGAGTTACGAAATGCATTAGGTGTATTGGCATTGAGGAATAATTTTCAGTTTCGAGTTGCAAAGTCAATGACAGATTGATTTGAGGTTAAATGTGTTGTTACGGTTGCAAATGGTGGATGCGAAAAACGAATACAGATGGAGAAGATGGATATTAGTGTATTAAACTGTTTGAAACCGAGTATACTTGTAGAAACAACCAACTAAATCCAAGCCACCGCCAAGCAACTAGTCGATTTATTGGTAAATTTGTTATGGACAAATTCTAGGACCCTAGCAGGATTTATACTCCAAACAACATTCGTGATAACATACATCAAGAGTTTGGAGTCCGGGTATCTTACCATAAGGTGTGGCTAGCAAGAGAAGAAACATTAAAATTAGCGTGTGGAGACTTAGCTGAATCATTCAACTTGTTGCCATAATTTTGTTACGTACTCGAAGAGAGAAATCCAGGTACGATAACGCATATAGAAATTGCCAGTGATTGCTATTGATGGAACATTCCTAAAGGGTATGTATCGAGGCACTATGTTTGTTGCAGTTGCTCTTGATGGAAATGATCAAATCTATCCTGTCGCATTTGGAATGGGGAACTCAGAAAAAGATGCTTCGTGAGAATGGTTTTTAACGAAGCTTCGGGATGCACTTGGCCCTGTTGAAGATCTTGTGTTTGTCTCTGATCGCCACGAGAGCATTATTAAAGGTATAAGAGCAGTCTTCCCTGAAGCCTACCACGGGTTTTGTGCATATCATATTGAAGGGAATCTCAAAACAAAGTTCAAATTCAAAGACTGCAAAAAATATGCGTTTCTCATGGGTTTTTACCAAGCTTCAAAAGCATTTGTGTTTAGTGAATTTGAAAAGCACATGGACAAGCTGAGGTTAGTTCACATTACTGCTGTTAACTATTTAGAAAATGATGTAAGATTTCATTGTTGGGCAAAATATCATTTTCCCATTCAGCGATACGATATAATGACCACGAACATTAGCGAAAGTCTAAATGCACTGTTGAAGGATGCACGGACTCTGCCCATCATGGTCTTAGCTGATTGGATACGTTCAGTGTTACAGTGATGGTTTTATGAAAGGAGAGAAGAAGCTGCTAAACACGCCGACAACACATTAACTGATGCAACATCTGCAAAAGTGAAAATGGAGGAATCCATGTCGCTAACTCTATCCGTTTATCCAGTTTCGCATTATGAGTTCGAAGTTAGAGGTCGAGGTGAAATTGCAATAGTTGATCTTAATGCGAAGCATGCCAGCGCAGGCGCTTCAATCTACAACAACTATCATGTGCCCATGCAATGGCAACACTTAGATTCGTCAGGTGAAGGTATGGAGAATTTTGCTCTAACTATTATCACAATGCTACACTATTAGCTGTGTATGCAGCCGAGATTCATCCTGTTGGTGATCCCATCTTTTGGCAAGTCCCCAGCGAGATTCGAGCAATCATTGTCAAACCATTTGTAGGTTGTCTCCCATCTGGTAGACCTAAGAATACACGCATCCCATCTTCAGGTGAAGAAGTGGTCGTTCGGAGGTGTTCTCGGTGTAAGCAACGTGGTCACAATCGCGCAACTTGTAGAAACCCCTTGAACTTGGTGGCCACTTAATTTATTAATTTAGTTTGTGATTATAACTTGTGTAATTATATATATTTTTTAGACCATATTTTGTTGTATGATTATTGTTTAATTTAATGTGGATAAAGCACATATTTTGTTGTTTAAAGACACGTTTGCCATTCAGGATGACCTTAAAGGGTACCAACAGAACAAACACCACCACCACCAACTACAACATCACCAACAACACATCACCAACAAAGCATCACAACACCACCACCAGCTACAAATCAACACAAAAAAAAACGCCACCACCAATTACAAATCACCAACAACACATCACAACACCACCATCAGCTACAAATCAGTATCACAACACCACCGCCACAACATCACAAGGCTTGTACCATCAACAAACCAACACAAACAACATCACCAACAACACATCATAACACCACCTCTAGTTACAAATCAACACAAACAACAAGTCCAACACAGTACACAATATAGAGTTGAACACAATATTTTATTTACATAAACAATGAACAACTATTACATCAATGTATTCGACCTACAAAAAGATCTAAGGCAATTTTAATCCTAAAGAATTGGCCGTGATTTGTTGTGAAATCCCACGGCCGTCCTAACATAATATATTATATATATATTTACAAACAAAAACCCCACAATCCCCGTTATTTACATTTTGTGTCGGTGTACCATGTGGCCTATATCACTGGAACGGTGTGTTCGTTTTTGTGTAGTTTGGTTGATCATCCCATAATCCTAATCTGCGCAGTGCCATCAGGTGTTGGGGTCCCGATTTTTTTTCCAACTTTTCTACACCTTAGGGGTCAGCATGCCTACTGAAATCCTTCCTATCTTGCTTGCCCGTTTGATTTTTGAGTTCTTTTCTTATTTTATATCCCCTAAGCTGTCCTTCGGGTTAACTAATATATATAAAGATATGTTGGATAGGCAAGACAACTCTTAAACCTATCACAACTTGCCTTGGTTGAAGAAGACAACTCTTAACTTCAACTGTAGCTCGTAAGCAAGGAAGACAACTCTTAATCTTAACTTAAGCCCAAGTTATCTCAAGACAACTTTTAAAAGATAACTGAAAATATAAACAAGAATGTGAGCAAGAATGCTTACCTTTGATTCTTGATTAATGAATGAGAAAATAACAAAATTCGTAGCTTCTCTCCTCCTCACAAATAATGGGCTATATTTATAGTCTTAAGACAACCTTATCCTAATTTAACTAGTACTTAGGTTCCTTATCCATTTAGGATATGTTTTCCTAGTCAACAAGCTTTTCTAAGTCAAATAAAACATTATCAAGATAGACCTTATCCTTTGTGTCCTAATCCTACTAGGATTCTTGGTCTTTCTTGAATTCCTACTTAAGACTAGAATTCCTACTTTATCTTGTTGCTACAGCAGCTAGACTTCCTCTTGGCTTATCCTTCTAGGACTAGGACTCTCAATAAGTATCCTTCTGCCCTTAGAATTCTTCTTATCGCGACTATTCGATTGCTACTAGAATTCATCATGCGTGTCCTGCTGCTGATAGAACTCTTCTTGGCATAAATGTCCCGCTGCTGCTGGAATTCTCCTTGGCATGGATGTCTTACTGCTGTTGGAATTCTCCCTGGCTTTCATTTCCGCCATTGATTAGGACTGAGTCAAAACCTGGCCGTGCTTCACTGCTTGTTGCGTGCATGCTAGTTGTGCGCACTTGCTAGTAGATTGCTGCCTATCTTGCTCCCTGGCGCCTTGCACGCATTCTCTCATGCTCCCTTTGCCTCCTAAGGTGCTCAACAATCCCCCTTTCTTGGAGACTCACCTTGTCCTGAAGGTGGAAATTAGGGAAACGTTGCTGGATATCATCATAGTCTTCCCATGTTGCTTCATCCTTGGGCGAATGACTCCACCATATGAGTACTCTCCATACTGGCCTTCTATTGCGCCCATAACTTACTATGTGAAATCCCAACACTTCCTTTGGGTGTTGCCCCAGGTGATCTTCTTTGAAAACGTCAGGCAGTCCCTCATTCACTTGTCTCACATCTCCTATCCTTTTTTCTCAATAATGAAATATGAAACATTGGATGCAATTTGGAGTTTAATGGTAGTCTTAGGCGATAAACTATTGCTCTAATTCGCTATACCACCTCATATGGTCCAAAGTATCCTAGCCAGCTTCGCTGTAGTTGGCTTTCTAGCCTTCATTTTCCTCTTAGGGTGGATCTTAAGATAGACATAGTCATCTACCTCAAATTTCACTTCCTTCTTCTTTTTATCTACTTGTTTCTTCATTCAGTCCCTTGCCTTCTCAAGCTCATGCTTGAGTTTCTTTAGGGCCTCATCTCTTGATTGAAGTGTGATATCTACTTCATGTATGTGGCTGTTCCCCATGGTATAACTTGACATTCCCGAGGGTAGTCTTCCATATACTGCTTTATATGGTGACATCTTGATTGCTACGTGATAAGTAGTATTATACCATAATTCTACCCATGGTATGTACTCCTTCTAATTCTTTTGCTGATCATGGCAAAAACATCTTAAATACTGTTTTAGAGTTCGATTGGTTACCTTACTTTGTCCATCTGTTTGTGGATGAAAGGCGGATGAGGTGACCAAGTTGCTGCCGAGCTGTGTTAAGAGCTCCTTCTAGAATTTACTCATAAAGACAGTGTCTCTATTGGACAGCATTGTTCGTGGTATGCCATGAAGTCTTACCACGTTCTTGATGAACTCTTGGGCTACTTCTTTTTTCGTGTAAGGCTACTTGAGTGGCACAAAGTGTGCACTCTTGCTGAGTCTGTCCACTACGGTTAATATCACTGTATAACCCTTGCTGTTCGGCATTCTCGTTATGAAGTCCATTGTCAAATCTTCCTAAACTTGTTCTGGTACTGGCAAAGGTTGTAATAACCCCTTTGTCTTGCTGCCCTTCTGGTTTGGTGCACTGACACACATCACATTCTCGGACTAGCTTTTTAATCTCAGCTTTAAGTCCTTCCCACCAAAAGAATAACTTAATTCGTATGTAAGTATGGAACCATCCTGAATGTCCTCCTTCCTGTGAGTTGTGGAAGTGATTTAAGATCTTTCCTCTTAGTCCCGGTATGTGTGGTACATATATCTACTGCTTGTGCCAAATATATCCGTTTTTAAGGGTGAATTTACTAACCTTAGGGACAAAATTCTTGACCTTCTCAGTGAGCTCTTGGCTTTGTAGGTTAATTTCTGGTTCCTCCTTGATTTCTTTCCATACATTCCACTCTGCTCCGCTAATGGCAGTGAGGCATGTGTCATTAGGCTCACATACTATCTATAACACTTGACCTCCATTGCTTCTAGACAATGCGTCTGCCACTTTATTTTCCTTGCTTGGTTTGTAGATTATTTCATACTCGTAACCCAGCAACAAGGAGTTTTTGCTGCTTCAGGGTGGTAATTTTCTGCTCTATGAGGCTTCTCAAGGGTTATTGATCTGTAATGATCAGGAATTTCCTCCCAAGAAGGTAAAGTCGCCACACCTTGACTGCATGGATGATGGCTAACATCTCCTTGGTGTATATTGACCATTCCTTTTTCATGGGCCCTAAGACTACTCATGTATGCAATAGGTTTTCCGGCCTGACTGAGGACAACACCTATTCCATCTTGACATGTGTCAGTGTGAAGCTCGAAGGTTTGGTTGAAGTCAGGCAGTGCTAACACTGGCGTCTCACACATGGCTTGCTTCAACAACTTGAATACGTCTTCACTCTTCTCTGTCCATAGGAATCCATCCTTCTTTAGCAAATCCGTTAGTGGTTTTGCTATGGCACCGTATTTGTGAACAAATCGGCGATAGTAGCCTGTCAAACCTAGAAATCCTCTAAGTTCTGTGACATTCTTTGGAGTTGGCCATGTTTGCATGGCTCCTATTTTTCGTTGGTCTACATTTCACTCCTTCTTCGAATATGATGTGACTGAGGTATTCAAGCTCCTCTTGCATGAATGTGCACTTGGATGGCTTGATGACAAAACGATTTCTTCTTAACACTTTTAGCACTTTTGCTAAGTGTTCTATGTGATCATTATGGTTCCTAGAATAGACCAAAATGTCATCGAAGAAAACTAAAACAAACCTACGTAAGTAAGGTTTGAAGATGTCGTTCATGGCTGCTTGAAAGGTGGAGGGTGCATTGCATAGTCCGAATGGCATGACTAGGTACTCGTAGTGTCCACTATGAGTCCGAAATGCTCTCTTCTGCATGTCCTCTTCTTTCATGCGTACTTGATGATATCCGACCTTGAGATCCAGCTTGGTGAACAGCTTTGCTCCATGTAACTCATCCAGCATATCATCAATTGTTGGGATCGGAAAACAATCCTTGATAGTTGCTTGGTTGAGTGCCTGATAATCGGTGCAAAACCTCCAAGTTCCGTCTTTCTTTCTAACAAGTAGAACGGGAGAAGAAAAGGGTGAGGTGCTAGGTCGGATAATACCTTGTTGTAGCATCTCCTCCACTTGTCTTTCGATCTCGTTCTTTTGGAAGTGTGCATACCGGTAAGGTGCTACATTAATCGCTTGGTTTCATCGATTAATGGGATGGATGGTCGTAATGTCTTGAGGGTGGTAGTCCTTGTGGCTCTCCCAAGACATTTCTGAATTGCTCCAAAAGATCCCTTACTTCTATTGGTATGTCTTCGTGTGTAAGATGCTCGGTTGTGTTTTCCTCTTTTGTGGCCAATAGAATCACAAAACATTGTGCCCTTTTTCTGTATAATGGTTCAAGGGTACTTACCTCACAATGATGCGTTGCATTGGTGGTGGATGCCTCCCATGTGTAGTCCCTTCCCTTCCATTGGAAGTGCATGGCCATGGATTCATAGTCGAACATTATCTTGCCTATGGTTTTAAGCCAAGCATTGCCTAAAACCACATCAAGACCTGCCAGGGCTAACACATGCAGTTGTGCTTCTATTTTGACTCTTTGAATCTGCATTGCTACTGCCTGGATTACTTGTGGACACTTGAGCTTTTGTCCGCTTGCCACTCTTACCTCAAAGGGTGCAATCTTTTTCGGATGTTGCTGAAGTGTTTTGACCAATTTTGTGTTGATGAAGTTATGAGTAGCTCCACTATCTATCAACACCAAATCATTTTTCTCGTTAATGGTTGGAAACAACCTCATGGCAGTAGGCTTGGTGGTTGCCTCTACTGCATGTAAGTTGATTTTGCCTTCTTCCGCATGATTTGGGAAGTGTACTGCCTTGGCTTCCTCCTGGCTGTCTATGCGGCTTTGGGCGTTTGTGCTGGCAATAGGGGTTGCTGTCCAGAACACCTGATCTGTTGCATGGAATGTCTGGATCTTCTAGTGTTCAAGCTGCAACCCAAATAATCCTCATTCTGTCTAGGGAATTGAGGGTCTAAAACAAATGCAAATGATGGCGTTTGATCAATATTTGTGCCTTGCGAAACATGCTGCATGCTATACATATTTTCCGCTGCAGTTTGAACAATGAATGGTCTAAAGGTCTGTTCTCATGCAGCTTGTGAAGCTGTCCGTGAAAGATCAGAAAGTCCTTCGATCTAGATAGGCATATGATTATAAACTTTTTCTTGTAATCCAAATTTAGCCAACAAGGGTAGATTGTGCCTGTTCTGGTGGATAATTTGTAGAAGCATGCACTTGTAATCCATATGAAAATCCATATGATTCTGCATCCACTTTAATTTGCTGTTCTTCCACTATTGGTAGTGCTAAAGAATATGTAGAAGAAGTAGCATAAACCTGAATAGATGAATTAGGACGTTTGGCAGATGCATTGTTCGACTTATCACAAGACATCTGCATCTTTATCTTGGCATTCAGACACACCAAGTCCTGTCCTGGAGCACTTGTGTCCTTAGTGTGGCCTTCACTTGGACGTGCATACGCATCTTCTGTGCACAATTCTTTTCCTCCACTGTCATCAACTGAAATTGCTGATGATGAAACATCTTCGCTTGTTCTCCAGATTGGCATCTCAGGAGGTAGAGATGAGTATTCCAAGTTCTGAATTGGTGCAACACTCTCTGGATTTGATGAAGGAAAGACTTGGTTCCCATCAAACTCGAAGCAATTATTGGTGATGCTGGAGGGGCTGAATCTGTCCATCAATTCTTATGTGAACCTTGTCCAGCCAATCCTTCTACCTTCTTGGCCATAGGTGGCCTTAAGCCAATGCCACCATTGGTTGGCTTTCCCACATAGGTGATAGGATGCAAAATCAACCCTTTTCACCCCTCTCTACACCTTGTTTCTCAAAGAATAGTTCAGCCTTAGAGATCCATTCGGTTGGATCTCCTTTCTCAAAGGTAGGGAATTCAATTTTTACCTTAGGCTTGGTGTAGTGGCTAGGGCTGTCATAGTGCTGCCATTCTTGTCTCCTAGTTGTCGCCAAATTTCTGCCTCATGATGACTCCGCATTCTCCTTGGTTGCCACGCTGCTGGCCTTCGATCCAAGACCTCATCGTCGTTGTATTCATCATAGGGGTCATGGGGTTGGTGCAAATTCGGTGGCACCTCCCTTCTGCACCCTAGACTCATGTGCACTCTCCCCCTTTCTTGAGAGGAAAACTGCTCATGGTGAAAATCTTCCTTCTGAATGCAGCCTTCTAGGTTGCTGTGGCAGTATACTGCTCCTGGCTTTCTCAATTTTGACTTGTTTTCCAGCCACTCGTGGTGTGTCTCTCTTCAATTGCTCAAGAGAATGGATGATAGAAGATAATTGATGTTTGATATCACTTACCTAGTCATTGAGTAAGCGTCGAGTTCCTCTCTAAGGTCAGAATTCTTCCAAAGTCCTCCTTAGTTTGCTGTTGTAGTGAGGGTGAATGCTGCCTTGATGACATGGTGACCTTGCTGTCCTGCAACTGATGGTGTTTGTGCTGCTGTCTCAACTAGAGCACTAATTTGTAGGGTGATTGTGCTGATCTCTCAACGAGAGCACCAATTTGTTGGGGTCCCGATTTTTTCCCTAACTTTTCTACACCTTAGGGGTCAGCACGCCTACTGAAATCCTTCCTAACTTGCTGTCCCGTTTGATTCTTGAGTTCTTTTCTTATTTTATATCCCCTAAGCTATCCTTCGGGTTAACTAATATATATAAAAGATATGTTGGATAGGCAAGACAACTCTTAAACCTATCACAACTTGCCTTGGGGTTGAAGAAGACAACTCTTAACTTCAACCTTAGCTCTTAAGCAAGGAAGACAACTCTTAACCTTAACTTAAGCCCAAGTTATCTCAAGACAACTCTTAAAAGATAATCGAAATATAAACAAGAATGTGAGCAAGAATGCTTACCTTTGATTCTTGATTAATGAATGAGAAAATAACAAAATTCGTAGCTTCTCTCCTCCTCACAAATAATGGGACTGTATTTATAGTTTTAAGATAGCCTTATCCTAATTTAACTAGTACTTAGGTTCCTTATCCACTTAGGATATGTTTTCCTAAGTCAACAAGCTTTTCTAAGTCAAATAAAACATTATCAAGATAGACCTTATCCTTTGTGTCCTAATCCTACTAGGATTCTTGGTCTTTCTTTGAATTCCTACTTAGACTAGAATTCCTACTTTATCTTGTTTTCTACAGCAGCTAGACTTCCTCTTGGCTTATCCTTCTAGGACTAGGACTCTCAATAAGTATCCTTCTCCCTTAGAATTCTTCTTGTCGTGACTATCCTATTGCTACTAGAATTCATCATGCGTGTCCTGCTGTTGATAGAACTCTTCTTGGCATAGATGTCCTACTGCTGCTGGAATTCTCCTTGGCATGGATGTCTTGCTGCTGCTGGAATTCTCCCTAGCTTTCATTTCCGCCATTGATTAGGACTAAGTCAGAACCTGTCCGTTATTCATTGCTTGCTGCGTGCATGCTGGTTGTGCGCACTTGCTGGTTGGTTGCTGCCTGGGGCTTTGCGCGCATTCTCTCACGCTCCCTTTGCCTCCTAAGGTCCTCAACACCGGAAGTAGTAGGCATATGGGCTTCATCGCATCACGGATCTCGCTACTGGAATGTCCTCTAGGGGAGGAATCATAGACTGTTATGTTATGCCTCACCAAGTCCACCGACATTGCCACCCAATGATCTCCAAAAATTAGCGCAGGCAGTAGGACATAATCAACCGTCCTCCAAGGCTTGTATATACCCGACCGATCACCTCGAATGTGCATGTCAATGTCGGAGTAGTCGATTGGCTTAAGAGACCTACGTCGCCATTTGTAAAGCAATTGGGCTTGAAAAGTTAAATTAGATGATTAGAAACCGAGCAAGTACAATTATTGTAACATAATTAAAATAAATCATGGGCAAATTGGGAATCTATACGTACATATAGGTGGGCATAGGGCGATGGTAACATTCTGGCGAATACTCTGGGGACACGCCATTTGTCAATGGAGCCAACAAATAACAATACTCATCGATGTGCTGCATTAATAAGACAACGAATGTTAGATTTCACATTCATATACTAGCAACTAATGACCAAATGGGATAAGTGAAAAACTTACAGTATCTTTCTAATTATGCATCTGCATCTGAAATACCACGAAGCCACCTCGGCGTGATAGTGACAACCCGCATCTCAATGGCCGCGTCTGGTTCCTCCAGCCAACTCAGGTACATAGCATAAACGCTTTCCTAATAAGGGGCGATAAGGTTTATCACAGTATCTGACGGATACTGTAGTAGTTCCCTGTTGGATCGGATCGTGCGCGCCCTCTTATCTGGGGTTGGTGTAAGGGCTTCTTTCATGCGGGTCCACGCCTATAAACCCTGCCGAACCAGCTATGACCTACATCACCTTCACGCTCTGATTCTAACAAAATGATGTCACCTTCAGGCGGTATGCTGGATGATGGACCCGCTTCAAAACCTGTGCTAGGCTGCGGTAAAATGTCCTTTGAAACATAAAATGTAGGGACAAAATTAGTTGCAGTATACAATACAATAAAATCATAGCAACAAAACATAAAGAACAGTACATATGATAGAATAAATAAACTAACATATGAATGTTGATGGCCACTTATTGCCATCTATGCCTGCCGGTCTGCTGATAGCTGATCGACCCGACCCATAACTTTGAGTTTCTATTCGCTGCATGTCATCGCGGATGCCACGCTCTATCCTCTCGACATCATCTCATATGTACATGATGTCCTGCCACATGTAATGGACCTTTGAATCTAAGGAGTTGAACCGATCTTAGATAAATCTCCTAAACTCCTCGTCAATGTATGCTGGTCTGGGGGATGAATGGTGCGATGGAGACGGCGAATGTCCATGTGACAAAATCAGGTGATGGTGACCGAATCAGATACTGTGCCAGTACTGGTGAATGATGATGTGGGAAACTGGCGAGTGATGTGACATGACTGGCGAATGATGATGTGAGGCAGTGATAATGATGTGAGGCGGTTGGCGAATGATGAGACCTCGCGGGAGATTGACGCTGTAACAGAGAAAAATAGATGTGTTAGACAAATATAGAACACTTATTATTAATATGTCAACACAACTATAAAACATACCTGAACATAACTCAGATGTCATTAGGACGCTACCCCTGTACGCACCTCGTGGTTGAATAATCTCCAATAATTCAACCACGTGAGGCAATTCCATCTCTACACCGTCGGGCTGTAGGGTAGGAACTACCTGAAGCGTCTCCGATGCAAACAAATACCGTTGAGACTCGCCTGGGTCAAATTCTGCTTCATGTTCTTCCAGTAGATGATGTGCGGGACGCCATCGCGTACAATAGCAGCAAACCTATTCTGCAGGCTAGGGATACTCTCGTAAATCCACACCTGCATGGCATAAATTATAGCATTACAACACAAAACACACCAAAAAACAATTACATTCAGTTTGTTAGAAATACCTAAAATGCAATTGCCATCCCAGTGATGTTATACTTGCCCTTAAATTGTCGCCCACTAGCTTCCAACCTGCCTGCAGTGCTCCTGTATTTGCTGTCTGGATAGCAAAGGGATTGGTGCAAAGACTGCATGATGTAGAGATGGGCGGCAGATCCCCATGGGTATCTATTAAACTCCTCTAAATCCTCTAAAATATCTAATACCCAAAAATCAGCATGTGATCTACCGTCCCTACCAAATAAAAACCTCTCCACCAAATAAAAGAGGGATAATCTAACTACATCTACATCCGAAAGAGAAGAAAAATCTAAGACATCAAAGACTAAATCTAGATCGTCTAGGGTGATCACGTCTCTATCTCCAAATATCATATCCCTAAGACGAGAACTATCCTGCAAATGTAAAGTAGGAAAATGCCCACACCTAAGTCCGGTTATCAACCCAAACTCAACTCGTGAAAATCTGACCATCTGGCTACCAACTAAAAACCACATCTCATTTGGGTCACCATCTACATCTATCTCATACAACATCATGTAATGAATTAAGATAGGTGAATGATGTAAACTACCTATGTCTAACAAATGCCTAAACATGTTTGCCTAAACATACCTAATTGCGTCTCACTTAATTTACCCCTTATTTGGTCTAGCACCGCAAATCTCGCCAGACAACACGTCTTTGCGTGAAAGTGCTCATTTACCGGGATCTTTAAGCGAGGTTGAGTTACCATCTCTACCTGTACAGATTCAATAAATAGTAATTAGTTATAATTGAATATTATAAAAATAAATAAATAAATAATAAAAT
Source organism: Xylocarpus granatum (assembly GCA_019650275.1). Taxonomy (NCBI): domain Eukaryota; kingdom Viridiplantae; phylum Streptophyta; class Magnoliopsida; order Sapindales; family Meliaceae; genus Xylocarpus; species Xylocarpus granatum. Next base: position 146,460 of record BNST01002856.1, read on the forward strand.
ATAAAACATGTGGGCGTGTGTATCACACGTGCCCAGAGGCGATATGGGCCCTTGGGTTCCTGGGGACCCAGGGCCAAAAAGGGCAGTAGTGTGATCCCTAGGCGCGGTGCTATCCACGCGCCTAGAGACTACTCTGCGTCCTTCGTCTTCCTTCTCCGTTTTCTGCATTTTCTCATCCAAAACACCGAAATGACCTATTTGCTATATTTTGCCCTATCTACACACCTACTTCTCTACCATTGTATCAATATTGTATCAACAAGGAAGAAATGAACTACCATAGTAAGTTTAATTACGAAAATTCATGCCAAATTTTATCAATTACTTGTAAACACACAAATATCGCAAAATTCTATCCAATGTAAGTCATACTAACCTTTTTTCTTCTTCTTGTTGTATTCTTTATACTGTCGAAGATGAAACTAGCAATTGACCAGCAACGCAATGTAAAGAAAATGAGAAGAAAATGAGTAGACGTTTGTTTTTAAGGCTTATGTTTTAGGGTTTGGGGGGCAAAATCGTCCAAAGTGGTTAGTTTGGTAAAAATGAATTAGGGTTAGTCATAAATATAAAGAGAGATAAAAATAAGACTATTTTAAAAATTTTCCTGATTTAGTGAGCCACATCTTCCGTTACAGCAATATTGTCCAGAAAAGACACAATCTTCTTGAAATCTACATTTTGTACAAATTCCCTTGCCCCGGATGTAGTATAGACAACATCAGTTTCCCCAACAATGAACTTATCTGGTATCCCAGCGAGCTTTCTGCAATGTAAATTCTCATGCCACTAACATTCACAGTCCCGTGTTTTATGGCCTCCATTTTCCTCTTCTTGGAGCACTACTTTCTCTCCGTTAAGAAAGTTGCTCAGATAACGCAATGACATCCCTCGGCCTTTTTTACATCAACTGACTTGGTCTAATTCAGTACACTGTGAGCCCAACTAGAAATCCAAGTCCAAATTCCATAATTTTCGAGTGTCATTACTAAAAGGAGCACAGCCCAAGTCACTAAGCTATGCCATGCCAACAGTAAAGCAACAAGTCGAAGACGAGGGGAAAGGAGAAATGCAATTTTAAGAGTTCAATAAACTATGAGGATTGACATTCTCATTGATGATTCTTTTGTATCTTCAACAAAATGTTTGGAGATATTAAAAATAATAAATAAATCTGGGAAAGAAAGACTGACTTGGATTTGATTGCCAAGCTGCATTAAACTTGTTAAATTTGCCCAGTCCTATCAAAATTCTTCCTTCATTTGTTCGTCACAACCTATGAACTGAAATCTTCAAATTAGCTCAAACTCACCAGGAGATACAACTCCTTTCTTTTATTGCTATCTTCGGACATTTGAAACTTCTATCGTCTTTTGTACTGCATGTAGATTCAATGCGACTTATATACCCTTTCGGAATGAAACATAACTTGAAGCTTCTACATTTGAAACTTCTATCTTGTTTATTTTCGAAAAATATTGCTCAATATTTTCCATCTCGTGTTGGAATTTCTAATTAGTATTTGTCTTGCAGCGAACTAATCCGAGGAGGCGCAAAAACTCCTTCATTAGATTCCATCCTGTAGGAGAACAAATTGCGTATGGACAACTGGAGAGGTTATTTATAATTGCAAAGGTCATCTTGCTCGCATCGCTTGTTTGTATACTGGTTTCATCATCCATTATGTCAGGGACAAGAATGTTTGCTTAAGTTTGGTTTTACAATCCACAATCTGAAAAGCTCCGAAAATTTGTATTTTAGTTTGGTCTCCTCCTTGTGTTGCTTGGATAAAATCTAACACGGATGATATGTCTGAAGGTAATCTGGGCTTGGCTGCTTGTGCTGGCATTTTTATAGATTCATAAAAGGAAACTTCTCTTTGTGGTTTTTCTTCTCCTCAAGAGAAATCTACTTTCCAAGTTGAGTTAATTGCAGTGATTATTGCTATCTGCTAGTTAGTTGCTTTAGGACTGAAATGTGTCCATTTTCTCAGATTGTTATTTAAAACTAACACAATCAAGCAAGCTCATGCTCGTGAGTGGCATAATCTTTTGATTGAAAGTGACTCCACGTTTAACTGTTCTTGATTTAAGAATCATCGGCTTGCCTCTTCTAGGGGCCTTCAACATCCCTGTAACAATTGGCTAGGCCTTTATGATAAATGAATGATGTGACCTAGGCATTTTTAAATAAAGATTTTTCATAGTCTTTTTGAACTTAAAAAGGAAATTGAAATAGCAATTGAAAAGAGACTGTTATTTGGATAGCTCCATACTACAGAAATCATCAAAGATTACTGTAGGAAAGTAAGCTGGAACAAATTATTCATCATCAAAATGACAGAAACATGAATTTTGACAATTACAAGAAACGAGATTTGACACCTCTTGTTTGCACCATTGAACACGTTTTACCCGTCCCCCCAGCAAAACTTAATTACGCAGCTGATTGAAACTTGTTAATGAAGTCAGAAATAAGAGAGTTGATTTCCTCAGGTTTTTCTTGGTTGATGCAATGAGCCACATTTTCCATTACAACAATGTTGTCCAGAAAAGGCACATTCTTCTTGAAATCTGCACTTTCTAGATATTCCTTCACCCCCGGTGTAGTGTAGACAAGACCATTATCCCCAACAATGAACTTAACTGCCACTTTCACTTGCATCCTAGTCCATGCTGCTGTCAGTTCCCAACTCCTGCGGTTTACATGGAGAAAATTATAGATTCTAGATACATGATCGGTGAAATTGTGAGAAGCAGTACGGTTTTCATTATTATTATTATCATAGCGTACAAATCAATTGCTCGGTAGTAGTTCAAAGGCCCTGTGAAACCATTCTGTTCGTATTTGGTTGCATAATAATTAATATCTTGTTCTGAAAGCCAAATGGGCAACGGAGCATTGAAGCCAGGTGGGCCGAGTGGATCTTCTTTGGCCATGATGAGAGGACTTGGCGCGCGATTTCCTGGCATTCTCGTAATTGCCTATTTGGTAACAATGCGAGCAAGTTCTTCTTCTATCTTTAGAGGTTCCTAATTTAACCAAAATTGAAGTTCAGATATGTCTTGGGTTATAACTTGGCGCCCAGAAAATATTACATGTATAGATCGCATAAGATCCCTACAGCTAACAGTTTATAATTAAAAATCAAAAAGACTTTGAAGGGAATAAACCTGGAATCTGATTAAATAGAAGTCATCTCCAAATTTAGCTCTCAAGCTATCTACGGGCTTCATGTTTGGATCCCTTGATAAATAAGGTATGCCAAGGCACACAAAAGCCTTGACTCTTTGGGGGTGAAACAAGCACAAATGCCATGCAATCATGGCACTCCAATCGTGTCCCACAACAAAAACTTGTTCAATACCAAGAAAATCCATCAGTGCAATAAGGTCACCAACAATATGAAGGGTGGTGTAGCTATTGGCATTGCTGCTGGGAGCTTCGGTGTGGCCGTAGCCGTGAAGATCGGGTGCAACGGCATGGTATCCCAGGGAGCTTATTGCAGGAATTTGGTGGCGCCAGGAGTACCAAAGTTCGGGAAAACCATGGAGGAAGAGGACTACTGGCCCTTCTCCTTTCTCTGCTATGTGCATTCTTATGCCATTAACATTCACAGTCCTGTGTTTTATTCCCTCCATTTTCTTTTTGTTTGTGCATTGTTTTCTTTCTATATTTAACCCTGTATGGGATCCATGATCATCATCGTCTTATACAGGGGGCAAGTTTCTGGGATAATGTAATGACAGCTCAACGTTGGCTGTTTTTAGTAATAAAATTAAAGTCTTTGCAAATTAACTACTAAAGGAAGAACGAATAAATAAATATTAAGTACTCTGACGTGTTTGTTAATCTGACTGTTGCTCCCAAAAGTTTGTCTAAAAGTTTGTCTCGTGCACTGCAGAATGTACCCTATGCCATTGCCATGCCTGCGGGGATGTTTCGGTCGATCACAGAAGTTTGTCCCAGCACTGCCAAACTCGCCTGACACCTCTACTGCACCCGTGGGGACGTTCTGTTGCTCCTGAAAGTTTGTCCAGTGCTTGCTGAATGTGTCCAAAAACACTGCCACACCCGCTGGGATGTTCTAGTCGCTTCGGAAAGTTTGTCCGGCACATTACCCAACGTGCATGAAGCCTCTGCTGCAAAGGCGGGGATGTTCTGATTGCTCCCGGAAGTTCATCCTGTGCACTGCCAAATGTGCCCAAAGCCGTTGCCGTGCTTGCAGGGATGTTCTGGTGGCTCCCAGAAGCTTGCCCTGTGCACTGCCCAATGCGCCCAGTGCCTTTGCCATGCCGCGGAGATGTTTCAGTAGCGCCAAGAAGTTTGTCCAGTGCACTGCTCAATGTGTTCGAAGCCTCTGCCACACTCGCTGGGATGTTCCGGTCGCTCCCGTAAGTTTGTACCGCTCACTGCCGAATGCAAATGACACCTCTGCACTGCACGCGGGGATATTCCGGTTGCTCCCAAAAATTTATCCCAATCACTGCCCAACACATCCGACACTTCTGCCGAGCCTGCAGGGATTTTCTGGTCACTCCCTAAAGTTCATCCCACACACTGTAAAATGCGCCCGAAGCCTTTGCTGTGCCCGTGGGGATGTTTTGGTCACTCCTGGAAGTTCATCCCAAGCACTGAGAAATGTGTCAAATGCCTCTGCTGCACCCAGTGGGACATTTCAGTCACTTCCAGAAGTTCGTCCCACACACAGACCAATGCACCCGAAGCCACTGCCGTGCCCCCGGGGATATTTCGGTCACTCCTGGAAGTTTTGTCCCTTGCATTGCCAAGCGTGCCCGACAGCTGCTGCCGTGCCCACAGGGATGATCTGGTCACTCCCGGAAGTTCATCTTGTGCATGGCCAAATGTGCCCGACACCTCTGCCATGCCCACAGGGATGTTCCAGTCGCTCTCGGAAGTTTGTTCTGAGCACTGCCAAATGCATCCGATGCCTCTGCCGAACCCGCAGGGATTTTATGGTCACTCCTAGAAGTTCGTACTGTGCACTGCCAAACGCACCTGAGCCACTGCTGCGCCTGCGGGGATGTTCCGGTTGCTCGCGGAAGTTTGTCCCGTGCACTGCCCAATGCATCTGAAGCCTCTGCCGTGCCTGCAGGGAATTCTGGTCACTTCTGGAAGTTCATCCCGTGCACTGCCAAATGTGCCCGTTGCCTTTGCCATGCTCACTGGGATGTTCCGTTTGCTCCCGAAGTTTGTCCCATGAACTACCGAATGCACCTAACGCCTCTGCCGCTTCCTCGGGGTTGTTCCAGTCGCTCTTGGAAGTTCATCCCATGGACTGCCCAACATACCCGAAGCCTCTGCCATGCCTGTGGGAATATTCTGGTCGCTCCCTCAGGTTCGTCCCACACACTGCCCAATGCGACCGAAGCCTCTGCTGTGCCCAAGGGTATGGTCCGGCTGCTCTTGGATGTTCATCCCGTGTACTGCCCAATGTGCTCGAAACCTCTGCTGCACCCGCAGGGATGTTCTGTTGGCTCCCTGAAGTTCATCTGGCACCAATGCCATGCCTGCGGGAATGTTCCGGTCGCTCCCAAAAGTTTGTCCCATGCACTGCCCAATGCGACCCGAATCCTCTACCGTGTCCGCGGGGATGTTTTGGTCGCTCCTGAAAGTTTATCCTGTGCACTGCCGAGCATGTCGATGCTGCTCCCATTTCTGCAGAGATGTTCCAGTCACTCCCAGAGGTTCATCCTGCGCACTGCCGAACGCGACTGTTGCCTTTGCCGCTGCCAGCGGGGATGATCTCGGTTGCTCCTGGAATTTCATCTTGCACCTAGCCAAATGTGCCTGAAGCCTCTGTTGTGCCCGCAGGGATGTTCAAGTTGCTCCTGGAAGTTCCTCGTGTGCACTATCCAATGCGCCCGAAGCCTCTGCTGCGCCTGCAGGGATGTTTCAGTTGCTCCTGGAAGTTTGTCTTGTGCACTGCCCAACACTGCCCGAAGCCTCTGCTGTGCTCACGGGCATAATCTGGTCGCTCCCCTAAAGTTTGTCATGCACACTGCCGAATGAACCCGATTCTGCTGCCACATCTATGGGGATGTTCTGGTCGCTCCCGAAAGTTCGCCCCGCACACTGCCGAATGCACTCGATGCCTCTGTCGTGCCTGCAGCAATGCTCTGGAGGCTCTCAGAAGTTTGTCTCACACACTGCCGAATGTGCCCGATGCTGCTGCCGTGCCTGCAGGGATATTCCAGTAGCTTCTGGAAGTTCGTCTCGCGCACTGCCGATTGCGTACGATGCCTCTGCCCCGCCCTTGGGGACATTCCGGTCGCACTCGAAAGTTTGTCCTGTGCACTAACGAATGCACCCGATGCCTCTCCCGCGCCCATGGGGATGTACTAGTTGCTTCTGAAAGTTCCTCCCGGGCACTGCCGAACATGCCCCACACCTCTGCCGAACGTGCCCCACACCTCTGCCACGCCAGTAGGGGATGTCCCAGTCGTTCCCTCTAGTTCATCCCTTATGATGCCCAATGCGCCCAAACCTCTGCCTTGCCTGTAGGGATGTTCTGGTTGCTCACGAAAGTTCGTCATGTGCACTGTAGAATGCGCCCGACACCTCTGCAGCGCATGTGGGGATGTTCCAGTCGGTCCCGGAAGTTCATCCCATGCACTGCCAAACACGCTCGATGCATCTACCGCACCCACCGGGATTTTCAGGACACTCCCGGAAGTTTGCCGCTGCAGCACCAGTGGGAATATTCCAGTTGCTCCCGGATGTTCATCCTGCTCAATGCTGAATGTGCTTGTCGCCTCTGCCATGCCCTGGGGGATGTTTTGGTTGCTCCCAAAGTTCGTCCCATGCATTGCCCAATGCGCCCGAAGCCTCTGCCGCATGCGCTGGAATGTTCTGGTGCTCACGAAAGTTTGTCCCGCGCATTGCCAAACATGTCTCAGCACCGCTGCTGCACCCAACGGGATGCTCCGGTCACAACCAGAAGTTCATCCCACACACTGCCCAATGCATCCCGAAGCCTCTTCCTCACCTGTGAGGAAGTTTCCGGTTGCTCCCAGAACTTCATTTTGCGCATTGCCAAATGTGTTCGACACTGCTGCCATGCCCATAGAGACGTTCAGTTCGCTCCCAAAAGTTCATACCACACTCTACAGAACGTGCCCAATTCAGCTGCCGTGTACGTGAGGATGTTCCGGTCGCTCCCGGAAGTTCATCCCACACATTGCCCAGCATGTTCAACGCCACTGCCACGTCCGCAGGGATGTTCCAGTCACTCCTGGAAGTTCGTACGGTACATTGCTCAGCGTGCCATGTGCCCGATGCTGCTGCTGTGTCCATGGGGATGTTTTGGATGCTCTAGGAAGTTCATCCCGTGCAATGCCCAACGCTTCTGAAGCCTCTGCCGTATCCGCAGGGATGTTCTGGTCACTCCCAAAATTTCGTCCTGCACACAGACAAACACGCATGATGCTGCTGCCACACCCACAGTATTGCACCGGGAAGTTCATCTAGCGCACTGCTGAATGCGTCTGAAGCCTCTGCTGCGCCCGCGAGGATGTTCCAATCACCCCCAAAAATTCATCCCCCGCACTAGCCTAACGCACCTGACGCTGCTGCCACAACAACGGGGATGTTCCGGTTGCTCCCAGAACTTTGTCCCACATGCTACCAAACTTGCTAGAAGCTGCTGCTGTGCCCACGGGGATGTTCTGGTTGGTAGCGAAAGTTTGTGCCGACCACTAAGAAGTCTTCCCCGATCTGTTCTTGTGGTGCGGGTGAATGCTGCATAGATGACATGGTAACGTGATGCCTTTCAATTGAATGGTGTCTGTGCTGATCTCTCAACGAAAGCACCAATTTGTTGGGGTCCTGATTTTTTTCCCCAACTTTTCTACACCTTAAGGGGTCAGCACACCCAAGAATGCTAACCTTGATTCTTGATTAATGAATGAAAAAAATACAAATTTGGAGAATATCTTTCTGCTCACAAATAATGGGCTGTATTTATAGTATTAGACAGCCTTATCCTAATTCAACTAGTACTTAGGTTCCTTATCCACTTAGGATATGTTTTCCTAAGTCAGCAGGGTTTTCTAAGACAACTAAAACATTATCAAGATAGACCTTATCCAAATGTTTCCTAATCCTACTAGGATTCTTGATCTTTCTTATCTTGAATTCCTACTTTGACTAAATCTTTCTGTCCTTATCTTATCTCCTCTCCTACAGCTGCTGACCTTCATCTTGCTGTTTCCTTCTAGGATTAGGACTTCCATAGGGCGTGTCCTTCCATTCCAAGACTCTCTTTGAGGTGATCATCTTGTTGAAGTCAAACCTGCCATGATGTCCTGCTGCTGCTGGAGTTCTTCATGCCATCCATATCCTTCTTCTGCTCGGATTGTGTCCTGCCAATGCTGGTGTTCTTCCTGGCTTGGATTTCTGCAGTCAATTAGGACAGAGTCAGAACCTAGCCATGCTTCACTGCATGCTGCATGCAAGCTTGTTGTGCACACATTCTAGCCTGTTGCTGCCTCTCTTGCTGCTTGGCTCCTCGTGCGCATTCACTCATGCTCCCTTTGCCTCCTAAGGTCCTCAACACAAATGTGCTGAACGAAGCTGCCTCACCTGCGAGGATGTTCCGGTCACTCACTGAAGTTCGTCCTGCACACTGCAAAACGCACCCGAAGCCTCTGCCACACCCATGGGGATGTTTTGGTCAGTCTTGGAAGCTCGTCCCGTGCACTGCCAAACATGTCGGATGCCGCAGCCATGCCCATGACGATGTTCAAGTCGCTCCCAGAAGTTGGTCCTGTGCACTACCAAACGCGCCTGATGCCTCTGGCGCACCCACGGGAATGTTCCGGTCTCTGTCAGAAGTTTGTTCTGTGCACTGCCAATTGCACTGAATGCCGCTGCTACACCCATGGGGATCTTCTGGTCGTTCCTGGAAATTCATTCTGCCCACTGCCAAACTCATCCGAACCTTCTGCCGTGCCGATCGGGGATGTTCCAGTTGTTACCGGATCTTTGTCCCATGCACCGCCAAGTGTGTCCCATGCCGATGTTGCGCCCATGGGAATGTTCTGGTCTCTCTTAGAAGTTTGTTCCTTGCACTGCCGATTGCACTGAATGCCGCTGCTACACCCGTGGGGATCTTCTGGTCGTTCCTAGAAATTCATTCTGCCCACTGCCAAACTCATCCGAACCTTCTGCCGTGCCGACGGGGATGTTCCAGTTGTTACCGGATCTTCGTCCCATGCACTGCCAAGTGCGCCCCATGCCGATGTTGCGCCCGTGGGAATGTTCTGGTTGCTCCCAGAAGTTCATCCCATGCAAGCTGAACGTGCTCGACACCTGACTGTGCCCGCAGGGGATTTTTCGGTCGCTCTCAAAAGTTCATCCCACACTGCCATACGCACCCCACAATGCTGCTGTGCCCGCAGGGATGTTCTGGTCACTCCCCAAAGTTTGTCCTGTGCACTGCTGAACGCGGCCAGCGCTTCTGCTGCTCCAGCGGGGATGTTCCAGTCGCTCCCCAAAGTTTGTCCCTGTGCACTGCAAAATGCGACTGGCACCTCTGCCATGCCCGTGGGGATGTTCTAGTCGTTCCCCGAAAGTTCGTCCCTGCACATTGGCGAACATGCCTGACACTTCTGCCGCTCCTGCAGGGATGTTCCGGAAGCTCCCAAAATTTAATCTCGCACTATGCCAAATGTGCCAGAAGCTTCTGCCATGCCGTGGGGATGTTTCGGTCACTCCTCTAAGCTCGTCGCGTGCACTGCCGAATACGCCCAATGCATCTGCCGAGCCCTCTGGGATGTTCCGGTCACTCCCAAAAGTTTGTCCTGTGCACTGCTGAAAGCGCCCGATGCCTCTGTCTCGTCCGCAGGGATGTTCAAGTAGCACCCGGAAGTTTGACCCTCGCACTGCCGAACGTGCTGGAAGCCTCTGCCGCACCCAGGGGTGATGTTCCGCTAGCTCCCGGAAGTTCATCCCGCGCACTGCAAAGGCACTTAACACCTCCGCCGCACCTGTGGGGATGTTCCGGTTGCTCCCGGAAGTTTGTACCGCGCACTGCCCAATGCACCCGAAGCCTCTGCCACACCCATGGGGATGTTCCAGTCAGTCCTGGAGGCTCGTCCCATGCACTGCCAAACATGTCGGATGCCACAGCCATGCCCATGGCGATGTTCAAATCGCTCCCAGAAGTTTGGTCCCACGCACTGCCTAACGCGCCCGATGCCTCTGCTGCACCCATGGGGATGTTTCGGTCTCTCTTAGAAGTTGGTTTCGTGCACTGCCAATTGCACTGAATGCCGCTGCTACACTCGCGGGGATCTTCTGGTCGTTCCTGGAAGTTCATTCTGCCCACTGCCAAACTCATCCGAACCCTCTGCCGTGCCGGCGGGGATGTTCCAGTTGCTACTGGATCTGCGTCCCATGCACTGCCAAGTGCGCCCTATGCCGATGTTGCGCCTACGGGAATGTTCCGGTTGCTCCCAGAAGTTCATCCTATGCAAGCTGAACGTGCCTGACACTTATAATGTGCCCGCAGGGATTTTTCGGTCGCTCTTGAAAGTTCGTCCCACGCACTGCCATACACACCCTACAATGCTGCTGTGCCCGCATGGATGTTCTGATCAGTCCTGGAAGCTCGTCCAGTGCACTGCCAAAGATGTCGGATGCCTGCAGCCATGCCATGGCGATGTTTAAATCGCTCCCAGAACTTGTCCCACGCACTGCCAAACGCGCCCGATGCCTCTGCCATGCCTGTGGGGATGTTCTTGTCGCTCCCGAAGTTCATACCGCGCACTGCCCATTGCATCTCAAGCCTCTGCCACACCCATGGGAATGTTCTGGTCAGTCCTAGAAGCTCATCCCGTGCACTGCCAATCATGTCAGACGCTGCAGCCATGCCCATAGGGATGTTCAAGTCACCCCTGGAAGTTTGTCCCGTGCACTGCAAAATGCGCCCAATGCCCCTGCCATGCCCCTAGGGATGTTCTGGTTGCTCCCTAAAGTTCTTACTGCACACTACTGCAGTGTCTAATGCCGTTGCTGTGCCTATAGGGATGTTACGGTTGCTCCTGAAAGTTCGTCCCGTCCACTGTCAAACTGTTGAGAACCTAAGTATGAAGGAAAGGCAATGGGCAGAAAATGGGGCGACAAAGGAGAGCATGGGCCAGAAAATGTGCATAACAAGAGTAGCAACAGAAAGTATGCAGCCCAGCAGTAAAGCCCAACCAGTATTTGACTTAATGCTAATTAATGTAGGACACTCATGATGAGTTTCCAGTAGCAATAGGATAAGCGCGACAAGAAGAATTCTAAGGGCAGAAGGATATGCATTCAAAGTCCTAGTCCTAGAAGGATAAGCCAAGAGGAAGTCCAGCTGCTGTAGAAAACAAGATAAAGTAGGAATTCTAGTTTAGGTAGGAATTCAAGAAAGACCAAGAATCCTAGTAGGATTAAGACACAAAGGATATGGTCTATCTTGATAATGTTTTATTTGACTTAGAAAAGCTTGTTGACTTAGGAAAACATATCCTAAGTGGATAAGGAACCTAAGTACTAGTTAAATTAGGATAAGGCTGTCTTAGGACTATAAATACAGCCCATTATTTGTGAGGAGCTCAGAAGCTACGAATTTTGTTATTTTCTCATTCATTAATCAAGAATCAAAGGTAAGCATTCTTGCTTCTATTCTTGTTTATATTTCGGTTATCTTTTAAGAGTTGTCTTGAGATAACTTGGGCTTAAGTCAAGGTTAAGAGTTGTCTTCCTTGCTTAAGAGCTAAGGTTGAAGTTAAGAGTTGTCTTCTTCAACCAAGGCAAGTTGTGATAGGTTTAAGAGTTGTCTTGCCTATCCAACATATCTTTATATATATTAGTTAACCCGAAGGACAACTTAGGGGATATAAAATAAGAAAGGAACTCAAGAATCAAACGGGACAGTAAGTTAGGAAGGATTTCAGTAGGTGTGCTGACCCCTAAGGTGTAGAAAAGTTGGGGAAAAAATCGGGACCCCAACACAGAGGCATATGGCGTGTTCATCAGTGCATGGGACAAACTTCGGGGAGCGACCAGAACATCCCTGCGGGCGCAACAGAGTCACTGGGTGTGTTTTGACAGTGCACGGGATGAACTTCTGGCAGCAACGGGAAAATACTCGCAAGCTCGGCAAAGGTGTCAAAGGCATTCGACAGTGCTCGGGACGAACTTCAGGGAGTGGCCAGAACATCCCCGCAGGCATGACTGAGGCATCGGGCGTGTTTGGCAGTGTGTGGGACGAACTTCTGGGACCAATCGGAACATCCCTGCGAGTACAGCAGAGGCTTCAGGCACGTTCGGTAGTGCACTGGACAAACTTCCGAAGCGACCAGAACATCCCAGCGGGTGCAGCAGTGTTTTTGGACACATTCGGTAGTGCACTGGATGAACTTCCAGGGGCAACGAAACATCCCCGCAGGTGCAGTATAGGTGTCAGACACGTTCGGCAGTGCATGTGACCGGAACATCCCCGTAGGCATGGCAACAGTGTAGGGTACATTTTGCAGTGCACGAGGCGGACTTTTAGGAGCAACAGTAAAATCTCCGTGGGCTCGGCAGAGGCATCACATGCATTTGGCAGTGCATGGGATGAACTTTCGGGAGCGACCAGAACATCCCCATAGGCTTGGCAGAGGTGTTGTGAGCATTTGGCAGTGTGCTTGATGAACTTTCGAGAGTGACCAGGACATCCCTGTGGATGTGGCAGAGGCTTCGGGCACATTTGGCAGTATGCTGAATGAACTTGCAGAACCGACCAGAACATCCCCGCAGGCGCAGCAATGGCGTCGGACACATTTGGCAATGCATGAGACATATACATATACACACATATGCATATACATATACATATACACACATACACAAACATTTACACAAACATTTACATTATGCATATATGTTTATTCATTTCTAAAGAAAAAAACTAGAAAGTAAAAGAGAGACCAAAAAGAAGAAAACAATGATTTCCTTGTTAAAGGAGGATTTCCTCTAACTTTGTCCCCCACAAAAATAAATATAATTTTCTCTATGCATAAATAAAAGAGTAATGATACATAAATTGATTCAACATATTATAAATATCGAATTATATTTAATACATAAAAAATAATAAATTGAGAGATATTTTAAATAATATTTTAAATTTTAATAATATAAATGATATTTTATAATTTTAAAATTTACTATTTTCAGTGTCAAGAATGTATTGAGTCAAGATAAATATCATTTCTTAAAATCAAATAAGCACGAAATACATATGTTAGATGTCCAAAGTCAACCTAATGCAATAGTACCACACTTTATGGGTAGATTAATCATAATTAATATAAGCAAATCAAATTTGGACAACTAAATCTGCTTAATTATTTAAAGATGCCATAACCAAGCCATTGGGTTCATTAATTAACAATTAACTTATCACATGGATTGCAAGCCATAATCAAGATAATGTTCTTTTTGTTTTCTAATTCATAATTTAAGTATATGATTAAGGGCAATAATAATGAGGTTTTAAAAAATTTTGTTTGCTAGTACTTCACCTAATCAATGTTTACACTTACATATCAATACACATGACCACTTAAGAAAGGTCTATGTGTAGCATCTTATATGCATATATTGCCCAAAATAAGTGCTTACCAGTGATCTTCAAATGACAAATTTATAATGTTATGAAGACAAAAGTACAAGAGAAATACATTGGAATCTAGTTTATCATTTATATAATTGTATTTCTTTGGCTTCATGCAGGGTTTCCTCTCATTGTTTATTGCAACATGCACAACTACAACAGCTTATTATCTTGTGTTTACACCATGGATGTACAGGAATAGATACTGTTTTCGTGGTGGACAGTCAGGCTTTGGCAAGAAATGAGGTCCCTGTGGACCAAGAGTGGAAATAACTGACTGTAAATGAACGCAACCAGAAAATCCCACAGGTGCGGCAGAGGCATCTGGAGCATTTGGCAATGCATGGAACGAAATTTCAGGAGCGACTGGAATATCTCTGCAGGCGTGGCAGAGGCGTTGGGTGGATTCGGCAGTGTGCGGGGCGAACTTCCGGGGGCAACCGGAACATCCCCACGGCATGGCAGCACTGTGGGGCGTGTTCTGCAGTTCACAGGACAAACTTTTGGGAGCCACCGAAAAATTGCTGCTGGCTCGAAAGAGGTATTGGACACGTTCGGCAGTGCCTGGGACAAACTTCTAGGAGAAACCGGAACATCCCCGAAGGCTTGGTAGAAGCATCGAGCACGTTCGGCAGTGTGCAGGAGGAACTTCCGAGTTGATTTGGCAATGTGCAGGACGAACCTTCGGGAGGGACCAGAACATCACCGCGGGTGCAGCAGAGGCATCTGGCGTGTTCAGCAGTGCATGGTATGAACTTTGGGGAGCGACTGGAATATCCCCACGGGCACGGTAAAGGCATTGGGTATGTTCAGCAGTGCAGGGGATGAACTTCCGGTAGCAACAGGAAAATACCCGCAAGCTCGGCAGAGGTGTCGGAGGCATTCGGCAGTGCTTGGGATGAACTTCAGGGAGCAATCATAACATCCCTGCAGGCATGGCCAAGGTGTTGGGCACATTCAGCAGTATGCGGGATGAACTTGTGGGTGTGACCAAAACATTCAACGGGCACAGCAGTGGCGTCGGAGATGTTCAGCAGTGTGCGAGACAAACTTCATGAAGTGACCAGAACATCCCCACAGGTGCAGAAGAGGCTTTGGGCACGTTGGGTAGTGCAAGGGATGAACTTCCTGGAGCAACCAAAACAACTCCACAGGCACAGCAGAGGCGTCGAGCATGTTTGGCAGTGCAGAATGAATTTCCAGGAGCAAATGGAAAATCCCTGTGGGCTTGGCAGAGGCATCGGCCATGTTAGGAAGTGCACAGGACAAACTTCCGGGAGTGACCAGAACATTCCAGCAGGCCAGGTAGCGGCATTGGCCACGTGCGGCAGTGCGTTGGACAAATTTTCGGTAGTGACCAGAACATCTGCGTAGGTATGGCAGAGGCTTTGGGCGCGTTCAGCTGTCTGTGGGATGAACTTCCAGGAGACCCGGAATATCCCCACAGGTACGGCATAGGTGTTGGAAATGTTTGGCAGTGTGCAGGATGAACTTCCGGGAGAGATCGGAACATCCCAGCAGGCACGGCAGAGGCTTCAGTCACATTTGGCAGTGCACGAAGAACTTTTGAGAGCGATCGGAATATCTCCACGGGTGTGGCAGAGCATCGTTCAGCAGTGCCTGGGACAAATTTCCAGTAGTGATCAGAAAATCCCTGCAAGCTCGGCAGCATCATTGGGCGTGTTCGGAAGTGCACAGGACAAAGTTCCGGTAGTGACTAGAAAATCCCTGCAAGCTCGGCAGCATCATTGGGGCATTCAGCATTGCACAGGACAAAAGTGGCCGGGAGTAGCTGAAACATCCCCGCGGGCATGGCAGAGGGGTCGGGCATGTTTGTGTTGAAAACCTAAGTATGCAGGAAAGGCAATGGCAGAAAATGGGGCAGCAAAAGAGAGCATGGGCCAGAAAATGTGCACAACAAGCATGGCAACAGCAAGTATGCAGCCCAGCAATTAGGCCCCGCCAATATTTGACGTAATCCTAATTAATGAAGGACATTCACACCAACAGGAATTCCAGCAGTAAGAGGACATCTATGCCAAGCAGAGTTCCAGCAGCAGCAGGTCATCTATGCCAAGAAGAGTTCTATCAGCAGCAGGACATGCATGATGAGTTCCAGTAGCAATAGGATATTCATGCCCAGGAGAATTCTAAGGGCAGAAAGATATGCATTGAGAGTCTTAGTCCTAGAAGGAAAAGCAAACATAAAGTCCGGCCGCTGTAGAATAGAAGATAAGGTAGGAATTCTAGTCTAGGTAGATAATCAAGAAAGACCAAGAATCCTAGTAGGATTAGGATACCTTTGGATAAGGTCTATCTTGATAAGGTATATTCATGCCTAAGTCAACAATAGGATATCCTGATAGGAAACCTTGTTGACTTAGGAAAACTTGGGCGAACTTGGGCGCATTCAGCAGTGCTCGGGACAAACTTCTGAGAGCGACCATAAAACCTCCACGGGCATGCCAGAGGCTTCGAGCGCATTCGGCAGTGCATGGAACGAACTTCCAGGAGTCACCAAAACATCCCAGAGGGAATGGCAGAGGCATCGGATTCATTGGGCAGTGCTTGGGATGAACTTCCGGGAGTGACCGAAACATCCCCGTGGGCATGGCAGCGGTGTTGGGCGCATCTGGCAGTGCACAGACAAACTTTTGGGATCGACCAGAACATCCCCGCTGGCATGGTAGCGGTGTTGGGTGCATCTGGCAGTGAACGGGACAAACTTTTGGGATCAACCAAAACATCCCTGCGGGTGCGGCAGAGGCATCAGGTGTATTTGGCAGTGTGCGGGACAAACTTCTGGGTGCAACCAGAACATCCCCCCCGGGCATGGCAGAGGCTTCCGGCACATTGGGCAGTGCGCGGGACAAACTTCAGTGAGTGACCAGAGC